>CM047807.1:47715035-48206267 GCA_026214975.1 Gentiana macrophylla | reverse complement strand
AGTTGTATGAATTAATTGATCACTGGGGTTAATGGTAAATACGGATAAGAGGTTCGAAAGGGTTAACGGTAACTTCCCGATTTAGAATGAATAATGCAGTGGAGGATAAATCCGTATGTAATGATTATATCAATGGACGCTTATTATCATTGTCATGAGGAGATAAATATAATCTTATAATCGGAGGAGTGCAGTCACGGGATTATGGTGGCATATTCATGTGATTGATTTATCGGATATAATTATTCTATTCGTAAGATAATTATTTATTTGATTTATCGGAGCCGCTGATTATTAGTCCATGGTCCGCGACGTGCCTCTAATATAGCATAGCTATTCTCGGACGCGAATCCTAATAATATTAATTTAGTTCTTGTTGGACTTTATTAAAATGATATGTGAATTAATTGTTTAGTGAACTATTAAATTAGTTGGGCTAAATAATTAAATATGTGAAAAATACATTTTTCATAATCTTGGCCCAATTTAATGTGTTAGTCGAAATTATTGTGACTAGGTCACAAGCTATAATTTTCGCCCCAAGCATGTTTTGTGGAACAAGAAATTGTTTTCTTGTGTATTAATAATAAATGTGCATAAAATATTTATTGGATAAATATTTATGGTAAGAAATAAAGATAAATATTATTCTAGATTTATTCTAGAATATTATGGAATTATCTTTTATTTATTGGATTTATTTTATTTGCAAAATAAAATCCTTGGAGGACAAGGATTACTCTCCTATATAAAGAGAGTTCACCCAAGCCTAATACACATTAGTTAATTTCGACTTCTACCTCTTAGAGAGGAGAAGAAAATTTTCGGCCAAGGGGAGCAAGGGAAAATCTTGGAGATTTTTTCCGGGTAGCATATCGGGAGGATTCAAGACGAGGATTTCCTTCCACCGGGAGTTGCTAAGATCACACGTGCGGAAGATCATGGTGCTCTTCACACCATCTTTACTTTGCGGTTCTTCTACTTGGATTTTGAGATCCAAGAGGTATGATCTACAACCCCCTTGTAGATGTAGATCTAGTTATTTTATTACGTGTAATTTATAGATGTAGATCCTTAAATCGCTTTCATTGCGGATGATATTACAAACAGTGGTTTCAGTCGCCTGGTGATCTATATTTATACGTAAAAAAATATTAGATCTAGGAGTGGTAAACATATAGATTTTTTGTCCCTATTTTTTAGGGGCCGATGCATATGTTATTTTTTTTATGTTGCGATTGTTGTGGTTTGAAGAGATGGATTGGGGTTGGTATTGTTTACTCATTAGATCTATTGTAAACTCATATAAATTCTTTTATATGAGTATAGGAAATTTTGTAATTTTAGTTTCCTAGAAGTAGATCTGTTTTGTCTCTATTCATTTTTTATTTATTCCTAGACATTGAGCCGTTGAAATGACAATCCCTCCAGTCATAATGAATAATAAAAGTTTATTATCAATCCCTCAAAATTTGGTGTCGATCGGAGTCCGTCTCGATATCGATCGGTGCAATAAAGTTATCTCTTTTAGAAAAGCAAACAAAGACCGTAAAACCCCTAGCTGTGAGTTCGTCGAATTTCTGGAAGAGTTTGGAACTTTGCAACATTGATCCGACCATTCAAATTGACTATCATGGAGTTATAAACAAGCCCAAAAAATTTCAGGTCGATCGGGTTTTGTCTCGATGCCCGATCGGCCCCAGGAAGACACTGCTGCGCCGCAGTTATAAACAGATGCAGCAGTTGGATCGGCGGCTTACTGAGATCAATTGGGCCGTCAAAACACAGATCCAACCGTCCATATTGAAGTAGGAGGAGTGACGAACAGGTCCACAAAGTTTCGTGATGATCAAAGTTCTTTTGGATGTCTGATTATCGATAATACGCAGCAGCAGCAGATCAGAAAATTGTAAACCCTAGTTAGGGTTTGTTTGTGTTTTTTTTAATAGGTTAGATACGGGGGTACCAACGATCCATCTCAGTGTTTAAATTTTCCGCAATTTATTTTTTATGTGTTTGATTATAAAATAGATATAAAATCGGAATTGCCATGACATGCATCATATCATAAATCCACTCCATGCATACATGTAGAATTTTAATTTTGGTAATTAAAATAGGCATGTATGCAAACTCGTGTAATTAGTTGAAATTTAATTAATACGTGGTAATTAATTAATTTAGTAACAAATTAAAGATCCGATGACGGGTTATGAAATCGTTACGCCTTTCGGTGTGTGTTCTAGGTGAACCGTCTTAAAAGCCCAAACGAGATCACGTTTTCGATTCGTAGTGTCTACGAGATTAAATGATGGTAAAAGAACAATAAATCATGGATAAAAAACAGTTCGCCTATAGGTTGGGTGGTCAACTGAGCTGGGCTCGACCGACTTAACCCTCCTAGTGTGATGTATGCACGGGGGTCCGGCAAGACTAAGCTACACCGGCGAACGGAGGGGTGATTCCTTCTTATCTCAATGGGGCTCTCTTGACCCGACTTCGTCCGACTGTCACATATGTTCCAATGAATAGGACGGGTAGGCTTGCCTACGTTACCGACATCATTCGGAATCCTTGATTTGATGTGCTTTTATGTTAACATCAAAAAGACGTGGTTAGTTAATCCACCACCACTTCCAAAATATTGAGTGGTAGCGGGGGAGGCGACAGCCAACCCCACGGCCTCTACTATAGATACAAGTAAGTGAGAGAAGGGTGACGCCTCACGGCGCTTTGATTTCGTCCCCCTACGGATGGTGTTCACCCCTATCAACATTCATGGCTTGGTCTCCGAAAGGATAGGATGTCCGGGTACTCGTCGGGTCACTGACCTATCCTACGACGGCACACTCGGGGCGTACCTAAGAGATCCGATATAGTAGGTCACACTCATCAAGGGTATTCTTGATAATATCTAGGCTAAAGAAGGAAAGTAGTCAATGAATAAAGGGAAGCTCGATTCTCGTGGGGTGTTCGATTCTCACAAGTTATTCATTGATGAGATTATCTCGATTTAACCGTCATCGCTTTGACCTACCCTACGGCGGCACTGAGATGCGAGGTTAAAACCTTGGAATGGTAGAGTAGACTTAATTTTAGTTTACAATTCCTAAAATAAACTTATATAGTAGTGTTAAACTTGAATTAATATATGTCATTTTATTTACAACATTATATCCCTTACTAAATTGCTTAAAAATTAATAATTGACTAGTATTGACTTCGTTAAAAAGTGGAAAGTAACTAGGACGTTGAACCAGTTATTCGATAATGCAATTATTTTTTGAAAGAGATATTTTCTCTTAAGCCTTTTAAAAACCAGAGTGACATACAGGTATGTCACTAGTGTCATTCGTGTCAAACGGAAGACAAACTTAGTTTGATCAAAGGTGATTTCGGACTTTGAAATTCTTCTAGTAAATTTTGAGTGTGTAGTGATTACACGAGTAATTTTCTAATTGAAAAATCGGAAAATCATGCAGTGTTACTAGTTGGACGATATTTGGAATCGATGAACTAGTGGGAGCTTTATGATTTGTTGTTTTTCTAGAACATTAGAAAAGTGTAACTGACTACACACTTAACCGTTCTAATTGAAAAACCGGAAAGTCATGAAATGTCGCTAGTTGGACGATATTTGGAATCGATGAACTAGTGGGAGTTCTATGATTTGTTGTTTTTCTGGAAACATTAGAACTATGTACGAAAGATTTTCTAATCGAAAAAATCGGAAAATCATAAAAAAAAAATAAAAAAAAAATAAAGCATTGCTCGTTAGATGGTATTTGGAACCGATAAACTAGTGAGAGCTTTAATGTTATGATTTGTTGTTTTTTCTGGTATATTAAAAAATCCGAGAAGTCCCGACGAGTAACACTCGAAATAGACATCCCACGGTTCAAAGAGTAGTGTCCACTCAAACGAACTGCTGGTTCAAGACTGTTTCCATTTACGGAAAGTCAAGAATGGGAGAATATGTCGAAAAGTGTTAGTCATCTAAACTGAGAAAACTTTAAGGCTGAACCGAAAATTAATTAACTGAAAATCATAGGATAAGGACAGTGATTTTGGATCACCAACCTATGAATCCTTGGCGATTTTCTCGAGCTAAGTTCTTTAGAAGAACAAGGTAGCGGTGCATTTAACGATTAAAAGAGTAAACAACGGGCGCTTAATTTTATCTAGAATAGTGGGAGTGATATAAGGAAATGAATCTCGATTCAATCCTTGGATATCGCGGAAAAATTATTTTCTGCTTTAAGATTCGTTGGAGCGAATGGATTTACCTTCATTCGATAATTTGTTTGTCGTATAGAAAGTGAATATACCATTTGTAGTACGAATCCAAGACTCGGACTTTTGTTTGATAAAGTCAAAACCACTTAAAACTGCTGAAATATGTATATAAAACACATCTTAAGAACTATTAAAAGCAATTGGTTTCTATATTTAGATAAACGCTTCTTCATATTCCATAGTTAGTGCATAGTCCCTAAAAGACAAGACCTGAAGACTGGCTCAGGGTGATTCCTTTCTTCCAGTCTGGTTATATTGTCTCAAAGGTTCAATGACTAAGTTTCCTTTCAATCGGGAAAGGATAATGGTCATCAAGAAGTAACATAGCTTGTTCATGACGACCTTCGGGGTCTGATGAAAGGTACAAGCTAGTAGGAGCTTCCGAGTAGTGACTTCTTGTCTGATAACTATTCAAACACTCCGGAAAGTTTATCCAATATATTTTTAGGTTTCTCTGTTTTCAACAGAGATGGAGTATTCTATACTCGGAATAGGCCATTCATGGTCCTCGAGACTGATGCTCAGCCTGCCTTATTGTGACATGTTCTCACTAAGTAAGAAACCGTTAAATTGCCTTACATAGTTTTAGATGTGCTACAATAAACTGCTTAACTCAATAAAGATATTGTAAGCGAAATAACGGTCTACATTGAAATGTAAGACCGAGAAGTCTACCTAGAATATGCTTTGGAATTTACGGATAAGGTGTGGATTCGGTTCACCCCACTTCCATAAATATAAGCATTTAGCACACGGTGCTTGAAGGTAGGTCTGAGAATTTCGCGCACACGTTCGGTCAGTGACCAATCGTTATATATCTTGTAGCATTGAGAAAAAGGTTTGTTATAAGATTCTTGAGATCGGGAAGGGGACCGTCATATCAAGGTGCATCCTTTCTGATAGAGTCCATAAACAAAGCAACACCTTGAACCTTAAAGTACGTTTACTCAAGGTAGTTACTAATCGATTAAAATCGGACCACATCCAACATCGCTTGTTGGTGATAACACAAAATACTACTAAACTAGATCAGAATTTCGATCCACCCAGCAAGTATTAGGAGTATGGTTTATCCATTACCCATTACGGGTTCTGCGGACTTTATAGTCTGAGGATCGATTGATGACCTATGGCTCTTTTGTGAACAGTATATGATTCTGATAATAGAGGTTGTTTTAATAGCCATAACCCTGTGAATGGAGTTCTGTACTCCAGTTCTATTCATACTCTTGTAGAACCACCTGAGCGTCTCAGGCCCAGTGGGAGTAATTTGATCTTCACGGAAAAGAGTAGAATGAATAGGAAAGTTTATCTTTCAGAGCAAAGATTGAGTGGTCTAGGGGTAATTCCCCAAAAATTAGAGAGTTAATCAGACCTTGGACTCTCTTACCACTTAGTATTGCATGATTTCGTTCAAAAACAGAAAATAGGGGTGATTCCCTGAGACTTTTCTTGCCGAACAAACAGAGTCTGGATTCATTCGGAACAAAAGGGTATTGCCTTATGAACTTATGACAAGATGTCTGTCAAGGCTTATGTCCTTTGTGGATAAAAAGCAAACCTCTTGGTCTTTGGAAGTCATATATTTCTACAATATGTGGATTTGACCAGAATATTGATAAGTCTTTTGTAGAATGGATATCAATTTTAGTACAGTAGTGAATATATACATATATTAGTGTTTGTGAAGGATAACACTTTGCACCAGATTGGAATCAACATGGGTGTGTTATCTCAAATCGAACCGACAATGCCACAATTCTCTCAAATGAGATTTGGACAACATCCTAAAGAGTTTGACTCGGTCGAATTCATTAGAATCAGTCACTGGTTTCCCATCCACCTTATTGGTTAAGATGATGCATCTGTGTATGCAACATTCAACGAGGAAGTTCTACCCTATGCCTCAGGAATGACTCTCTAAATCTTCGGATCAAGAGAAATGTGATAGATTCTCTTTCTAGTAAGAGATGGTCAGGTTATTGAACGTCAACTTTGATCGAATCTTAGATTCGGCGGTTAACAAAGCAAGTTTAGTATGTCCTTTAGTATCTTGAAGAGAACGAGGAATAATATGCGGACATATTCATGTGTGAACTTGGATTTGTGTGATACACTGATTTTGACTTTAAGTCAGATTGAGGATGATCGTTAAGTCGATCTTGGGCTCAGTGTTTACTCTTGTGTTGAAGCTATTGCCTAGAGGAATCCAACAACGCCAACTCGACTTTAACTAGTTGGGTGATTAGCGGCTTTTGTAGTAGCTAGAGAGGCGATATAGCTTAAGGATTTCCTTTTCATACCTGGGAATGATTCTAGATTTGGAAGCCGATACCACATCATTGTGCAAACGATGAAGGGGTAGCTTATAAGGATTTTCGAAATCACTAGAGGTCAAAAGCATATTGGGAAAGTACCACATGATTAGATGGACCGGTAACGTTTCGATTCTACGAATCGTCTCGAGCCGACAACCTGACTAATAATTAAGACCCATGACATTTAGATGTAGGTACTCCCCGAGTCACTGACCTATCCTGACGGCACACTCGGAGTGTATTTTGTCATCTGCAATGGTTATGATATGCTTAATGGGTACTAGAATACGGGATGGGTCTCCATTGCTTTGAAAGCAAGTGGGAGATGTAGTTTGTTGTATTTTAAATAATAGGGTGTGCTCTAAAACAATTAATCACATGCTTTAGCAAGTGTGGGAGATTGTTAGGTGTGATGCCCAAAAGAAAATTTTGTAATTGTTTTATTTATTAAATGAAATGATATTATTATTCATATTTATTATTCTCATATTCACCGATGTGACAATAGTATTTACACTACAGAAAACCCTAAAGTATATCGTTTATGTAATCACTTAACTCAGTGTATGAGATATACACGGGAGGATTGAGTTAGTGAAGATGTACTTAAAATACAATTAGCCCGTAGTGAAGTTAATCGAGAGTATCGGGTCTCTCCTTTAACGTGCTATTAATGCGCCCAGAACACAATAGGTGTGATCGTCTTATCCGGACTTTCGGTTAAGAGAACCTAGTGGGGCATTTATATATAATAGATATATCATATAGTATCGGACCGATTTGATTAGAGTTCACGATATAATTCCGTAATCGAAAGTCTTATCGAATCAATCGGTGATCATATTTATGGATATATCTTAATCTGAGGTGATCACGATCCAACCGCTTTGAATCGATTATGAGGTTTGACTTGACGGTTAATGATTACACCGAGTCCGTGGTCCGAATTACCCCATCTTGGCATTGTCTTCGATTGAGTGAGTAGTCCGTGTTATCACAGATACGAATCCATTCCTTCCATTTCTGGAAGTAGATAAACAGTTCCCTTATTTGTTAATCTTAGAAACTGATCGATCCATGGAGTTCATATTACACTGATTTGCTACCAGTGAGTTGTATGAATTAATTGATCACTAGGGAGTTAATGGTAAATAAGGATAAGAGGTTCTGAAAAGGGTTAACGGTAACTTCCCGATTTAGAATGAACAGTCTATGGAGGATAAATCCATATGTAATGATTATATCAATAGACGCTTATTATCATTCTCGTGAGGAGATAAATATAATCTTATAATCGGAGGAGTGCAGTCACGGGATTATGGTGGCATATTCCTGTGATTGATTTATCGGATATAATTATTCTATTCGTAAGATAATTATTTATTTGATTTATCGGAGCCACTGATTATTAGTCCATGGTCCCCAACGTGCCTCCAATATAGCATAGCTATTCTCGGACGTCGAATCCTAATAATATTAATTTAGTTCTTGTTGGACTTTAGTAAAACGATATGTGAATTAATTGTTTAGTGAACTATTAAATTAGTTGGGCAAAATAATTAAATATGTGAAAAAGACATTTTTCATAATCTTGGCCCAATTTAGTGTGTTAGTCGAAATTATTGTGACTAGGTCACAAGCTATAATTTTCACCCCAAGCATGTTTTGTGGAACAAGAAATTGTTTTCTTGTGTATTAATAAGACATGTGCACAAAATATTTATTGGATAAATATTTATGGTAAGAAATAAAGATAAATATTATTCTAGATTTATTCTAGAATATTATGGAATTATCTTTTATTTATTGGATTTATTTTATTTGCAAAATAAAATCCTTGGAGGTCAAGGATTACTCTCCTATATAAAGAGAGTTCACCCAAGCCTAATACACATTAGTTAATTTCGACTTCTACCTCTTAGAGAGGAGAAGAAAATTTTCGGCCAAGGGGAGCAAGGGAAAATCTTGGAGATTTTTTCCGGGTAGCATATCGGGAGGATTCAAGACGACGATTTCCTTTCACCGGGAGTTGCTTGGATCACACGTGCGGAAGATCATGGTGCTCTTCACACCATCTTTTCTTTGCGGTTCTTCTACTTGGATATTGAGATCCAAGAGGTATGATCTACAACCCCCTTGTAGATGTAGATCTAGTTATTTTATTACGTGTAATTTATAGATGTAGATCCTTAAATCGCTTCCGTTGCGGATGATATTACTAACAGTGGTATCAGTCACCTGGTGATCTATATTTATACGTTTAAAAATATTAGATCTAGAAGTGGTAAACATATAGATTTTTTGTCCCTATTTTTTAGGGGCCGATGCATATGTTATTTTTTTTATGTTGCGATTGTTGTGGTTTGAAGAGATGGATTGAGGTTGGTATTGTTTACTCGTTAGATCTATTGTAAACTCATATAAATTCGTTTATATGAGTATAGGAAATTTTGTAATTTTAGTTTCCTAGAAGTAGATCTGTTTTGTCTCTGTTCATTTTTTATTTATTCCCGGACATTGAGCCATTGAAACGACAATCCCTCCGGTCAGAATGAATAATAAAAGTTGATGATCAATCCCTCAAAATTTGGTGTCGATCGGATTCCGTCTCGATATCAGATCGGTGCAATAAAGTTACTGTTGTAACAGAAAAGCACAGCGGCCGTAAAAACCCTAGCTGTGAGTTCGTCGAATTTCTGGAAGAGTTTGGAACTTTGAAACATTGATCCGACCATTCAATTTGAACAAACAAGACCTAAAAATTTCAGGTCGATCGGGTTTTGTCTCGATGCCCGATCGGCCCCAGGAAGACACTTCTTTGCGCGCAGATTATAAACAGTGATGCAGCAGCTTGGATCGGCGGCTTCTCGGGATCAATTGGGCCGTCAAAACACAGATCCAACCGTCCATATTGAAGTAGGAGGAGTGAAGAACAGGTCCACAAAGTTTCGTGACGATCAAAGTTCTTTTGGATGTCCGATTATCGATAATACGCAAAGCAGAGATCGAAAATTGTAAACCCTAGTTAGGGTTTGTTTGTATTTTTAATAGGTTAGATATCACGGGTACCTACGATCCATCTCGGTGTTTAAATTTTCCGCATAATTTATTTTTTATGTGTTTGATCATAAAATAGATATAAAATCGAATTGCCATGACATGCATCATATCATAAATCCACTCCATGCATACATGTAGAATTTTAATTTTGGTAATTAAAATAGGCATGTATGCAAACTCGTGTAATTAGTTGAAATTTAATTAATACGTGGTAATTAATTAATTTAGTAACAAATTAAAGATCCGATGACGGGTTATGAAATCGTTAAGCCTTTCGGTGTGTGTTCTAGGTGAACCGCCTTAAAAGCCCAAACGAGATCACGTTTTCGATTCGTAGTGTCTACGAGATTGAATGATGGTAAAAGAACAATAAATCTGGGATAAAAAACGGTTCGCCTATAGGTTGGGTGGTCAACTGAGCGGGGCTCGATCGACTTAACCCTCCTAGTGTGATGTATGCACGGGGGTCCGGCAAGACTAAGCTACACCGGCGAGCGGAGGGGTGATTCCTTCTTATCTCAATAGGGCTCTCTTGACCCGACTTCGTCCGACTGTCACATATGTTCCAACGAATAGGATGGGTAGGCTTGCCTACGTTACCGACATCATTCGGAATCCTTGATTTGATGTGATTTTATGTTAACATCAAAAAGACATGGTTAGTTAACCCACCACCACTTCCAAAATATTGAGTGGTAGCGGGGGAGGCGATAGCCAACCCCACGGCCTCTACCATATATACAAGTAAGTGAGAGAAGGGTGACGCCTCACGGCGCTTTGATTTCGTCCCCCTACGGATGGTGTTCACCCTTATCAACATTCATGGCTTGGTCTCCGAAAGAATAGGATGTTCGGGTACTCGTCGGGTCACTGACCTATCCTACGACGGCACACTCGGGGCGTACCTAAGAGATCCGATATAGTAGGTCACACTCATCAAGGGTATTCTTGATTATATATAGGCTAAAAAAGGAAGGTAGTCAATGAATAAAGGGATGCTCGATTCTCGTGGGATGTTCGATTCTCACAAGTTATTCATTGATGAGATTGTCTCGATTTAACCGTCATCTCTTTGACCTACCCTACAGCGGCACTGAGATGCGAGGTTAAAACCTTGGAATGGTAGAGTAGACTTAATTTTAGTTTACAATTCCTAAAATAAACTTATATAGTAGTGTTAAACTTGAATTAATATATGTCCTTTTATTTACAGCATTATATCCCTTACTAAATTGCTTAAAAATTGTTAGGAACATTTTATTATGTTTTGATGATGGCCATACAAGCTGTTATAGCAAGCCTGAAATAAGTTATGTTGGACTTATTTCTTAGTTTTGATGATGAGTGCCATACTAGCTGTTATAGTGCAAAGGCAAAAAGATGTCTAGATCAATTGTATAGGTTTATTAGAGTTTGATTCATAAATAGGTTTGATCAAACAAGCATTTGTAATGGTCACCGACTTCGCGGCAGACTAGTCTAGGTCGATGGGTAGATAGGTCGAGAGACTAGTCGGGGAACCTCGCCAAGACCAAGACCGAAGGTGAGGGCTCAAACTCGCGATTCTGAAGGCTAATGGATCAAACTTAGTAATTAAAGTCAAGGATATGGAATCGAAATTTAGGCAAGTCTGTGATGACCTAAACGATTACATATACCTTGTGTTGAAGGTCTAAGTTCCATAAGTTGGATGATGTTTGGAACTTAGTTATAATTAAAAGGTGTAATCTAACTTCACAAATAAAAGTTAGATAAAAGAAATCAATTTGCATTACATTTTATACACAAAAAATTGCGATTCGAATAGATCGATAGTACTTCAAAGATGATGAACTCACCGATATATACCTCGATCAATTTAAAATTATATTGGAAGATTACATGGATAAGGACAGCCAACTACCTCTGACTTATCAAGAAAATCAAAGGCTGAGATTAAAAAGACGTTGGGATGATTTATGTTTTTATCCATTGGATACAAGTCAAAGGGTGGGATGATCGCATCACAAAAAGGAATTTCGATGTGTCATCCTATGAATAGTGACAGAATGCAAATCAGATGGGACAAAAACAAGGAACGGTTACATTTGAATTTCAAATACAAGTCACATGCATTCCTACCTATAAATAGAGGACTTTCAACTCAGAAACGAGATGATGAATTTTGGATAAACTTTAAGAGATAACTCTGAGCTGAAAAAACACCATGCTGAACTTACTGAGCATAAAGCTAGTGATCCAGTGAATTACTTCAAGTGTATTCTACATTCAAGCTATATCAAGCATACACACTTGAAGCCTGCAAGCTGCTGATTACTTCATCCTAATCAAGTCGCTTTGCAATCGAATCATTTACTTGATTCACTCTTTATTTTATAAAGAACTCTCTTGAAGACAGTGAAGCATCTGTTGGGTGTGAAAGATCGTTGTTTGAGGTGGATCTCGTGAAGAGGCAATCCTACCCTTCAAGGACCAAGTGGAAGACTCGAGGCAGTTAATCCTACCTGCTCCCGGTTTTCGCTTTGTGAAGCCATAGTTATTGGTGAAGGACAAACAACTTAGGAATCTTTGTAAAAGCTACACCAAAGATCTCTAGTGAATTTCCTCCAACATCACAGAGAGAAGAGTGGACTGACGAGATTACACCACCTGGAACCACTATAAAATCGCCTATTTACTTTCAAAGATTTACATTACAGACTTAGTTTATTTTACACATCAACCTCTCCGAATCTAGCAAATCAAATCACACACATACACCACTGAGTATCTAATACTTGGTATCATACTTAAAAACAAGTAACAAGGCTTAATTTTGATATTATTCATTTGCACAAATTCAAAGAATCAATCGTCGATGAACTCACATTTATCGGCCAGTTACGAGGTCTCAAAGCAGACCATCAAGTATCGCAGTCAGTGAAGTTGCAGAATTTGTTAACTTCAAAAGTTTTAAGTGTTAAGTTTCTTCACCCCCCTCTAAACATAACCAAAGCCTTTTCAAGGGACCAACAATTGGTATCGGAGCAGTGCTTCTGTTCTGAAGAAATCCTACTTGTTGTGCTTGTGAAAATTCTTTGAAACTTTCCTTCAAGTTACTTGATTTTCAAAACATGCATCATGGATAACACACACGATGCTAGAACTATCTTTGATGTGCTCTCTAGATAGATTTGATGAGTATAAACGTCGAATGCGAGGCTTACCTTGTCGCAACTCATGATGAGATGATGGATGTACTAACCGATGGACCACCGGAGATTACCAAGGCAAGAATAATTGGGTGATACAGCCGAGTACATTCCTAAACCAAAAGAGAATGGAATGCGTAAGGCAGAAAAAGAGCAAACCTCAACAACATTGCTATTGATATCATTTATAGAACCTTGGATAGCAATATGTACATGAAGGTTAAAGATTGCAAAACTGCAAAGGAACTTTGGGACAAGATACATTTGATCTGTGAAGGCACTGATGCAATAAAGAAGAATAAAATCAGTGTAGCCGGAAAAGTTTTCAAAAGTTCAAGATCTTTGCCAAATGAAACCATTGAGCAAATGGAATCAAGATTCAATGCAATCCTGGACGAACTTACTCTGCTGAGTGTAAGTTATTCAAAAGAGGAAATAAAAACCAAAATATTGGAAGCTCTACCTGCAAAAGATGTTTGGAAAATGAAGGTGACTGCAATTGAAGAAATGAGAAAGTTGCATGAAGAAGATACCTTCAAATTGTTTTCAGATGTCAAGGATTATGAATTTAGCAAAAAGCTTGTACACAGAGGCGAAAAGGAAGAGCCAAAGACCATCGCATTGGCTGCTTCACATCAAGAAGAAACATCGGGAGGACAAGATGATATCTTTGGATGAAATGCAAGAGCAGATTGCCCTACTTGAGCAAGAAAATCGGGATGATGAAGAAACTGGAAAGGCCCTTCAAGAAATTTCACAAAGAGGCCTCTTGAAAGAAGGAAAGAAGAACCAAAGAAAGATAATGACTATCTCAGTGCTTTCATTGCAAGAAACCAGGACACTTCAAACTGATCGTCCCGAGTTAAAACAAGGCAAGGAACTCGATTATCTTTGCTTCAATCGCAAGAAGCCTGGACATTTTAGACTGATTGTCCGGACTCATCAAGAACAAGAGTCAACAAAGAAGACACGGCAAGAAGGCTATGGTTGGCTGAAGATGAATCGGGTATGAAGTTGAATCGAAAGGGAAATGAATCGGATGACACAAAGACCAAGTTGTTCTTTGATATGGAAGATTATGCTTTGATGGCCAATATGGATGAAACGAGGAGGTATACAACATCAGTATCTATCAATACTCCTACTGGAAGTGATTGTGAATCAACTTGTGGTTCAAATCCTAGAAATTCGACAATAATGAGACTTTGGATGCCATCCTTAATCAATCGAGGATAATACAACTGCAGTTATGAGATTGTGAAGGCTGAAAAAAAGAAGCTCTTGAGTTAGAAGTTGGAAGATTGAAAGTCGAATTAAGGGTTCTCAAAGGTAAGGAAAAAGATGTTGGACAGTAATCGATGTAAAGCTCACTTGATCATCCAAGAAGACCCCTCGAATCTATTGAACCATCTGGTTCCTCTCGCGCATACAAATCTGAAAGCCTTATGGTGATAGAAAATGGCTTGGATTTGGAACTCAACACTCTAACAAGAGTGGATCCAAAAAGGTCACCGAACCTAGTACCGCATTGGTCCTAAGTTTGTGCTCCTGCACTAGATTCAACTCCCAAGAAGGTTGCTTTGAGGCAAGAAAACCCAATGAGAATGCTTTAAGGAAGCAAAATCAGAAGTCAAAGAAGTCAACAGCTCCTAATAAAAAGAGTAAATCTAAAAATAGGCCTGCTGTGTCTTCTAAGCCTGCTGATAGCAGACCTGCTACCAAGTCCACTTGACCACAGAAGGGTAAGAAACAGAAATATTCCAAGGATAAGAATCCTAAACCCAAAAATGTTAATCATTCAAGGGATACTTATCTCAGGGGGAAAGGTAGACTGTTCCCCACTGATGATGATTGGAATACTCAGATTACTCTTGTTAGAAACAACAAGTATAACCATGCAACTAGGGTAAAACCTAGGCAATAGGATCAGCAGAGGACTTACACAAGACCTCAGCAGACTCCATATTACAGGGCTGTTCCTAACAGACAGCAAACAAATGGTTATACTAATGCTTCTAACACCAAGAATCACTTCAAACAACATTATAAACCAAAAGGCCAGAAAACATATGTGATTCCTACACAATCTACTATTAGAACTTATGGATGTGTGGAATACATGTATGAACCAAAGTATGACACATTCAGGAGAAGACCTTATGGAAACATACCAAGGGTCATGCTTGCCACTGACCACTATGGACCTAAACAGGTTTGGGTACCTAAAATGCATTAACTTTGTTCTGTAGGGTGTCTGGTACTTTGACAGTGGATGTTCCAGACACATGACAAAGAATAAGCACTGTTTAACAAACTTTGTGGTAAAAGATGGTCCAAGGGTAAATTTTGGCAACAAGAATACACCTGGATATACAAGAGGATATGGCACACTTGTGAGGAATGGACTTACAATCAAGAATGTTGCATATGTGGAAGGACTGGACTACAACTTATTGAGCACTGGACAATTCTGTGACAAGGGATACAAGGTCACTTTTGACAAAAACAACTGTATTGTCAATGGTGAAAGAGGTGATCAAGTTGTACTTACTGGTAGAAGACAACAGAATATGTATGTTGTGGATTGGTCTACTGCAGTTCCAGAAACCTGCCTGATTGTGCATACCAAGTCAGAACTAAATTGGCTATGGCACAAGAAGTTGAATCATTTAAACTTTGATGATATCAATCAGTTGGTGAAGAAGAAGCCGGTGATTGGTTTACATGAGATCACATTCAAAAAGGATGCTATATGTGATGCATGTCGTGAGGAAAAGCAGATAAAGTCAAGCTTCAAGTCAAAACCAAACAATCAACTAATAGAGTGTTGGAGCTAATGCATATGGATCTTTTTGGACCAATAACTCCAACAAGTGTAACAGGAAAGAAGTACACCTTAGTGGTTGTGGATGATTACTCTAGGTACACTTGGGTAATATTTATGAACAAGAAAAGTGAAACACTTCAAAGCATGCCTAATCTTTTGAAGATATTACAAAATGAGAAAAGTTTAACAGTAATAAATATAAGATCAGATCAGGGTACTGAATTTATCAACAAAGTCATAAGAGAATATTGTGAACAGAATGGTGTACTACATCAACTTGCTGCTGCTGGTACACCTCAGCAAAATGGGGTTGCTGAAAGAAGAAACATGACTTTAAAGGAAGTAGGAAGAACAATGATCTGTGAAGCATTGCTACCTGAAAGATATTGGGCTGAAGCAGTCAATACAACATGCTATACACAAAACAGAACATCAGTAAACAAGAAGCTGCTGAAGACACCTTATGAGGTTTGGAATGGAAGGAAACCTAACATATCCTATTTCCATCCATTTGGATGTAAGTGTTTTATCCTGAATCACAAAGTTCATTTGAAAACATTCCAACCAAAATCAGATGAAGGAATTTTCTTGGGATATTCTTCGATCAAGTGAGCATTCAGGTAATCGAACAAAGGTCACTAAAACATGAAGAAACAATCCATGTTGTGTTTGATGAACCTAAGTTTATCTTGGTATGGAAGATGAAGATTGTGAACTCACGAGAATCAACAAATCACCGATCCAGTTGTGTTGAAGTTTTGGAAAGATTCAATGAATTAAAAGTTTCGATCATCGCTCTCAAGAACACCTGTTGGTAATGTTAATGATGCAACAATCGAGCGCTTCAAGGATCTGCTGAACCCCCTGTAGAAGAAGCTACAGCAGACCCTACTGAAGATGAGGTTCCTGATAATCAAAATAATCAGAATCCACAATGGTTAAGGAATCACCCTGTTGAACAAGTTATTGGCAATGTACAGCAAGGTGTGAGGACTAGAAGACAACTGGAAGCAATGTTTACTTGTTTTCTATCTCAAATGGAACCTAAAGTTGTTGAAGAAGCAATTTCAGATCCAGATTGGATAATTGCTATGCAAGAAGAATTAAATGAATTTGAAAGAAATCAAGTTTGGACACTAGTTGAAAGGCCAAGTCATGCAAATATCATTGGTACTAAGTGGGTATACAGAAATAAACTTGATGAATCTGGTACCATTGTAAGGAACAAGGCCAGACTAGTTGCAAAAGGCTATTCTCAAGCAGAAGGAATAGATTTTGATGAAACTTATGCACCTGTTGCAAGATTGGAAGCTATCAGATTATTCTTGGCACATGCTGCATATAAGAACTTCAAGGTATATCAAATGGATGTCAAAAGTGCATTTTTGAATGGCATTTTAGAGGAGGAAGTGTATGTACAGCAACCTCCTGGATTTGAAGTTAAAGATCAAGAAGATAAAGTGTATAGACTCAACAAAGCACTTTATGGATTGAAACAAGCACCAAGAGCATGGTATGAGACTCTATCTCAATTCTTGGTGGATAATGGTTTTACTAAAGGCACTATTGACAAGACACTTTTTAGAATCAGTGAAGGGGATAGCACCCTGCTGGTACAAATTTATGTGGATGACATAATATTTGGTTCTGAAAATGATTTACTTTGTGAAAAGTTTGCAAATCTAATGAAGAGCAAATTCCAAATGAGTATGATGGGGGAAATGAATTACTTCTTGGGATTGCAAGTTAAACAAATGAAAGATGGAATCTTCATTCATCAAACCAAGTACACCAAGGAATTGTGAAGAAGTTTGGTATGGAAAACAAGACTAAAAATTCAACCCCTATGAGTACAAATATCGATTGGATGAAGATAAAGAAGGCAAAGATGTTGATCGGATCTTATACGAAGGATGATAGGCGATCTGTGTACTCCATCGCCAAAGACTGATATATCCTTTCTTTGTAGGTGTTTGTGCAAGATTTCAATCTAAACCTAAAGAAAGTCATTTAGGTGCAGTCAAGAGAGTTCTCAAGTATCTAAAAGAGACTTTGGGAGTAGGGATATGGTATTCCAAGGAAGGAAGCTTCAAAGTTATATCCTACTCAGATTCTGATTATGCTGGATGCAAGATTGATAGAAAAAGCACCTCAGGAACCTGTCAGTTAATGGGAAATAGACTGGTTTCCTGGTTTAGCAAGAAACATAATTCTATATCAACTTCCACTGCTGAAGCTGAATACATTGCTGCTGGAAGTTGCTGTGCACAAGTACTATGGCTAAGACAACAATTAAGGGATTATGGAATTGAAGAAAAGGAAATTCCAATTATGTGTGATAACACAAGTGCAATTGCAATCACATAAAATCCTGTTTTACACTCAAGAACCAAGCACATTGATGTGAGACACCATTTTATAAGAGATCATGTTGAAAAGAAAGATGTGGTGGTTCTATACATCCCCACTGAAGATCAACTTGCTAATATTTTTACTAAACCATTTGATAGTGAAAGATTTGCTAAACTAAGGACTGAACTTGGAATTATAAAAGTTGACTGATGATCAGCAGTGTACTGGAATTCACTAAGGGGATTAGTCTTTGCTATGTTGGGTGAGCTCACTTAGCAGATTAGTCATTGGTATCAACAATTCCATGTACTTATGTTTGGACAATTGAGCAAATGAGGTTGCCAAGGGGATTGGTCTTTGTCATGTTGGGTGAGCTTACTTGCCAGATCAGTCATTGGTATTAAACTTCATCTTATATTATCAATTGAACAAAACAAGAAGAAAACAAGGTTCAGTAGAGTACTTATGTCAGCAGGCTGCTGAAGCCTATTTATCAACAGACTGCTGAGCCCATCCTGCTGAGGATTACCCTGCTGAATGGAACATTACTCAATCAAATTTTATTAAAGTCAAAAAGCAGTTTGGCGGGATATTTATTCTATCCTTTATTACCATGGTTAACATGATCTAACGGTTACAAACGTTATGGAGGAGTAATGGGGCCACGTGTCAAGACAAAGCATTTATCCGTATTAATCGTGGTCAAGCATCAATGTACGTGCAATCGATTGAGCTACAACTAATCACTGTCTATTTATACGGGCTTTCACACAATAGATTCTCTACTTGCAAATCTGCTTCATCATTGTGATTTCTACACTGTGTGAACACAGATTTGAGAATCAATCTTCTTCATCTTATTCTTCTCATACAAATGGCGGAAAAGGTTGATGTCCGTTGAATCAAGCCAAAGTGTTAGAGGCTTTGTTGAGGATGCAAACAGAATCGAATCGCCATCAACATTGGTCAAAGAATAAGGAGATATGCCGGTCCGAGAATGTGCTCAATATATGACTCGAGACAATTTCTTACACAAATGTTGTCAGTTTCTGGAGAAACATTCAAATACAGGAAGGAACTGAAGCATTTAAAACTCATTGTGAATGGGCAAGAAATTGAAGTTTCCCCCCGTCTACTGAGGGAAGTTTTTGGATTTGATGAAGTAGTGGATGGCTCGGTCAATCCTGAAGCAATGGGATTGGACAGAATGGCGTTTGTTGATCAGATCAAAACAAATGCAGCCATAGGTACTTCAGCAGACTGATGAACCTGCTGATATATACCTCGATCAATTTAAAATTATATTGGAAGATTACATGTATAAGGACAGCCAACTACCTCTGATTTATCAAGAAAATCAAAGGCTGAGATTAAAAAGACGTTGGGATGATTTATGTTTTTATCCATTGGATACAAGTCAAAGGGGTGGACAGACTGCACTGTCAAAAAGGAATTCTGACAGTGTCAGTCCTATGAATAGTGACAGAATGCAAATCAGATGGGACAAAAACAAGGAACGGTTACATTTGAATTTCAAATACAAGTCACATGCATTCCTACCTATAAATAGAGGACTTTCAACTCAGAAACGAGATGATGAATTTTGGATAAACTTTAAGAGATAACTCTGAGCTGAAAAACACCCTGCTGAACTTACTGAGCATAAAGCTACTGATCCAGTGAATTACTTCAAGTGTATTCTACATTCAAGCTATATCAAGCATACACACTTGAAGCCTGCAAGCTGCTGATTACTTCATCCTAATCAAGCTGCTGCAACTGAATCATTTACTTGATTCACTCTTTATTTTATAAAGAACCTGCTGAAGACAGTGAAGCATCTGTTGGGTGTGAAAGACTGTTGTTTGTGGTGGAGCTGGTGAAGAGGCAATCCTACCCTTCAAGGACCAGTGGAAGACTCAGGAGCAACAATCCTACCTATTCCCAGTTTTCAGTTTGTGAAGCCATAGTTATTGGTGAAGGACAAACAACTTAGGAATCTTTGTAAAATCTACACCAAAGATCTCTAGTGAATTTCCTCCAACATCACAGGAGAAGAGTGGACTGACAGGATTACACCACCTGGAACCACTATAAAACTGCCTATTTACTTTCAGCATTTACATTCTGCACTTAGTTTATTTTACACATCAACCTCATCGAATCTAGAAATCAAATCACACACATACACCACTGAGTATCTAATACTTGGTATCATACTTAACAACAAGTAACAAGGCTTAATTTTGATATTATTCCGCTGCACAAATTTAGCAAATCGAATCACAAGAGACTATTGTTTATCAAGAGGCTATCGAGGTCTCAAAGAGACTCAAGTATCGCAGGTCTGCTGAAGTTGCAGAATTTGTTAACTCCAAAAGTTTTAAGTGTTAAGTTTATTCACCCCCCTCTAAACTTAACCAAATCCTTTTCAAGGGACCAACAAGTTTGAATTCTCTGTATAAGTCTTTACTTAGAGTCTGACATGTTGTATAAGTTGAGTCAGACAAGTATTGTACTAGTTGGTAGGACGGCAAAGCAAAAAACAGATATTCGGCAAAGTGAAGCCACCAAGCACCAGCAGAGAAGCAATGAAGACATTATGGTCTGACTTATAACCAAGGAAGTCTGTGATGACCTTGGATAAGTCTAAGTTATGTTTCAAGTGATGAAACTCAATATTCAAATATGGTGTACACTGGTCTCATCCAAATCAAGGATCAGTGAAATACAAAGATTCTCCTGAAACTAAAACAAAGAAGAAAACAGTGAATCGGCTGAGTAAACTGACTTTCGGCAAAACGGCGAAGAAAGAACTAACGGCTAAGTCAGAAGGCTCACTCAACTGTTCTGAAAATGGTGAAGTAACACTTACCAGATCAGACTTGATATATGTTGAAGATACAGAAGATCATGCATTAAATGCACAATCAATAGAGGATCAATCAAGGACGGATTTTCAGCTATACGTTTGAAGAAAGAATCCGATCACTGAAATCAAGGAGAATGCAATTAAGGGGGAATCAAGAATAAAATCAAGGATTATTCCCTCATTAATATAGCCAACGGACGGAATTTCAAAACCAAGGTTATTCAAGGCTATAAATAGAAGGCATTGATAGAAAAAGAAGGACAACGATTAAAAAAGAAAGAAACCGAAACTCACAATTTGAAAAGCCTTCTCTCCGAACTTACAAGGATACATCTAGTGATCAACTCAAATATCGAGCTACAAAGTCATACACGTAATCGAGATTGATCAAGCAAGTGTGTGAATCACATTCATATCAAATCAAGCAAATCAATCGAGGCAATCGAGAAGGAGTTGAATCTGTGATAGCCATTGAAGGATTTTGATCTTAAGGAGCAAAGAAAAAGGAAGACTGAATCATCAAGCAAGGCACATTTGCGGTCAAGGAGTGATAGTCTTGTAGATTGTGAAGCTTGGGAAGCCAAGGACAATCATACTATTGTATCTGTGAAAACAATAGTGAATTCCTCCGATCATCACAAGAGAAGAGTGGATTAAGGGATTACACCACCTCAACCACTATAAGCCTTGTGTCAATTTAATTTATGCAATTTACTTTACAAAATTTATTTAATTTGCCTACATCATAACTTATATCTCGTGGATCGTCTAAACTGATTTGAAAACAACATAGTGAGAAGGGACTTATCCGCTGCCCAAAAGCTTTTAAATAAAAGAAAAGTTTTTGAAACTCCACTATAGTCATTCACCCCCCCTGTGACTATAGTTTTACCCTTCTCTGGGATGAACAATTGGTATCGGAGCAGTGTTCCTAGTATCAGAACCTGTTCAGAACTAATTTATGGTAACAAGGAGATCACATATTTTCAAAGTAGTTTTCAAATCTGAATCTTCTATACATTTACATTTATATCTTCATTTGCACTGATGGATTCCTCAAACTTCTTGTCAAAAGTACCTGTTTTTAATGTTAATAATTTTGATGAATATAAAATAAGAATGCTATCTCATCTTGCAGCAACTCATGAAGAGATGCTGGATGTAATCAATGATGGACCAATCACAATCACTACGGTGGTAGGCACAGGAGCAGATCAAGGAAAGGAAATTGACAAACCTAAAAAGGATTGGACCAAGGATGACAGGAGAAGAGCAAATCTGGACTTTGTTGCAAAAGACATGATCTTGAAGACCCTAGATAGCAACATGTTCATGAGAATCAAAGACTGCAAAACAGCAAAGGAGATGTGGGACAAGCTATCATTGATAAATGAAGGATCTGAAGCAATTAAAGAAAACAAATTATCTGTTGCAAAACAGAAATTTGAGAACTTTAAAATGAAGGTCGGTGAATCCATTGATCAAATGGACAACAGATTCTCAAGCATCATCGATGAATTGCAAATGACTTGGACACATATATCCCCGTAAAGAAGTATGCTTGAAGATCTTGATAGAATCGCACGAAAGATGGAAGATCATAACATCGATGAATCGAGGAACAAAAATCTTGCAAGCACTTACACTCGACAATCGATGTCCCAATTAAAAGCTCATGAATTCGAATTAAACGGTGAAGATGGTGCCCCGGCAGACACATAAAATCACTGCATTAGCATTGCCTCAAAGAAAGTAACTTTGCCGAATGCATCAAAGAAAGAGACACATGAACTAAAAGAACAGTAGCTCTATTAGTTAAACGTTTTGACAGTTTTTAGCAAAAAGCCATTCAAAGGAAATTCATCATCAAACAAGAGGTCAAGCTCAAACAAAGAAATGAAGAAGAAAGATGATGAATACAGATGCTTCAATCGCAACAAGAAAGGTCACTTCAAGGCTGATTGTCCTGAAGAAAATGACAAAGATGATGAAAAGAAGAAATACAAAGCATTTGAAAAGAGAAAGAGCAAGAAGGCACTCAAGGCAGAATCCAGCAGTGAAAAGAATGAAGAATCATCTGATAATGATTCAGATGATAGTGATGAAGAAGATTTCGAGAAAATGAAAAAGCATGTCTATGCCTCATGACCAAAGAATTAGATGAAGACAAAAGTGATAGCTCAGACACTGAGGAAACAAGCCTATGTCTAATGGCTAAAGAATCAGATGAAACTGAGGTAATATCTAGTTCCTGTTCCTCATCAAATGCATCCACATCTAACACTGCACAATCTTCTAGTCTCCCATTAGATACAGCAGACCTAGTCCAAAATCTCATGACTAAATTTGATGAAATTGAAAAGAATCATGAAATTCTGGAAATGGAATGCAAGGATCTAAGAAAAGAGAATAATAGATTAAAGAAAGAATCTGGATAAAGCAAAAGTCGAATTAATTAGTAAGGAGACCTACTTAAATGATCAACAAAAACAGATGATCATACATCCATTATCAACAGATCGCTTAAGAAAATCTCCTCACCAAGAAAGGTAACCACTTGCACCACTAAAAGACACGACTTACAAACCTTCAAAAGGTTTGGATCCAGATCCGGTCTTGGCTATAATAGTCGTGGATGAAAGTTGGAATAATGGTCAATACAATTCTAAATTCAGGACCATTAATGGACCAAAATTTAGAAAGGGACAGACCATAGTTCCAACAGATCATCCTGTTCCGGTGAAGTCAAAACCCAATGTAGTGAAACATCAGACTAAATCCTCATTCCAGTCAATCAAGAACAACAGCCATCTGAAAGGTAAAGGCAGACTTTACCCTTCAGAGGATTATTGGAATGTTGCACCTCCAAAATACAAGAGAAAACCATTCCACAAAATGCATCATGTGTTTAAGAAAAACCAATATGTTCCTAGACACATGAAGCAAGAAAGGTTTCCTACTGCATATTGGAAAGTGAAGAAGGATGTAAATGCATCAAAAGGTGGAGAAAAGTATCAGAATACCTTCAACAAAAATATTAGAAGCTATTCTGCCATGGCTTATACATATGAAGTTGATGACTTAAATTATCCAAAAAGGAGACCTTTTGGATACACACTTGGTATGGGAGGCATGAGTGCTAGCAGGTATGGACCCAAACAGTGTTGGGTACCTAAACATAACTAATATGTTTTGTAGGATGTCTGGTACATAGACAGTGGATGTTCCAGACACATGACATGAAACAAGAAATGACTCATCGACTTTAAGACTTTTGATGGACCCAAAGTCACATTTGGAGGCAAAGAAAACCTGGCAAGATTAAGGGGAAGGCATAATACTCAAGAACAATTTGAAGATTCAAAATGTGGCATATGTCAAGGGACTAAATTTCAATCTGATGAGCATCAGTCAGTTTTGTGACAAAGGCTACAATGTGCACTTCAACAAAGAAGGTGTTGGTCCCTTGAAAAGGCTTTGGTTAAGTTTAGAGGGGGGGTGAATAAACTTAACACTTAAAACTTTGGAGTTAACAAATTCTGCAACTTCAAAGAAATCACGATACTTCAGAGTCTGCTTGAGACTTCAGAGAGCTTGATAAACATGAGTCACTGATAGTTGAGTTTGCTGAATTTGTGCAGCGGAATTAAATCAAAATTAAGCCTTAATACTTGTTATTAAATATGATACTAAGTATTAGATACTCAGTAGTGCAAGTGTGTGATTTCAGTTGCTAGATTCGGAAGGTTGATGTACAAAATAAACTAAGTGCATAAATTAAATGTCGAAAGTAAGTAGGCGATTTTATAGTGGTTCCAGTGGCGTAATCACGCTACCACTCTTCTCTGTGATGTTTGAGGAAATTCACTAGATATCTTTGATGTAGCTGTATACAAAGATTCCTAAGTTGTTTGTCCTTCACCAATAACTATGGCTTCACAAACTGGCCCCGGAGAAGTAGGATTGTTTGCTCCGAGTCTTCCACTGGTCCTTGAAGGGTAGGATTGCCTCTTCACCAGCTCCACCACAAACAAAAGTCTTTCACACCCAACAGATGCTTCACTGTCTTCAGAAGGTTCTTTATAAAGTAAAGGTTGAATCAAATAAATGATTCAGTTGCACTAGCTTGATTAGGATGAGGTAATCAAGAGCTTGCGTGCTTCAAGTGTGTATGCTTGATATAGCTTGAATGTAGAATACACTTGAAGTAAATCAACTGGATCGAGAGCTTTATGCTCGATGAAGTTCAAGCAGGTGTTTTTCACTTCTCGAATTATCTCTTAAAGTTTATCCAAAATTCATCATCTTTTTCTGAGTTGAAAGTCCTCTATTTATAGGCAGGAATGCGTGTGACTTGTATTTGAAATTCCAATGTGACCGTTCCTTGTTTTTGTCCCATCCGATTTGCATTCTCATCACTATTCATAGGATCGACACTCGCCGAATTCCTTTTGACAAATCGCAATCATCCACCCTTTGACTTGTAACCATTGGATAAAAATCTGAGCCATCCCAACGTCTTTTTGATCTCAGCCTTTGATTTGTTTGATAAGTCGGAAGTAGTTGGCTGTCCTTATCCATGTAATCTTCCAATATAATCTTGATTTAATTGAGGTATTATATCAACAGGATCATCAGTCTGTTGAGATACCTATCGATCTATTTGACAAGCAATTTGTCGTGTGTATAAAATGTAATGCAACTGATTTCTTTTATCTAACTTTTATTTGTGAAGTTAGATTACACCATATTAGATTATAACCAAGTTCCAAACATCATCCAACTTATGGAACTTAGACCTTCTACACAAGATATATGTAATCAGTTTAGGTCATCACAGACTTGCCTAAGTTCTGATTCCATATCCTTGACTTTAAATACTAAGTTTGATCCCTGTGCCTTCATTTACTGAGTTTGATCCCTTAGCCTTCAGTCTTCTGTCTTCAGCAGGTTCAAGACTAGTCTACTGACCTATCTACCCTATCGACTCTAGACCAATCTGCCGATATCAACCAAAGAGCCTCTTTACAAAGGCTTGTTTGATCAAACCTATTTATGAATCAAACTCTAATAAACCTATACATTTGATCTAGACATCTTTTTGCCTTTGCACTATAACAAATTAGTATGGCACTCATCATCAAAACATAGAAATAAGTCCAACAATTTCCCCATTTTGGTGATGATGCCACTACCTCACCTCGACAAAGCAAAAAAGATTAAGACAAAAATATAACAAGTAATCATCTATCATTAAAATCATTTGTTCAAAGTTATTACAAACTAGATACAAAGAAAGATAAAGTAATGTAAGTATCTTTGATCTATTGTCTCTTTTCTCTTTCTTGTCTAGCCTTCTCACTTGCTCTTGATAGGCTCGATTTGTTCTATCATATCCTCATCCACTCATTTTCAATCAAAGTAAAATCAATGTAGGGATTAACTTGTTTCCACCAGCCCATGCTTCAGCGGATAAGATTGATATCATTCACTCTGAATCCGAACTTCTTATGCAGCTTCCTTGAATTCATCAAGTGAGTCCTTTGCTTTTGTGATAGGTAAGATCCTATCACCTCTGCCACTTCTTCCACCTCTTCCACCTCTCGCCTCCTCTCGTAAGTTGCCCTTAAGGCTTTGACTCTTGTTTCCTAAAATCTCAATGCTAAGAAAGAATTTAGACCTTCAAGATATCCCATGTCATGATAAGGTCTCCTTCATTATAGTATTCTTTCTTGTATTGTCTAAGGAGATCATCAAGAAGTTGAACTCGCCAGTGCAGTGTTGCTCGAGAGCATTGATTTCATCCTCCCATCTTTTCTTTGCAAAGAGTCTTGCAGCCTCCTTTCTTTGCGGTGATTGCCCTCTTCCCCCTTAGTGACATCATCAACAAAACGGGGATATGAGGCCATGAATACCTCCCGAGAGATGACCAATCTATTCAACCGACCTTCTATAGCTCCAGCTTCTTGTGTCAAGTGAAGTAATCCTTGATTGCAAGGTCTCCTCCAGTAGGTTGATCCTTTCAGTAAGTTTAGGATCAGGCAAAGCAGATTGTTGTGCAGCAGCAGGCTCAGCAGGTTTAGGTGTAGCAGCAAGGTTGTCAAGTTTCTGATGGATGGAAATAAGTTGATCTTTCAGAAATTTATCTTTTGCAGTATTTCCAACCTTGATGCCCCTCACATCTAGTATCAGATCATTCACAGCATTTTGAGTAGATGTGAAGTTTGAAGCAACTGTGGCAGTTGATTGTCTATTTTCATTTACCATCTTCATTAGTTCTTCAAATCTCTCTTCCTGTCTATCCAGTTGTGTCCTTAAATGTTGCATATCATGCCTTACAGTCCTCAACTCATTTAACACTTCAACTGGCACTTCACTGGTCATTCTTCCACCAGTGACTTCATCAGCAGGTTCCTCAACATTGTACTGTGGCCTCTGATTGCGTATTACCATTGCCTAACTCCTATCCAGTCCAGCAGGGTTAGGTCCTTCATATTCATCCAGGATAGGATCAAGGGCAGGCTCCTCAAAAATAGGTACAAATGCCTGAGGGGAATTAACATCAATATCATCCTCATTAACAGCAGTCTGCTGACTATCTTTCCCTTCAGTGGTCTTGCCTCCAGTAGGCTCCACTACAGCAGCCTCATTAACAACAAGGGTTTCCTCCAAACCCAAATTAGGTTCCAACCTCGTCCAGTGTCTTTGTTTGAGACTCAAGAGCTATATACCTCTGCTCCAACCTTTGTCCAGTCTTGCTTGTAGCCCAGTAACCTATACTTCCTCTTCAATTCTCTCGTGGATTGAATATAGCCTCATTATCCACTTGTGATCCTTCTGCATGACCAATCTTGTGCAGGATGATGGCAGTTTTAGTAAGAGTGCCCTCAAAGTCAAATCCATCTTGATATTCAATGGACTCCTCTGAACTGACACTAGGTTCATTGAAATCAGTAACCTTTTCTCCATCCAAATCCTCACTCGATTCGATTTGATTTTGTGCAGTAGGCTCTACAACATGGAATGTAGAAGATTCATCAGCTAGCCTACTAGCACTCAAATTAATTCCTTCGTTGATCAATGCTTCCAGATCATCCATGGTGAGATCCTGTAGATCCTCATCCATCTCTCCAGTCTGCTGGCCCTCAGCAGACTTACCAGTCTCAGTGGGTTCTGCTTCTGTGATATCAGTGGCTTCTTTACCAGTAGCTTCAGTTGTTGTTTCTCTAGCCACTCCACTGGTCTCCCCAGGAAACATAGGGGTATCATCATCAGAATCTGATGAATCACTGTCTGGTGTAAACTTTGGATCTCTGAACATAATAGCTCCACTTTTCATTCCTTCATCCAAAAGATCCATCAGCCTGGATTGCAACATGCTAGTGTCTATCAAATCCAACAGGCTGTCCACACCTAGCTGCTCAAATGCCCATTCTTCAAATCCACTCATTGGATCAGCATCTGGTTTCTGTCTCTTGTAGAATCCAAACTTCCACTGAAAGTAGTTTTGCACCTTTTTGAAGTTAGGATCTACTTTGTCCTTTCTAGATGCCTTCTCATATGGCATAGATGGCTTTCTAATGGCGAGTTTCAGCAGACTTGTCGACCTCCAAAAGCTCCAACAAGTAAGCTCATGGTTTCTTCAACAGACGCGTTAAAGTCAAGAGGGCTGCGAGATTGTACATTTGTACCTACTACTTCCATCCTGTACCACACTTGGTTCCTCCTGACTTACATGCTCATCAGAGGGTCAGCAGCAGACTGCTCTTCCCCCTGAGTTCTTGCCAAATTTGCAGGGTCTTCAACCAAGTCTTCAATTACCTCTTCAACTACCACAAAGAGTTCAGATTCGGTGGTTTGTCAGTGGTTCTTCATGAGATATTACAAAGAGCTCGAGGTCGATGAAGATCAGCTGCATATCTTCAACAGATTGTTCAACAACAACCTGTCCAACATCAGTAGACTTGACTACCTCTTCAGGTGAGGAGTCAGTAATCTCCACAGGCCTGATTATGGTCAAGGGCTCCGCCAACTTGACCTCTTCTTCCTCTTCTATCGATGCTTCCTCTTGGATTCTTTGAGCCTCCAAGTTTTTAGTTCTTCCTTTTCCATGTTTATGTTTATGGACAATCTCTTTTCTCCTCTTGAAATGGGTTCATCATTCTTTCACCATCACAGATGACTTCCTTTTCTCTCGGCTTCCTTCATTGTTCCTCAATATTTCAACAACAGCTTTTCTTGCAACTACAAAGAGGTCGAGAACCTCCACTTGACCTCAAAGCAGACTCAAGCAATCTGTCTTTGTTTGCTTTCTTGTTTTCTTTGAAGGTTTTGAAACTTCAGTTGTTTTCTTTGTATCTCCACCCTTTCTTTTCTCAGCAGCTCTCTTGGGTGCAGTAGGTCTAACAGATTTCTTTTTAGGTTGCTTGACCTGCTCACCACCAGCATCACCATCATCTCCATCATTATCATCATCAGCAGCCTCTCCAGCAACCTCTTCATCATCATCTAGACCATGAATAGCATAATCAATTTCCTTCTTGTATCTAGACTGATTGATCTTTTCAGATGCTACATCAGGGATTTCCAGATGATTCAGCAGGGTCTGAACCATCAATCCTAACGGCAGGGCCTTGGACTTCCTCTTTCCCTCTTTGTCTTCCTTGAAGACCTTCTTCAAATAATGGATGAAGTATCTAGCCCAATCAAACTTCATGCTCCTGCAGATGATAATCATCAACTCTATCTTGGGCCCTGATAGAGTATCCATACTTCCAACTAGTCCCAGTATGTTTTTAGCAATCAGTTTGCTCAGCAGACTGTATTCACTTCCAATATGTTTGCAGTTGATGCCTGGAACGGATTTAGTGGCTGCATTTGTTTTAATCTGATCAACAAACGCCATTTTGTCCAATCCTATTGCTTTAGGATTGACTGAGCCATCCACCACTTCAACAAATCCAAAAACTTCTCTCAGCAGACTGGGGGAAACTTCAATTTCTTGCCCATTCACAGTAGTTTTAAATGCTTCAGTTCCTTCCTGTATCTGAATATTTCTCCAGAAACTGACAACATTTGTATAAGAAATTGTTTCCAGTCTTATATTTAACACATTCTCCAGACCAGCATACCTTCTTATTCTTCGACCAATGTTAATGGCTAGTTCAGTTCTGTTTGCATCTTCAACAAAACCTCTAACACTTTGGCTTGATTCAATTTGAACATCAACCTTTTCCGCCATTTGTAAGAGAAGAATTAGATGAAGAAGATTGATTCTCAAATCTGTGTTCACACAGTGTAAAAATCGCAGTGATAAAGCAGATTTTGCAAGTAGAGAATCTGCTGTATGATAACCTGAATATATAGACAGTGGGTGGTTGAAACTGTCAGTGCACGTACATCCATGTTAACCATGATTAATCTGAATAAATGCAGGCTTGACACGTGTTCCATAACGTATGATAACTGTTAGATTGTGTTAACTGCGGTTATAAAGGATAAAATAAATATCCCGCCAAACTGCTTTTGACTTTAATAACTTTGACTGAGTAACGTTCCATCCAAAGCAGGTGATCCTCGGCAGGTGGGCTCGGCGATCTGGCGATAAATAGGCTTCAAAGACTTCACCGACATAAGTACTCTGCTGATCCTTGTTTTCTTCTTGTTTTGTTCAATTGATAATACAAGATGAAGTTTAATACCAATGGTCGATCCACAAGTGAGCTCACCCAAAATGACAAAGACCAATCCCCTTGGCAACCTCATTTGCTCAATTGTCCAAACATAAGTACATGGAATTGTTGATACCAATGACTAATCTGCTAAGTGAGCTCACCCAACATAGCAAAGACTAATCCCCTTGGTGAATTCCAGTACATTGCTGAATGTCAGTCAACTTTTATAATTCCAAGTTCAGTCCTTAGTTTAGCAAATCTTTCACTATCAAGTGGTTTAGTAAAAATATCAGCAAGTTGATCTTCAGTAGGGATGTATAGAACCACCACATCTTTCTTTTCAACATGATCTCTTATAAAATGATGTCTCACATCAATGTGCTTGGTTCTTGAGTGCAAAACAGGATTTTCTGTGATTGCAATTGCACTTGTGTTATCACACATAATTGGAATTTCCTTTTCTTCAATTCCATAATCCCTTAATTGTTGTCTTAGCCAAAGTACTTGTGCACAGCAACTTCCAGCAGCAATGTATTCAGCTTCAGCAGTGGAAGTTGATATAGAATTCTGTTTCTTGCTAAACCAGGAAACCAGTCTATTTCCCATTAACCGATGTTTCCCGAGGTGCTTTTTCTATCAATCTTGCATCCAAAGATAATCGTAAATCTGAGTAGGATATGACTCAAGCTTCCTTCCTTGGAATACCATATCCCTACTCCCAAAGTCTCTTTTAGATACTTGAGAACTCTCTTGACTGCACCTAAATGACTTTCTTTAGGTTTAGATTGAAATCTTGCACAAACACCTACAACAAAGGATATATCAGTCTGTTGGCAAGTTAGTACAATGATGCGCCTATCATCCTTCTGTATAAGGTCTGATCAACATCCTTGCCTTCTTTATCTTCATCCAATTTGATGTTTGTACTCATAGGAGTTGAATTCTTAGTACTGTTTTACATACCAAACTTCTTCAGCAACTCCTTGGTGTACTTGGTTTGATGAATGAAGATTCCATCTCTCATCTGTTTGACTTGCAATCCCAAAAAGTAGTTCATTTCTCCCATCATACTCATTTGGAATTTACTCTTCATTAGATTTGCAAACTTTTCACAAAGTAAATCATTTTCAGAACCAAATATTATGTCATCCACATAAATTTGTACTAGCAGGGTGATGTCCCCTTCACTGATTCTGAAAAGTGTCTTGTCAATGGTGCCTTTTGTAAATCCGTTGTCCACCAAGAATTGAGATAGAGTCTCATACCAAGCTCTTGGTGCTTGTTTTAATCCATAAAGTGCTTTGTTGAGTCTATACACTTTATCTTCTTGATCTTTAACTTCAAATCCAGGAGGTTGCTGAACATACACTTCCTCCTCTAGAATACCATTCAAAAATGCACTCTTGACATCCATTTGATATACTTTGAAGTTCTTATATGCAGCATGTGCCAAGAATAATCTGATAGCTTCCAATCTTGCAACAGGTGCATAAGTTTCATCAAAATCTATTCCTTCTGCTTGAGAATAGCCTTTTGCTACTAGTCTGGCCTTGTTCCTCACAATGGTACCAGATTCATCAAGTTTATTTCTATATACCCACTTAGTACCAATGATATTTGCATGACTTGGCCTTTCAACTAGTGTCCAAACTTGATTTATTTCAAATTCATTCAATTCTTCTTGCATAGCTATTATCCAATCTGGATCTGAAATAGCTTCTTCAACAACTTTTGGTTCCATTTGAGATAGAAAACAAGTAAACATAGCTTCCAGTTGTCTTCTAGTCCTCACACCTTGCTGCACATTGCCAATAACTTGTTCAGCAGGGTGATTCCTTAACCATTGTGGATTTTGGTTATTTTGATTTTCTGGAACATCATCTTTAGTAGGGTCTGCTGTAGCTTCTTCTACAGGGGTTCAACAGATCCTTGAACTGCTTCAGTTGTTGCATCAGTAACATTATCAGCAGGGGCAGTATCAGAAACTTTTAAGTCATTGAATCTTTCCAAAACTTCAACACAATCTGGATCAGTGACTTGTTGATTCTCAGCAGGTCCACAATCTTCATCTTCAATACCAGTAAACTTAGGTTTATCAAACACAACATGGATTGTTTCTTCATGTTTCTGTGACCTCTTGTTCAGTACCCTGAATTCTCTGCTGACTGAAGAATATCCCAAGAAAATTCCTTCATCTGATTTTGGTTGGAATGTTTTCAAATGTACCTTATGATTTAGAATAAAACATTTGCTTCCAAATGGATGGAAAAAGGATATGTTAGGTTTCTTTCCATTCCAAACCTCATAAGGTGTCTTCAGCAGCTTCTTGTTTACTGATGTTCTGTTTTGTGTATAGCATGTTGTATTTACTGCTTCAGCCCAATATCTTTCAGGTAGCAATGCTTCACAAATCATTGTTCTTCCTGCTTCCTTTAAAGTTCTTTTTCTTCTTTCAACAACCCCATTTTGCTGAGGTGTACCAGCAGCAGCAAGTTGATGTAGTACACCATTCTGTTCACAAAATTCTCTTATAACTTTGTTGAGAAATTCAGTACCCTGATCTGATCTTATCTTTATTACTGTTAAACATTTCTCATTTTGTAATCTCTTCAAAATATTAGGCATGCTTTGAAGTGTTTCACTTTTCTTGTTCATAAATATCACCCAAGTGTACCTTGAATAATCATCCACAACCACTAAAGTGTACTTCTTTCCTGTTACATTTGTTGGAGTTATTGGTCCAAAAAGATCCATATGCATCAGCTCCAACACTCTATTAGTTGATTGTTTGGTCTTTGATTTGAAACTTGACTTTATCTATTTACCCTGCTGACATGCATCACATATAGCATCCTTCTTGAATGTGATCTCAGGTAAACCAACCACCAGCTTCTTCTTTACCAACTGATTAATATCATCAAAGTTTAAGTGATTCAACTTTTTGTGCCATAACCAATTGAGTTACGATTTGGTATGCACAATCAGCAGTGTTCTGAATCTATGATGAGACCAATCAACAACATACATATTCTGTTGTCTTCTACCAGCAAGTACAACTTGATCACCTCTTTCACCAATGACAATACAGTTGTTTTTGTCAAAAGTGACTTTATAACCCTTGTCACAAAATTGTCCAAAGGCTCAAGAAGTTGTAGTCCAAATCCTTCCACATATGCAACATTCTTGATTGTTAGTCCATTCCTTACAAGTGTTCCATATCCTCTTGTATATCCAGTGTATTCTTGTTGCCAAAATTCACCCTTGGACCATCTTTTGCCACAAAGTTTGACAGACAAAGTGCTTATTCTTTGTCATGTGTCCGGAACATCCACTTTGTCAAAGTACCGCACACCCTACAAAACAAAGTTAATGCATTTTAGGTACCAAACTGTTTGGGTCCATAGTGGTCGATGGGCAAGCATGACCCTTGGTATGTTTCCATAAGGTCTTCTCCTGAATGTGTCATACTTTGGTTCATACTTTGGTTCATACATGTATTCCACACATCCATAAGTTCTAACAGTAGGTTGTGTAGGAATCATATATGTTTTCTGTCCTTTTGGTTTATAATGCTGTTTAAAGTGATTCTTGATGTTAGAAGCATTAGTATAACCATTTGTTTGCTGTCTGTTAGGAACAGCCCTGTAATATGGAGTCTGCTGAGGTCCCTGCTGAGGCCTTTTATAAGTCCTCTGCTGAGTCCTTTGTTGATTCCATTTCTTAGGTTTTACCCTAGCAGCTTGGTTATACATACTGTTTCTAGCAATAGATGCAGAAATATTCCAATCATCATCAGTGGGGAATAGTCTACCTTTCCCCCTGAGATAAGTATCCCTTAAATGATTAACATTTTTGGGTTTAGGATTCTTATCCTTGGAATATTTCTCTTTCTTACCCTTCTGTGGTTCAGCAGACTTGGTAGCATGTCTCTATCATCAAGAGCTTAGAAGGCACAAATGATCCTATTTTTAGATTTAATCTTTTATTAGGAGTCATTGACTTCTTTGACTTCCGATTTTGCTTCCTTGAAGCATTCTCATTGGATTTTACCGCCTCAAAGAACCTTCACCGGGAGTTGGGTCTAGTGCAGTACAAACTTAGGACCAATTCGGTACTAGGTTCAAAGACCTTCATCGATCCACTCTTGTTAGATTGCTTTGAGTTCCAAATCCAAGCCCTGCTCTATCACCATAAGGCTTTCCATTTGTATGCAAAGCAGAGGAACCGATGGTTCAAAGCAGATCGAGGGTCTGCCGGGTGATCAAGCAGAGGCTTACACCGATTCTCATCCAACATCTTTTCCTTACCTTTGAGAACCCTTAATTCAGCTTTCAATCTTCCAACTTCTAACTCAAGAGCTTCTTTTTCATCCTTCACAATCTCATAACCAGATTGTATTATCCTCAGTTGATTAAGGATGGCATCCAAAGTCTCATTGTTGTCAGAATTTCTAGGATTTGAACCACAAGTTGATTCACAATCACTTCCAGCAGGAGTATTGATGGATACAGTATTGTATACCTCCTCAGTTTCATCCATATTGGCCATCAAAGCATAATCTTCCATATCAGCAACCAATGCTGTGTCATCTGATTCATTTCCTTTTTCAGATTCCACTTCATACCCTGATTCATCTTCAGCAACCATAGCCTTCTTGCCATGTATTCTTTGTTGACTCTTGGTCTTGATGAGTCCGACAATCAGTCTAAAATGTCCAGGCTTCTTGCGCTTGAAGCAAAGATAATCGGGTTCATTGCCTTGTTTTAACTCAGGACAGTCAGGTTTTAAGTGTCCTGGTTTCTTGCAATGAAAGCACAGATAGTCATTATCTTTCTTTGGTTCTTCTTTCCTACTTTCAGTAGGCCTCTTTGTGAAATTTCTTGAAGGGGCCTTTCCAGTCTTCATCATCCTGATTTTCTTGCTCAAGAGGGCAATCTGCTCTTGCATTTCATCCAAAGAGATCATCTTGTCCTCCTGATGTTTCTTCTTGATGTGAAGCACCCAATGCAGTGGTCTTTGGCTCTTCCTTTTCAGTCTCAAGTACAAGCTTTTTACTAAATTCATAAGCCTTGAGATCTGAAAACAATTTGAAGGTATCTTCTTCATGCAACTTTATCATTTCTTCAATTGCAGTCACCTTCATTTTCCAAACATCTTTTGCAGGTAGAGCTTCCAAGATTTTGGTGTTTATTTCTTCTTTTGAATAACTTACACTCAGCAGAGTAAGTTCGTCGAGATTGCATTGAATCTTGATTCCATTTGCTCAATGGTTTCATTTGGCGAATCTTGAACTTTTGGAACCTTTTTCTGGCCACACTGATTTTATTCTTCTTTATTGCATCGGTGCCTTCACATATCAAATGTATCTTGTCCCAAAGTTCCTTTGCGCTTTGCAATCTTTAACCTTCATGTACATATTGCTATCCGAGTTCTATAAATGATATCAATAGCAATGTTGTTGAGGTTTGCTCTTTTCTGCCTTTCGCATTCCATTCTCTTTTTTGGTTTAGGAATGTACTCAGTTGTATCACCCACTATTAGGAATCAAAGGCTGAGATTAAAATTAAGCCTTAATACTTGTGCATCAGAATTAAATCAAAATTAAATCAAAATTAAGCCTTAATACTTGTTATTAAATATGATACTAAGTATTAGATACTCATTAGTGCAAGTGTGTGATTTCATTTGCTAGATTCGTAAGGTTGATGTACAAAATAAACTAAGTGCGAAATTAAATGTTTGAAAGTAAGTAGGCGATTTTATAGTGGTTCCAGTGGCGTAATCTGTCACCCACTCTTCTCTCGTGATGTTGGAGGAAATTCACTAGCGATCTTTGATGTAGTCATTACAAAGATTCCTAAGTTGTTTGTCCTTCACCAATAACTATGGCTTCACAAATCGCTGGCGGGAGCAGTAGGATTGCTTGCTCTGAGTCTTCCACTCGGGTCCTTGAAGGGTAGGATTGCCTCTTCACTAGCTCCACCACAAACAACGATCTTTCACACCCAACGGATGCTTCACTGCCTCTTGAGAGGTTCTTTATAAAGTAAAGATTGAATCAAATAAATGATTGATTGCACCACTTTGATTAGGATGAGGTAATCAAGACTTGCGTGCTTCAAGTGTGTATGCTTGATATAGCTTGAATGTAGAATACACTTGAAGTAAATCACTGGATCAAGAGCTTTATGCTCGATAAGTTCAAGCAGGTGTTTTTCATTTCAAATTATCTCTTAAAGTTTATCCAAAATTCATCATCTTTTTCGAGTTGAAAGTCCTCTATTTATAGGCGAGAATTCATGTGACTTGTATTTGAAATTCAAATGTGACCGTTCCTTGTTTTTGTCCCATCTGATTTGCATTCTGTCACTATTCATAGGATCGACAATCGCCGAAATTCCTTTTGACAGATTCGATCTGTCCACCCTTTGACTTGTAACCATTGGATAAAAATCTGAGCCATCCCAACGTCTTTTTGATCTCAGCCTTTGATTTGTTTGATAAGTCAGAAGTAGTTGGCTGTCCTTATCCATGTAATCTTCCAATATAATCTTGATTTAATCGAGGTATTATATCAGCAGGATCATCAGTCTGCTGAGATACCTATCGATCTATTTGAATGACAATTTGTTTGTGTATAAAATGTAATGCAACTGATTTCTTTTATCTAACTTTTATTTGTGAAGTTAGATTACACCATATTAGATTATAACCAAGTTCCAAACATCATCCAACTTATGGAACTTAGATCTTCTACACAAGGTATATGTAATCGCTTTAGGTCATCACAGACTTGCCTAAGTTCTCGATTCCATATCCTTGACTTTAAATACTAAGTTTGATCCCTTAGCCTTCATTTCTTCGAGTTTGAACCCTCGGCCTTCGATCTTGATCTTGGCGGAGTTCAAGACTAGTCTACCGACCTATCTACCCTACTCGACTGGAGACCGATCTGCGATATCAACCATCGCCTTTTTACGATGCTTGTTTGATCAAACCTATTTATGAATCAAACTCTAATAAACCTATACATTTGATCTAGACATCTTTTTGCCTTTGCACTATAACAGCTAGTATGGCACTCATCATCAAAACATAGAAATAAGTCCAACAGAAGGATGCAAAGTGATTCACAGCCAAACCAACACAGTAGTTCTTGCAGGTAGAAGACAAGACAACATGTATGTTGTGGACTGGAGAACAGCCAAGGCAGAAACATGTCTGCTGGTCAAAAACAAACAATCTACAAAATTTGGATTTGGCACAGAAAGATTAAATCACTGAATTTCAAGACCATCAACAAACTATCAAGGAACAAGTTAGTTGAAGGCTCTGCTAGAGATCACATTCAAGAAAGAAAGTCCATGTGATGCATGTCAGAAAGGAAAACAGATAAAAAGTTCATTCAAGTTAAATACTAAGTTTGATCCCTTAGCCTTCATTTACTGAGTTTGAACCCTCAGCCTTGATCTTGATCTTGGCGAGTTCAAGACTAGTCTATCGACCTATCTACCCTATTGACCTAGACCATCTGCGATATCAACCATCGACCTTTTCAAATTTTTGTTTGATCAAACCTATTTATGAATCAAACTCTAATAAACCTATACATTTGATCTAGACATCTTTTGCCTTTGCACTATAACGGCTAGTATGGCACTCATCATCAAAACATAGAAATAAGTCCAACGAGAAGGATGCAAAGTGATTCACACCAAACCAACACAGTGAGTTCTTGCGGGTAGAAGACAAGACAACATGTATGTTGTGGACTGGAGAATGACCAAAGGCGTAAACATGTCTGTGGGTCAAAAACAAACAATCTACAAGTTTGGATTTGGCACGAAGATTAAATCACTGAATTTCAAGACCATCAACAAACTATCAAGGAACAAGTTAGTTGAAGGCCTGCTAGAGATCACATTCAAGAAAGAAAGTCTGTGTGATGCATGTCAGAAAGGAAAACAGATAAAAAGTTCATTCAAGTCAAAGCCTCATAAATCTACAACAAGAGTTCTACATCATTACACATGGACTGTTTGGACCAGTCACACCAAGAAAGTGTGAGTGGTAAGAAATATACTCTTGTAGTGGTGGATGACTTCTCAAAGTACACTGGACCATCTTCATGAACAAGAAGAAAGAAACACTCAAGAAGCCGCCAGATTTGGCCGAGAAGACTTGAGAATGAGAAAGAGCTAAAGATTATCAAGATCGAGATCGATAGAGGGACTGAATTTCTAAATGAAATTATCGAAACCTATTGTGAAGAAAATGGAGTGCTACATCAACTATCTCACAGCGAGAACTCCACAACAAAATGGTGTAGCGAAAGAAGAAACAGAACTCTTAAAGAAGCGATTAGAACAATGATTGTTTGAAGCATGCCTCGCCAAAGAGTTTAAAATTTGCAAACAAACACAACATGTCACACACAAAACAGATCAATCATCAACAAACATCATGGAAAGACTCCATATGAAATATGGAATGGTAGAAAACCCAATATCTCATATTTTCATATGTTTGGATCAAAATGTTTTGTCTTAAATAGGAACCAGCTGCATACCTTTGATGAGAAGGCTGATGAAGCAATCTTCATGGGATACTCAGACACCAGCAAAGCATTCAGAGTGCTCAATAAAAGAACATTGGTGATTGAAGAATCCGTACATGTGGTTTTTGATGAACCAAATACAAATGGTGAAGATCTTCAAGACCAAGAAGAGAAAGCGAAGACGAAGAAATCTATACAAATGCAATCATACCAATTACCATCCTCGAATCACCACTTTGAAAATCAAGAGGAGCCACATATTAATACAACGGAAGAAGTACCTGAAGTTGAAGTTCATGCTCAGCATGAAGGTATGGAAGCACCAACTGAAGAACATATTCAACCAGATCTAAATTGGCTAAGAGACCATCCTGAAGAACAAGTCATTGGAAATATTCACACAGGAGTTAGAACCAGAAGACAACTGGATGACATGCTAACTTGCTTTCTATCACAAGTGGAACCTAAGACCATAGATGATGCAATCCAAGATGCTGATTGGATCACAGCCATGCAAGAAGAACTAAATGAATTTGAAAGAAATGAAGTCTGGGAACTTGTTGACAGACCAGATATGGCCAACGTCATTGGTGCAAAATGGGTATTCGAGAACAAGATGGACGAGCAAGGAACTGTTGTCGAGAAACAAAGCAAGGCTAGCCGCAAAGGCTACTCTCAAGCGAAGGAATAGATTATGATGAAACATTTGCACCAAAGAGCAAGATTGGAAGCAATCGACTCTTTCTAGCATTTGTTGCACACAAAGACTTCAAAGTCTATCAAATGGATGTAAAGAGTGCATTCCTAAATGGACTCTTGGAAGAAGAAGTTTATGTAGAACAACCTCCTGGATTTCAAATCAAAGGAAAAGAAGACAAAGTATACAAACTCAAAAAGGCCCTCTATGGCTTCAAACAGGCACCAAGAGCCTGGTATGAAACACTATCACAATTTCTGATCAAGAATGGATTCAACAAGGGAACTATTGACAAGACTCTATTTAAACTAGAAGAAGGAGCAAGCACATTGCTGGTACAAATCTATGTTGATGACATAATCATGGATCAGAGGATGAAAAGCTTTGTGAGAAATTTGCAAACCTGATGAAAAGCAAATTTCAGATGAGCATGATGGGAGAATTAAACTATTTCCTTGGCCTTCAAGTAAAACAAATGAAGGATGGCATTTTCATTAGTCAAGCCAAGTACACAAGAGATTTGATACACAAGTATGGGATGGATACAAGTGGCACAATGAGACACACCAATGTGTGCGAGTCATACTTGGGAAAGATGAAGCGAGGAAAGGATGTTGATCAGAAAATGTATAGAGGAATCATTGGATCCTTATTATACTTAACTGCAAGCAGACCTGATATAGCATTTGCAGTAGGAGTGTGTGCAAGATTTCAAGCTCAACCAAAAGAATCACATCTTCTAGCAGCTAAAAGGATAATCAAATACTTGAAAAACACTATAAATGTTGGAATTTGGTATCCAAAAGATGGAGGATTTAAATTGATATCATATTCAGACTCTGACTATGCTGGATGCAAAATAGATATAAAGAGCACCTCTGGAACATGCCAAATGCTAGGAACCGACTAGTCTCTTGGTTCAAGAAAAAGCTAAACTCCATATCTACATCAACAAACAAGGCGAATATATAGCGGCGGTAGTATTGTGTGCAAAATCTTGTGGATAAGACAACAACTAAGAGACTATGGAGTGGAAGAGAAAACAATTCCAATCATGTGTGATAACACAAGTGCAATATCTATTACTCGAAAATCGATGTACATTCAAGAACAAAGCACATTGATGTAAGACATCATTTCATCGAGAGACCATGTTGAAAAGGGGATGTCATCCTAAAACACATACCCACTGAAGATCAATTGGCTGACATCTTCACTAAACCACTCAGCTATGAAAGATTTAGTATGTTGAGAACTGAGTTAGGGATGATTGAAATTGAATAAGTATCAAAGAGCGGCTAAGCTGAGTAATCGGCTAAGTGACTTCATCAATCGTACAACCTTTGCCATTACAGAGTTTATGGCGAGGTAAGGCACCGTATCCAGTGAAGATAACTTAACGGTTGTTAGAACATTTAAATGGAGCAGCTCAGTGAAGAACTCATTGGATCGGCTAAGTGACCAGCCAAGGCACTTCACCGAACTAAAGACTTGGAGATCGGCTAAGTGACCAGCCAAGGCACTTCACCGAAATAAAGACTTGGATAAATTAAAAGTGTGAACAAAATCAATTCTCACTACACGTGGAGAATAAGGCAATTATGGAGGATTATTCTGTTAAAGATTACACACGTGGAGATCAATTTATGATCATGGAGGTAATTATATTATTTTTCAAATTATTAACTCCTCGATTCCCGGGCTCTATCATTACTTACCTCAAACCACTCCCCCATTCCACTCGAATATCGCAATTTACATACACAAAATCACGCCATTATGTCACAAAATCCTTCCATATTCAAACCACGTTCACACTACTCAAATCACACTATATAAAAGACTCGAGAGATTTTTAGAAATCTTTACTCTCTCTTACAAATTACAAATCCAATCTCGATTATCATTTGAAAACTTGAAAAACTTCTTCCTAAACATCTATCTACTATCAATGGCCTCATCTTCCACAATTTCTCCCACTGAAAAATACTATGAAAAATCAATCATCACTGGTTCGTTTTTCAAACCTGAACACTATCTATTGTTTTGTGATAACGATGCAAAAGCTCAACGCTTGGTCGATTGCTGTACAAATTTGGGGCTAATGACGTTTCTAAACCCCTCAATTACGGGAATCTGCTATGAAAACCTGATCGCATTCTGGAAAAATGCCAAGTTTGTGCCCAGCACAAAGAAAACTGAGGTCGACTGCATAAAAAGTTCAATTTTTGGGAAAGAGATAGTCATCACGCCTGGACTTCTCAATAGGTTCCTACAATTACCAATGATAGGCCCACACAATGTCAAGTTTGTGCAGGTGACATCACAAAATTCAAAATTGAGATAGCCAAAAATCCGAGGAAAAACAACCAAAACATACAATCTACCTAGATCAACACTCAAACTTCCGTTTGCCGAGTTTGCACCGAGTCATCACCAAGAATATCGAGGCGAAAAGGATCCATGGAAAACTTGGCGAGGTTCGGATCAGATTGATGGCCATCATCTACTTAACGCATCAAATTCGATTGAGGCAACCATTGTATTCTATAGACTAAAGGATCAGATACAACAGGAATTTGACCTTTCAATTACAGCACCAAACAAGGGTTTGCAGAAGAAAGGTGATTTCTGGGAAAAGAAATCATACGGGTTCCCTCTTCAACACCTGTTCAACGCATTGAAGGTGAAACCCACGAATCTGCAGTCCCTACACAAGTAAAAGACGATGTTCACTTACATCAAGGCTTCCATGAAGCCCAAACCCATAGCTAGGAGCAAAAGAAAGCAGCCAGAAGGCAGTAGATCAGGAGTGGGACGAAGAACCAGATCCCAGACATCACATGAAAACATCTCTCTGCCTGGAACCAGCAACTTAATTGACTCTGTGACAATCAGTGATGACACAGAAACATAAGAAGAAAACCAACAAGAGGAAATCACCTACCTAGAGGAAGGTGAAGAATGATATAGAATCACTTCATCTGAAGAGGAGAAGATACATGAGGAAGAGGATGAGTCAGAGGATGAACCCTCAGAAGGAGGAAATCTTGAAGCAATTCAAGAAGATTTGGGGATTTCTGATGATGAACTGACTCTCCAAGAAGTGCTTTTCAAAAGCACAGGCAAAGTTGACAACCAGCTAAGTGAGCCAGCTGATAAAGCTCACTCAGCCGAACTTGTCAACTCCCCCACAATTGCCCAAGGGGGAACAGTGGTTGATGAAGCAGTCCACACTCAACAAGAACAGATGGAAGAACAGGAAGAAGAAGCACAAAATGAGAAGGAATAGGAAGAAGAAGAAAAAGAAGAAATTGAAGTGGAAAATGAGAAGAAGCAAGGTAAAGATGCGGAGAATGAAACTGATGGGGATGAAGAGGATGTCCATGTGGCACCAGAAGAAATTGATCCAGAGAGAGTCTTCAATCTGGACATTCAACCCCTCATTGTGGACATGGAAAGGCAATATTACAGCAGGCAAAACCTGAAGAATGCCTTAAGGAGTGAAGCAACCTCCTTCAATCACAAGATTGAGGCTCTCCTCAGCCATATCAAGATCCAAGATGAGGTCATGGAGAGACAAGGAAATTTACTTTGCAACTTACAACAACTCATCCCTCATCATGTCCAAACCAATCTTGAGTTCCTTGCTGAGACAAATGACAACAATCTCAAGCCATTGGTGGACACTCTCAATACACACACTCAACAAATTCAGCATCTGGATGAGATAATGGAGCATTCTGGCAAGCAGCTGGACTTTCTAATCAAAGTTGGTGAGGCCAACAACAAAATACTGGAGAAAAAGTATGGCCCTCTCCCTGAATCTGAAGCAGCAATTGCAGACCTTGAAGCACGTTTTGATGCTGCCACAAAGGGGGAAGGAGACTCAAAGCCTGAGAGCTCCAGTGGAAAGGGAAAGGGCAGCAAAGAGCTCCAGTGAAAAGGGAAAGGGCAGCAAAGGCAAAGGCATCAGGATTGAAGAAATGAAGAAGTAAACCTATTACCTATGCCTGAGAGCTCCAGTGTAAAGGGAAAGGGCAGCAAAGAGCTCCAGTGAAAAGGGAAAGGGCAGCAAAGGCAAAGGCATCAGGATTGAATAAATGAAGAAGTAAACCTGTTACCTATGCCTTAATTCAATTTGATTTTATCATTTGCCTTTGCTCTTTAAATAAAAAGATGCAATATCTTATTGCCCTGTGATGGATGAATAAAATTGTTGAGTTGTATTATGTTGTTTATTATGAAAAATTTTGATTACTTATGTTCAGGCTTATGAGGGTTTTGGCATCATCAAAAAGGGGGAAATTGTTAGGAACACTTTATTATGTTTTGATGATGGCCATACCAAATTTGTTATAGCAAGCTGAAATAAGTTAGAATTCTCTGTATAAGTCTTTACTTAGAGTCGACATGTTGTATAAGTTGAGTCGGACAAGTATTGTACTAGTTGGTAGGGCGGCAAAGAAAAAGCAGATATTCGGCAAAGTGAAGCCACCAAGCACCAAAGAGAGAAGCAATGAAGACATTATGGTCGACTTATAACCAAGGAAGTCTGTGATGACCTTGGATAAGTCTAAGTTATGTTTCAAGTGATGAAACTCAATATTCAAATATGGTGTACATTGGTCTCATCCAAATCAAGGATCAGTGAAGTACAAAGATTCTCCTGAAACTAAAACAAAGAAGAAAATGTGAATCGGTGAGTAAAGCGACTTTCGGCAAAACGCGAAGAAAAAGAACTAACGGCTAAGTCGGAAGGCTCACTCAAGCTGTTACGAAAATGGTGAAGTAACACTTACGGATCGGACTTGATATATGTTGAAGATCTGAGAAGATCATGCATTAAATGCACAATCAATGAGAGATCAATCAAGGGCGGATTTTCAGCTATCGTTTGAAGAAAGAATCCGATCAACAAATCAAGGAGAATGCAATTAAGGGGAATCAAGAATAAAATCAAGGATTATTCCTCATTAATATAGCCAACGGACGAATTTCAAAACCAAGGTTATTCAAGGCTATAAATAGAAGGAATTGTGAGAAAAGAAGGACAACGATTAAAAAAGAAAGAAACCGAAACTCTGTCAATTTGAAAAGCCTTCTCTCTGAACTTACAAGGATACATCTAGTGATCAACTCAAATATCGAGCTACAAAGTCATACAGGCGAGAGATTGATCAAGCAAGTGTGTGAATCACATTCATATCAAATCGATGCAATCAATCGAGAGGCAATCGAGAAGAGTTGAATCTGTGATAGCTGTTGAAGGATTTTGATCTTAAGAGGCGACAAAAGGAAGACTGAATCATCAAGTCATTGCAGTCAAGGAGTGATAGTCTTGTAGATTGTGAAGCTTGGGAAGCCAAGGACAATCATACTATTGTATCTGTGAAAACAATAGTGAATTCCTCCGATCATCACAGGAGAAAAGTGGATTAAGGGATTACACCACCCTGAACCACTATAAGCCTTGTGTCAATTTAATTTATGCAATTTACTTTACAACATTTATTTAATTTGCCTACATCAAAACTTATATCTGTGATTGTCTAAACTGATTTGAAAACAACATAGTGAGAAGGGACTTATCCGCTGCCCAAAAGCTTTTAAATAAAAGAAAAGTTTTTGAAACTCCACTATAGTCATTCACCCCCTCTCGACTATAGTTTTACCCTTCTCTGGGACCAACAAAAATTAATAATTGACTAGTATTGACTTCGTTAAAAAGTGGAAAGTAACTAGGACGTTGAACCAGTTAATCGATAATGCAATTATTTTTCGAAAGAGATATTTTCTCTTAAGCCTTTTAAAAACCAGAGTGACATACAGGTATGTCACTAGTGTCATTCGTGTCAAACGGAAGACAAACTTAGTTTGATCAAAGGTGATTTCGGACTTTGAAATTCTTCTAGTGAATTTTGAGTGTGTAGTGATTACACGAGTAATTTTCTAATTGAAAAATCGGAAAATCATGCAGTGTTACTAGTTGGATGATATTTGGAATCGATGAACTAGTGGGAGCTTTATGATGTGTTGTTTTTCTAGAACATTAGAAAAGTGTAACTGACTACACACTTAACCGTTCTAATTGAAAAACCGGAAAGTCATGAAATGTCGCTAGTTGGACGATATTTGGAATCGATGAACTAGTGGGAGTTCTATGATTTGTTGTTTTTCTGGAAACATTATAACTATGTACGAAAGATTTTCTAATCGAAAAAATCAGAAAATCATAAAAAAATAAAATAAAATAAAGCATTGCTCGTTAGACGGTATTTGGAACCGATAAACTAGTGGGAGCTTTAATGTTATGATTTGTTGTTTTTTCTGGTATATTAAAAAATCCAAGAAGTCCCGACGAGTAACACTCGAAATAGACATCCCACGGTTCAAAGAGTAGTGTCTACTCAAACGAACTGCTGGTTCAAGACTGTTTCCATTTACGGAAAGTCAAGAATGGGAGAATATGTCTAAAAGTATTAGTCATCTAAACTGAGAAAACTTTAAGGCTGAACCGAAAATTAATTAACTGAAAATCATAGGATAAGGACAGTGATTTTGGATCACCAACCTATGAATCCTTGGCGATTTTCTCGAGCTAAGTTCTTTAGAAGAACAAGGTAGCAGTGCATTTAACGATTAAAAGAGTAAACAACGGGCAGTTAATTTTATCTAGAATAGTGGGAGTAATATAAGGAAATGAATCTCGGATTCAATCCTTGGATATCGCGGAAAAATTATTTTCTGTTTAAGATTCGTTGGAACGAATGAATTTACCTTCTATTAGATAATTTGTTTGTCGTATAGAAAGTGAATATACCATTTGTAGTACAAATCCAAGACTCGGACTTTTATTTGATAAAGTCAAAACCACTTAAAACTGCTGAAATATGTATATAAAACACACCTTAAGAACTATTAAAAGCAATTGGTTTATATATTTAGATAAACGCTTCTTCATATTCCATAGTTAGTGCATAGTCCCTAAAAGACAAGACCTGAAGACTGGCTCAGGGTGATTCCTTTCTTCCTGTCTGGTTATATTGTCTCAAAGGTTCAATGACTAAGTTTCCTTTCAATCGGGAAAGGATAATGGTCATAAAGAAGTAACATAGTTTGTTCATGACGACCTTCGGGGTCTGATGAAAGGTACAAGCTAGTAGGAGCTTCCGAGTAGTGACTTCTTGTCTGATAACTATTCAAACACACCGGAAAGTTTATCCAATATATTTTTAGGTTTCTCTGTTTTCAACAGAGATGGAGTATTCTATACTCGGAATAGGCCATTCATAGTCCTCGAGACTGATGCTCAGCCTGCCTTATTGTGACATGTTCTCACTAAGTAAGAAACCGTTAAATTGCCTTACATAGTTTTAGATGTGCTACAATACTCTGCTTAACTCAATGAAGATATTGTAAGCGAAATAACGGTCTACATTGAAATGTAATACCGAGAGTTCTACCTAGAATATGCTTTGGAATTTACGGATAAGGTGTGGATTCGGTTCACCCCACTTCCATAAATATAAGCATTTAGCACACGGTGCTTGAAGGTAGGTCACGAGAATTTCGCGCTGCGTTCGGTCGATGACCAATCGTTATATATCTTGTAGCATTGAGAAAAAGGTTTGTTATAAGATTCTTGAGATCGGGAAGGGACTGTCATACTGTTGCATCCTTTCTGATAGAGTCCATAAACAGCAACACCTTGAACCTTGAAGTACGTTTACTCAAGGTAGTTACTAACTGATTAAAATCAGACCACATCCAACATCGGTTGTTGGTGATAACACAAAATACTACTAAACTAGATCAGAATTTCGATCCACCCAGCAAGTATTGGGAGTATGGTTTATCCATTACCCATTACGGGTTCTGCGGACTTTATAGCCTGAGGATCGATTGATGACCTATGGCTCTTTTGTGAGCAGTATAGGATTATGATAATAGAGGTTGTTTTAATAGCCATAACCCTGTGAATGGAGTTCTATACTCCAGTTCTATTCATACTCTTGTAGAACCACCTGAGCGTCTCAGGCCAGTGGGAGTAATTTGATCTTCACAGAAAAGAGTAGAATGAATAGGAAAGTTTATCTTTCAGAGCAAAGATTGAGTGGTCTAGGGGTAATTCCTCAAAAAGTAGAGAGTTAATCAGACCTTGGACTCTCTTACCACTTAGTATTGCATGATTTCGTTCAAAAACAGAAAATAGGGGTGATTCCCTGAGACTTTTCTTGCCGAATAAACGGAGTCTGGATTCATTCGAACAAAAGGGTATTGCCTTATGAACTTATGACAGGATGACTTGTCAAGGCTTATGTCCTTTGTGGATAAAAAGCAAACCTCTTGGTCATTGGAAGTCATATATTTCTACAATATGTGGATTTGACCAGAATATTGATAAGTCTTTTGTAGAATGGATATCAATTTTAGTACAGTAGTGAATATATACATATATTAGTGTTTGTGAAGGATTACACTGCACCAGTTGGAATCAACATGGGTGTGTTATCTGAAATCAGAATCTGACAATGCCACAATTCTCTGCAATAGAGATTTGGACAACATCCTAAAGAGTTTGACTCGGTCGAATTCATTAGAATCAGTCACTGGTTTCCCATCCACCTTATTGGTTAAGTTGATGCATCTGTGTATGCAACATTCAACGAGGAAGTTCTACCCTATGCCTCAGGAATGACTCTCTAAATCTTCGGATCAAGAGAAATGGGATAGATTCTCTTTCTAGTAAGAGATGGTCAGGTTATTGAACGTCAACTTTGATCGAATCTTAGATTCGGCGGTTAACAAAGCAAGTTTAGTATGTCCTTTAGTATCTTGAAGAGAACGAGGAATAATATGCGGACATATTCATGTGTGAACTTGGATTTGTGTGATACACTGATTTTGACTTTAAGTCAGATTTAGGATGATCGTTAAGTCGATCTTGGGCTCAGTGTTTACTCTTGTGTTGAAGCTATTGCCTAGAGGAATCCAACAACGCCAACTTGACTTTAACTAGTTGGGTGATTAGCGGCTTTTGTAGTTGCTAGAGAGGCGATATAACTTAAGGATTTCATTTTCATATCTGGGAATGATTCTAGATTCGAAAGCCGATACCACATCATTGTGCAAACGATGAAGGGGTAGCTTATAAGGATTTTCGAAATCACTAGAGGTCAAAAGCATATTGGGAAAGTACCACATGATTAGATGGACCGGTAACGTTTCGATTCAACGGATCGTCTCGAGCCGACAACCTGACTAATCATTAAGACCCATGACATTTAGATGTAGGTACTCCCCGAGTCACTGACCTATCCTAACAGCACACTCGGAGTGTATTTTGTCATCTGCAATGGTTATGATATGCATAATGGGTACTAGAATACGGGATGGGTCTCCATTGCTTTAGAGCAAGTGGGGGATGTAGTTTGTTGTATTTTAAATAGTAGGGTGTGCTCTAAAACAATTAATCACATGCTTTCGTGCAAGTGGGAGATTGTTAGGTGTGATGCCCGAAAGAAAATTTTGTAATTGTTTTATTTAATAAATGAAATGATATTATTATTCATATTTATTATTCTCATATTCACCGATGTGACAATAGTATTTACACTACAGAAAACCCTAAGTTATATCGTTTATTTAATCACTTAACTCAGTGTATGGGATATACACGGGAAGATTGAGTTAGTGAAGATGTACTTAAAATAAAATTAGCCCGTAGTGAAGTTAATCGAGAGTATCGGGTCTCTCCTTTAACGTGCTATTAATGTGCCCATAACACAATAGGTGTGATCGTCTTATCCGGACTTTCGGTTAAGAGAACCTAGTGGGGCATTTATATATGATAGATATATCATATAGGGCTGGACCGATTTGATTAGAGTTCACGATATAATTCCGTAATCGAGAAGTCTTATCGAATCAACCGATGATCATATTTATGGATATATCTTAATCCTGAGGTGATCACAATCAAGCGCTTGAATCGAGTATGAGGTTTGACTTGACGGTTAAGGATTACACCGAGTCAATGGTCCGAATTACCCCATCTTGGCATTGTCTTTGGATTGAGTGAGTAGTCCTGCGTGTTATCACGGATACGGAATCCATTCCTTCCATTTCTCGGAAGTAGATAGACGATTCCTTATTTGTTAATCCTAGAAACGATCGATCCATGGAGTTCATATTACAACGATTAGCTACCAAAGGAGTTGTATGAATTAATTGATCACTAGGGGTTAATGGTAAATAAGGATAAGAGGTTCAAAATGGGTTAACGATAACTTCCCGATTTAGAATGAATAGTCTATGGAGGATAAATCCATATGTAATGATTATGTCAATGGACGCTTATTATCATTCTCGTGAGGAGATAAATATAATCTTATAATCGGAGGAGTGCAGTCACGGGATTATGGTGGCATATTCCTATGATTGATTTATCGGATATAATTATTCTATTCGTAAGATAATTATTTATTTGATTTATCGGAGCCGCTGATTATTAGTCCATGGTCCCCGACGTGCCTCCAATATAGCATAGCTATTCTCGGACGTCGAATCCTAATAATTTTAATTTAGTTCTTGTTGGACTTTATTAAAACGATATGTGAATTAATTGTTTAGTGAACTATTAAATTAGTAGGGCTAAATAATTAAATATGTGAAAAAGGCATTTTTCATAATCTTGGCCCAATTTAGTGTGTTAGTCGAAATTATTGTGACTAGGTCACAAGCTATAATTTTCGCCCCAAGCATGTTTTGTGGAACAAAAAATTGTTTTCTTGTGTATTAATAAGACATGTGCACAAAATATTTATTGGATAAATATTTATGGTAAGAAATAAAGATAAATATTATTCTAGATTTGTTCTAGAATATTATCGAATTATCTTTTATTTATTGAATTTATTTTATTTGCAAAATAAAATACTTGGAGAATAAGGATTACTCTCCTATATAAAGAGTGTTCTCCCAAGCCTAATACACACTGGTTAATTTCGACTTCTACCTCTTAGAAAGGAGAAGAAAATTTTCGGCCAAGGGGAGCAAGGGAAAATCTTGGAGATTCTTTCCAGGTAGTATATCGGGAGGATTCGAGACGAGGATTTCCTTCCACCGGGAGTTGCTTGGATCACACGTGCGGAAGATCGTGGTGCTCTTCACACCATCTTTTCTTTGCGGTTCTTCTACTTGGATTTTGAGATCCCAGAGGTATGATCTACAACCCCCTTGTAGATGTAGATCTAGTTATTTTATTACGTGTAATTTATAGATCTAGATCCTTAAATCGCTTCCGTTGCGGATGATATTACTAACACTTTTTTAGTGAATAGATGCGCCAATTTTGTTGTTGTGTATTGTGTTAGGAGGAACTCTCTTTATATAGGAAAATAACTAGTCAAGAGAGTTATCATTTTCACACTACAATTATCTATTCCCACAAGGAAAGGAAATTTGCCAAAAGATAAGAGATAATTCTCAAAAAAATCAATCTCTTATTTTTCCATTAATTATCAAACAAATAGACAATTAATTAATTACACATGTGACATAATCTAGAAAAATTTCTTTTCCTAATTTATCATCAAGTGTGGCGCCATATTCATCATTATTTTAATAGAAAATGTCTTTTCTATATTACATATTATTTACCAAATAAATAATATTGCATATTCATTAAATAGACCAACTATTTAATTTATTCTCGACGTTCCATAAAACGAGAAAATACTCACGTGTTAGGAGCCAACCCGGGGACCATGGACCTATAACAAGTAGCTACAATAAATTAAATAAAATATTCATCGAACAGAATACTTCTACTTTATTCATTAATTCCGGAATTACACCACCATAAATCCGAAACTGAACTCTATCGATTATAAATATAACTTATTGTCAAAACGTCGAGTCGAGTCGATAAGTGTCCATTGATATAATCATTACATATAAACTAACCCTCCATAGACTATCCGTAATGAAGCGGGACTATATCCGTAAACCTTCTTCAATACATATTATCCTTATTTACCATTAACCCACTAGTGATCAATTAGTTCATAACCAATACGAACTCCGTGGATCGATCAGTTTCTAGGATTAACAAATAAGGGAATTGTCTTTCTACTTCCCGCGGGAAGGAATGAATTCCATATCTGTGTGACACACACTTCTCACTCATTCCAGAATAGTGCCAACATGAAAGTGATTCGGACCGCGCCTCTTAGCGATCCTTAACAAACACATCAAACCCTATCCTGAAACAAGCTGGAGTCTGTAATCACTTCAGGATTAAGGTTAATCCATATATGATCATCTTATGATTTAATAAGATTTCTCATTCATGAAATTATATGAGAAATGCAAATTAAATCGGTCCAGTCCTATATGACTACATCATATATAAATGCCCCACTTAGACAACCAATGTCGACGGTCTGGATAAGACGGTCACACCATAAAGTATTCTGGGCGCATTAATGGTGGTTTAATCGATAGGCCCCATACTTTGATTAACTTCACCACGGACTAACATTTCAAGTGTATCACGATAAACTTAATCCTCATGTGTGATGCACACTAAGTTATATGGCTACATATGATACGACTTGGGGTTTTCAGTAGTGTATTACTTATAAGCACTAAGCAAATAATAAGATGAGAATAAATATGTCATTTATTAATTATAAAAACAATTACATAAATTTTGTTTCGAGCGCTACTTCCAACAATCTCTCACTTGCCCGTAAGGACAAGCAACAATTGTCTTTCGGGCACACTTTATCTAACAATCTCCAACTTGCCCATAAAGACAAGCAATGATTGTTTATAGAGCACCACACCCTTATTCTTTCTGTCCACAACATTCTCCCACTTGCTCTAAAGCAGATGACACATATCTACCAATTTTATATCCGCCAAGCGCTCATCAGTGACAATAGATTCCATGTGACTTGGTAAACTGATTAGCTAGGTTGTCGGCTCGAGGCGTTCTTTAGGACCGAAAGGTCGCCTCTTTGCACGATCTGTCTGACCAGGTGGTACTTACTTTCAATATGCATTTGACCTCTTGTGATTGTGAAGATCCTTTGCGTGAGCTACCTCTCAACTATTTTCACAGTAAATGGTATCGGCTCATCGAGACCTGGAATCACTTCCTGATCCAACAAAGAACTTCTCAAGACACACTGCCTCCTTAGCTACTCTGGAAGCTGCTATGTATTCGACTAACATAGTCAAATTGGCAGTGCTGGATTGCTCTAGACTGTAGCTCCATCATAATGAGTAAACACTGAGCCTGAGATCGATTCACGATCATCCTTAATCCGACAAAAAATAGAATCAGTGTAGTCAACTATACTCAGGTTTGTACCCGAATACATAAACATATGATTCCTTGTTCTCTAAAGATACTTGAGGATGCACTATACTGCTATCAATACTCGAATCCATGATTCGATTACAATCTACTTTTAGTAATCTGACATTCTTTATCCAAAAGAGAATTTATCCCATTTTTTCTATATCCGAAGATTGAGAGAATTATTCCGTGAGGGGTTGGGTAGGAAACCTCTCGTTGAATATCGCATACTAATATGCATTTTTATCTTAACCAATAAGATGGATGGGATACGGCCAACAACTTGTTATCATGAATTCGACCGAATCAATTGTAAGAATATAGTGCACTTCTCTGATTCAGTGAAGGTTTGGCTCGTCAGTTCTTGACTTCAGATAACACACTCAAGTTGTTCCCAACCGTTGCAGTGTAATATTTTATAAGCACTAATGTCTACTACTTTACCAATATTGATTCTCTGGTCTACAAAAGACTAATCAATATTCTGGTCAAGCCCACACATTTCAAAACATGTGAATTTTAATGACCTAAAGGTTTACTTTAATCCACCGATGGATATAAGCATAGGCAGTCAATCTGCCATTGGCTTTAAGTTAAAACCCTTCTGTTCAGATTGAGATCAAACACTGTTGTTTGGCAAGAAAATATACAGGGCATCACCCCTATTAAACTTTTCTGCTTTCCAAGAAGTCAAGCAAGGCCAAGTGGCGAGAGAGTTTCAGGGCATCACCTCTGGTTAACTCTCTAATTCTCAGGGAATTACCCCTAGACCACTTAGTTTTGCATTGGGAAGATAAACTTCCCATTCATTCGAATCTTTTGCATGTAGATCCAATTACTCCCACTGGGCCTGAGACACTCAGGTGGTTCTACAAGAGTATGAACAGAACTGGAGTACCAAAACTCCATTTACAGGTATATGGCTTTATACCGACCTCCTTTTATCAGAATCCTATACAGTCCTTCCAAAAGGCTATAGGTTATCAATCACCCCCAACAGAATGTAAAGTCTGCATAATCACAGCAAGTCAATGGATAAAACCATACTCCCACTGCATTTGGGTGGTTTAATATTCTGATCTGGTTCAGTAGTATTTATCAGTGTCATCCCCAACAACCAATATTGGATGTGGTCCGATTAAATCAGATAGTAACTCATTGAGTAACTGTACTTCAAGGTCTAAAGTTGTTATATAAACATTCTTTTAGAAAAGATGTAACAGTGTAACCTTCACTATACAATCTTAAGAATATTATAACCAGCGTTTACTCATTGCATTAAGATATTTCACGAACAGTCACCATCTGAACGTGTATGCAAAATCTCTAGTCCTACCTTCAAGCACCAAGTGCTAAATGCCTATATTTACGGAAGTGGAGTAAATGTAGTTCACTTCTTATCCATAAATTCGTAAGCATCTTTTAGGTAGACTTCTCGGTATTACATAATAATGTAAACCGTTATTTTACAACTAATATCTTAATTGAGTTAAGCAGTGTAATGTAGCATATCAATAACTATACAAGACAATACATGGATTATCCTTTCAGTGAAATTGTTTCACTCGGAGGTAGGCCGAGCATCAGTTCCAAATACTATGCTATAGCCTATATCTGAGCATGGAATACTCGTTTCTCTGGTAATATAAGAGATTCCTCCAAATATTTAGATAAAATAATCGGCGTTTCGAGCAGTTATCAGACAAAAAAGTCAACTACTCAAAAGCTCCTACTAGCTCGTATCTTCATAAAACCCCGAAGGTCAATACGAACAAGCTATGATACTTCTTTAGCTCTATTACCATTTCCTAATTGAAAGGTTACTTAGCCATTTTTCCTTTGAGATACTGTTCTTAGACTGGGAGATAGGAATCACCCTTAGCCAGTCTTCAGATCTTATCTTTAGGATATATGCACTGATTAATAGATGCTGAAGAATCGTTCATCTAAATACGGAAACCATTTGTCTTAATAGCTTATGATGTGTTACATATACCTTTTTAGCATTACTTAGTGGATTTGACTTTATCAGACAAAAGTCTGAGTCTCAGAATCATATACAAATGTCATATTCACTTTCTTTGAGGCAACTATATTATCTATGTGAAAGTGAATCCAATTATTCCAACGAATCTAAAAACAGAAATTAATTTTTCTGTGATATTCAAGGATTAAAATCCGATATTTGTTTCCTTATATCACTCCCACTATTTTTGCTGAAATAACTGCCCGTTGTCTACTCTTCATCATGAATGCTCAACTACATTGTTTTAACAAAAGAACTTTAGCTTCCGAGTCAAATTAATCGGTTAAGAAAGTCTCTAAGGATTCATAGGTTTGTAATCCGAAATCACTTTCCTTATCCTATGCTTTCTTTTATTAATGTTTCGGTTTAGCCTTTAACTTATTTAGTTTAGATGACTTGCACTTGTAGACATTTACCTTCCCATTCTTGGCTTTCTATGAAGGAAATGGCCGTGAACTAGCAGTTCATTTAAGTAGACACTACTTGTAAACTGTGGGATGTCTAGTGAGATTGATACCAAATCATTATCCACCTTTGAACTAATTTTGTTTTGTCTCTCGTTCAACACAAGTGACAGCAGTGACATTCTTATCAACGTCACTTAAGTTTGAAGGCTTAAGAGGAACATCATCTTCCGAAAAATTAATTTGCATTTTCGATTATTGAGTTCAACGTTCTTGTTACTTTTCAACTTTTATGAAGTCATCACTAGTCAATTTATCGTGTTTAGCAGTTTAGATACCTTGAGATGATATGTAGTTGTAAAATTAAATTACAATAGAAATATAAATCAAATCATACACCAGAACAAATAATATATATTATGAATTATAAACGTGAAGTTTATCCTACCATTCCAATGATTTAATCTCACACGTACAGTGCCGCCGTAGGGTAGGTCAAAAAGGTGACGATTAAATTGAGACAATCTCTCTCAACAATTAACTGAGAATCAGACATCTCCATTTAATTGTTGATTACCTTCCTTTTTCAGCCAAGATATTTCCAAAAATATCATTGTGAGTGTGACCTATTGTTTCAGATTTTTAAGTGCACCCCGAGTATGCCGTCGTAGGGTAGGTCAGTGACCCGACGAGTACTCAAAATCCTATCCTTTCGGAGACCAAGCCTTGAATTTTGATAGCGGTGAAGGCCATCCGTAGGGGGCCGAAATCAAAGTGGCATGAGGTGTCACCATTCTCTCACGTGCTTGTGTCAACAGTAGAGGCCGTGTGGTCGGTTGTCACCTTCCCTGCTCCCACTCCTTATTTTGAAAATTAGTTAGTCTTATTAGGATTTTCAGAATTTATTTACAATCCGAAAAACAATAAATCATGAATATTTAAATTAATCCTCCCACTAGTTCATCGGTTCCAAATGCCGTCTAACTAGTGTCACTTATTCACGACTTTCCAATTTTTCGGATTTATAAAATCTTTGTGTAGACACTACACAATTAAAATTCACCAAGAATTTTATAATCCTAATCCATTAGGACTTCATGAATTTTCTAATAATTTGAAAAACAATAAATCACAAAATTTAAGCTCCCACTAGTTTATCGGTTCCAAATACCATCTAACTAGTGACACTACATTCATGATTTTCCAATTTGTCGATTATTTAGAAATCTCTTGTGTAGTCACTACACAATTAAAATTCACTAAAAGAATTTTATAGTCCTAATATCATCATGATAAAATTTTAGGATCGTAGAATTTTATCTCAATAATTTGAAAACAATAAATCTTGAAAAGTAATCACCAACTTATCGGTATTAAACCCTGGCTGAGCTTTAACCGAGTTCACCGAATGGTGTCGGGATTGGCTAAGCCTACCCGTCCTCTTCGTTGGTTCATATACGATTGCTGGATGAATCGGACTAAGGCTGCCCTATTGAGCCGAAACTTGCGGATAGCTTGACCTTGTTGGACCGCTAATGTCGCACGTGTGCGGGTGCTGGGTTGAAAATCGGGCTAAGGTTGCCCCCATTGAGCCTCAGCTCGCCGGATAGCTTGACCTTGCTAGACCCCCGGGGCTTGATGAGGATAAATTATGTCCTCGTAATTTAATCGTGCTAAACTATGAATTTAGGGCTAAATCACAGAAACCCTAACGATCCAAACTCTAACCACACGTACGTTGTGTTAGCGTTTATGGCTGAGTCTAAGAATGAATCTTAGATTGCCTACGTATCCTGTCTCGTTCCAGGAATCAAACCTTACATAGTTCCTGGAAGGTAGTATTTATAAGGTGGCATACGTGACCTAATCCTAATTAGAGGCGGTTTAGGCTTATTCCATAATTGACCCTATTGGGCCTTTTATGCGATTACCCTCTGCCCAAGTAACTAAGACCAATGGGCTTTATTAACAACATAGGACTATGTCTCGTCTTTGACCTCCCCGACTTGCGGGATTGAGGCGATGGCTCCCTCCGACATCCGACAATCGTGCGGGAGCCTATTACCGAAGTCGATACAGACACGGATCTCGGACTGGGGCCCAAGACTTCCCATTTCTTCTTTAAGCATGTGGTCCAATCATTCGATGACACGTGTATGAGTCCAACCCTGTATCATAAAGTCCCCCAGATTTGAGTGAAGTCGAGATCGTCTCTTCGAGGTTAAATCTGTCACATTACGTGGTCATCGAGATAGGTCTCTACGGTTCTGAGGGGAACAGCTGTGATCTGACAACTAGAATTATAGCCACTCATAACCCTGCTGCAGGACGTCGTAAAACACTAACGGCGTTATCACATTGCAGAATTCGAAGCGGTTCTTTTCGTGAACTGTAACGCCATTTCTTGATGAACATGTTTATGGGGGAGTTATAACCCCCCTCTAACGCATTTTCAAGCACTGATTTCAAATTCTCAAGGCACAAAAGGAGAAGACTGTACCAGAAGGCCAAAGTTCCGTATTTTCTCTGTAATTTCTTCCAAAAATCGCAAGTAAGTCCCCTTGTTCTTCCTGCTTCCTCTTTTTCATTATTTAGCAAATGTGTGGTAGTGGTGATATAGAACGTGAAAGTAGGAGTGAACATTCTTCAGCCACTCACTCTGATCCCCTTCTTGCCGGAAACTCTGACGGCACCGGTCCTTCTGCCGATTCTGCCTCTCTCCAACCTCTCAAAAAACTGAAAACTAGGATGGATGGAAAAGGACCTAAAGGTTGTCTTTCCAGGATCACCCTTCCGGAGTTGGATGATATATGTGAAAAGAACAACCTAACTCCTGTCGATGTTAAGACGCGCCTTCCATCAAGAATCAATCAATTTGCTGATGAGCCTCCGGTGAATTTCCTTACTATATACGAAGCCCAGCTCAAATCAGGGTTAAGGTTCCCTGTCTATCCTGGAGTTGTCGAGGTTTGCAAGCACTATCAGGTCTCTGTATCGCAGATAGCTCCTAATGGGATTAGGACACTCTATGGTTTTTTAGTAAATTGTCGTGTGAACAGGGTCTGCTTCACCATCGAGTTGTTTAGATTTTTCTTCAAACTCATCAAGTGTCCGGATCTCGGATGGTATTCTTTTCAAAATATAACCAAGGTGTTTCAGCCCGTGTCGAAGGGGAAGTCTTCGCATAGTGACTCGAAACCCTGGTTCTTTTTTGTCCGACATGGGAACGACGCCCTTATAACCGACTGGAGGGAAAGAGGTGACAAAAGTTATGCGAGACACAATCGTCAATCTCCGGCAGTAGCTTGGATTATCGAGAACTTAGGATTCGATTTCTTGACCAAAGATCTGAGGATGTTGTACAGCTTAGCAAGAATAGAGACTGCTGGACCCATCCCTTATGAGCCCCTATCTGATGTCGATCGGACTGACTGTAGGAGTTTTACTTACTTTCTTTTTCTTGTGCATGATTATTGCTTACTTTATATGTTGTTGATACATTGCGTTTTTTGTGTAGTGAACAAGTTCGGAAGTCTGGTGAACCTGGTCAAGGCACCAAAGTCGAGGGCGCCCGTTGCCCAAACTTCTACTCCTGATGTTCCTGGCTCTTCTCAGAGCCGACCCTCTAGCGTCGAAACCCCAACTCCTGCTACGGCTGCTACACCGACAGCTCCCCCGACTTTGATCGTCGAGATGCCACCTACGGCTTTCGGAGGACTCCGAGATGAACCAAATGATCTGGTGGATCTGACAAACGTATCGACCCAAAACCCTGAGGGTTCTCTAGTCTCGGCCAAGAAGAAGAACGTCTTGGCGTTATTGATGAAGAAGAAACATCAAAAGGACCGTAGGGGGTCGAAGCGGGCTCGCGAGTCACCTGAAACCGATGTCGGTGGCTATACTGCCCTTTCTGCTAAAGATTACGATGCCTTGGACAATCAGAGGCTAGCATCCGCCCTCCGCCAAAACCTTATGTTGGTGAGTTTACCATTTCTAAATATTAGCTTCCTCTGTTGCTCTCGACCTTCGACCTCTATTGCTATATTAACTTCCCTTCTACATATTAACGTGCTACCAAAGCTGCTATGAGGAGGTTGAATAAACCTGTGGATTGCGAGGACAAGTACAAAGCCCAGGTTCGACAGCTGAATAAGGACTTGATGGCATTGAGGGCGGAGAAAGGGGGTCAAGTGGCCCTTTATGAAGAGTTGTTGAACAAATGTAAGGAAGTCAAGACCGAGCTAGTGAAAGCGACTGATGGTCGGGTGGCAGACCAAGACATGCATAAAAAGAAATTCGAGGACTTGCGAGCTCGACTTGAGGCGGCTATATCTGAGAATGTTAAGTTGAAGGAAACCATTGATGGGTTTCCCTCTAAATAGGATTCTGCCATCAAGTTGGCTGTCGAGGAGGCTATTCAGTCTGTTCGTAAGTGCGAAGATTTGGAGAGAGACATTGATATGCTGATGGCGACGGCGATCCAGGGGGGGTAGACAATGGCGGTCAATGACACGTTATAGGTCATCCCAGACTTAAACCATGATCTTTGGGAGAATGCTAAGTTGTACGATGCGGTGTCGATGGAGAGGTATAACATGTTAGCTGAAGAGTTCTGAAATAGGGAACTGATTTTCTAGAAGTACCAAGTCTCGACTCCCGAGGTGGAAACGCCTTCTGATACAACTCTACCCGACCCGCCTGTAGACGCTACCGAGCCTATCACAGCCTCGAATGTTTGAACTCTCTTTCGTTTATTTTCCAAAAAACTTGATGGATTTCTGACTTTTATTTTAGCCCGTGGTATGTTGACTTGGCTTATTTTGCTTTTCAAAGTCTGTAATCTCAACTTTATTTTTCTCTTGCTTGGTTTATATTTCTCTTTTGGCTTTATCTGTTTGTGGACTTGTATGTCGATCACCAACAATTTTCAATTTTCTCATATTGATGTCTGAAGCCCCCCAAGTATGATGAGAATTGGCAATTCTTATCTTACTTGCTTGACTGATTTGCCTTGGAGAAATATGCGAAAGGTGATTCTCCGCCGTCGAACTCGGCCTGTTTTGCCTTACCATTCTTTTGTCTATAACATTTGTATCCAAATTGGATTATAATGTTTCGATGAAATCGATGGTTTAGTCATCTCGCCGACTTAGGATGTTACTTATATACTTCGCGTGTTTTAACATTTACTTATCCATTTGGACTTTTAGAATGTTATGACGAGTCGATTGTTATACGTTATCCGACCTGCGGACTTAGTATTCAAACCTTGACATTCCTATCCCGTCGGACGTTGAAATGCCCTGACTTTATTATATCGTTGAGCATTATCCGACTGGCGGACTTAGCTTATTGGTCCCGACCTTTTTGTCCCATCAGACTGAAAGGGCCTTGACCTTGTTAGAAAATGAGCCTTGTCCGGCGTACGGACTTGACTTATTTTCTCCTGTTATTTCTTCCTTAACATTCGCTGTCTCTGAGGACTTCAGAATGTCTTGACTGTATCGATTTTAGTATTATCCGACTTGCGGACATAACTTATCCTACTGCATCACATCTCAATGAAAGCAAATTCATTAGACATGCCAAATAACTTGTCCAAAGTAGACTTATTACACTGCTTTGAAAGGAAATATCAAAAAGCAAAGAAAATAACATAAACTGAGGATTTACTACTTAGGCATAGTATTTCCTCAGATTGTTGGCATGCCAATGTCAAGGAATTGTCGACCCGTCTATTCGACCTAGCTGATAAGAACCCGATGGGTGAGCTTTAAGGATCTGGTAGGGACCTTCCCAGTTGGGATCCAATTTCTATTTATCTCCTTGTCGACTAATTTCATTCTTTCTTAACACCAAATCTCCGACCTTGAAATACTTGTGCCTTACCCTAGCATTATAATATTGGGAGACTTTCTGATTATACCGTGCAGCACGAATTAAAGCCATTTCTCAACGTTCGTCAACCCTATCTTTTTCATTTCGGATTATTGATTCGTTTGTTTCAGCATTGTAATGTAAAACTCGAGGTGAAAGAACTTTGATCTCGACGGGGATCACAGCTTCACATCCGTAAACTAGTGAGAAGGGTGTTTCTCCTGTAGCTGAATTCGGAGCTGTTCTGTATGACCAGAGAATGCTCGGAAAATGTTGGACCCAATCTCGACCTTGCTCTTTGAGACGTTTCTTGAACCCTTTCTTGATCTGTCTGTTAGCTTGTTCTACTTGACCATTTCCTTGAGGGTGTCCTACAGCCGTGAAGTGTTGGGAAATTGTGTACTCTTTATACCATTCTCGAACTCGTCGATCTTCGAATTGCGATCCATTATCTGAGATTAACACCTTAGGCATCCCATACCTGCATAGAATATTTGTCCACAAGAAACTCTTGATCGTTGCCGCCCGGATGTTAGTTAGGGCTTTGGCTTCGACCCATCTGGTGAAATAATCGATAGGCACTACTGTAAATCTATTGTTCCCTGGAGCTCGAGGGAGTGGTCCAATAATGTCGACTCCCCACTGGTCGAAAGACCAAGCTGATGACATTGGAATCATGTCCTGTACTTGCAGATGATTGATGTTATCATGAATTTGGCAGGCCCTGCACGCCTGAACCAGAGATATCGCATCTTTTTGCTTAGTGAGCCAGAAATATCCGGCTAACTTACATTTTCTTACGAGCATTCTAGCTCCACAGTGATTTCCACATGCTCCTCGATGGATTTCTTCTAACAAGTATTTGCTTTCTTCTTTCATTGCACATCTCAACCAAGGTACAATGAAAGACTTTCGATAAAGAACAAACTCGAAAAGGGTATACCTGACCGCATGGAGTCGAAGTTTTCTAGCTTGGACTTTGTCTGCCGGGAGAATGTCATCTTTCAGATAAAGTGCGATTGGGTCCATCCATGTTGCACTCTGGGTGACCGGCTGAACTTCGACTTTATTATAGCTTCGATCTGCCAGAACCTCGACCAAAACTCTCTTTTGCGACTCAAAACTTGACGCGAGTTTTGAGAGTGCATCAGCTCTCTTATTCTGACTTCTAGGGATCTGTTCAAACTGGATGGATAGAACATGGGTATGAGCTTCTGAACCGCTGCTAAGTACTTCTTCATAGGTTCTTCTTTGGCCTCATATTCTCTCTTAACATGATTCACCACCAACTGCGAGTCGCTATAGACTTGTAGATTCTCAACTCCCAACTTCAACGCGAGCTTCAACCATGTGATCATCGCCTCGAACTCTGCCTCATTGTTTGTAACTTTGAAGTCAAATCTCAGTGCGTAAGGGAATTCTTCACCTTTTGGACTGATCAGTAACAACCCGGCTCCAGCCCTCTCTTTATTCGAGGCCCCGTCGACTTGTAAAGCCTATTTTTCTGCCCCGGCATGATTTTCCTGTTCTAACTGGATAGAAATTCCCTCAGCTAGGAAATCGGCTAGGGCTTGACCTTTGACTGCGGTTTGAGGCATGAACTCGATATCATACTCGGCTTGCTCTACTATCCATTTGCCTAATCGGCCTGATGTGTCTGGCTTGGCCAAAATTTGTTTCAACGGCTGGTCGGTAACCACCGTAATTGGGTGTGCTAGAAAGTATGCCATTAATTTCCTTGATGCATGAACCAAGGATAAGGCTAACTTTTCTACTGCTGTATATCGGACCTCGGGTCCATGAAGTGCCTTGCTCACAAAAAACACAAGTTCTTGCCTATCTTTACCCTCTCGAACCAGTACAACGCTTAAAGCTTCTTCACATGCCGCGAAGTAGACCAATAGTTTTTCTCCTTCCCAGGGGGAAGTAAGAGTCGGCAACTTGGTTAGATAATGTTTTAATTCTCCAAAGGCTTTTTGACATTCTTCATCCCATTGAAACGGACTTGCTTTATAAAGGATCTTGAAGAACGGAAGAGCTCGTTGTGCCGACCGTGATAAGAACCTATTTAGCGCCGCCATTCAACCCGTCAGCCTCTGAACCTCCTTCACATTTTAAGGCACGGGCATATCCCGTAGGGTATTGATCTTATCTGGATTTGCTCGAATTCCGCCTTCAGAGATCATATACCCTAGGAACTTTCCCGACCTGACCCCAAACGTACACTTTTTTGGATTTAGCTTCATCTGGGTTATCCTTAACACCAAAAAGACTTCCCGCATGTCGATGATATATTGCTCTAGAGACTTGCTTTTGATGAGTAAATCTTCTACATAAACCTCCATACACCGACCTATCTGGTTGGAGAAAATCTTGTTAACCGCTCTCTGATAGGTTTCCCCAGCATTTTTCAATCCAAACGGCATCGTCACATAGCAAAATGTACCGAATTCTGTGATGAAAACCGTTTTCTCGGCATCTCGAGGATCCATTAAAATTTTGTGGTATCCTTTTTACGCATCTAAAAATCCAAAGACTTCATATTCAACGGTGGAGTCCACTAACCTGTCGATCTTGGGAAGGGGATAAGAGTCTTTTGGGCATGCCTTGTTTAAGTCGTTGAAATCGACACACATACGCCAACTCTGATCCGGCTTCTTGACTAGGACTTGGTTAACGAGCCACTCTGGGTAAAAAACTTCTCTCATGATCTTGACCGAGAGTAATTTCCCCACTTCCTTCGCGATGGCTTCATTTCGTTCCGGACCGAAGTTCCTCTTTTTTTCTTGACCAGTTTGCGATACCCATCAATCTCAAGCTTGTGAACTGCGATGTCGGGAGAGAGACCCGGCATGTCGTCCGCCTTTCATGCGAAAATATCTCAGAACTCATTTAAAAGTTCCATCAACTCTTGTTTTTGATCTTTCGTAATCCAGATTCCGACTTGCACACAACTATCTTCCTCGCCGCCCCACAGTCTGACTTCTTCCACTGGGTCTACCGACAGCCAGCAATTGTCTTCCTCTTCCTCAGGAATTAACTCTTCCAGGGGCACCAAGTTGCAGGTCGATTTCGCGTTCATGAAGATCGAGTTGCAAGTTCTCGCTGCTTCTACATCTCCTCTGACTTCATGTGAACCAAGTCTGGTAGGAAACTTCATGCTATTGTGATATGTAGAAACGACCGCTCTCAAATCGTATAATTTCGGCGACCGAGGATAACATTGTAAGCTGAGCCTTTACCACCACATAGTTCAGTTCGAGTGTACGGCCTTTCTCCCCTTCCCCAACAGTCGTTAGCAACTTGATAGACCCCATTGGATGGACTGGCTGTCCTGTGAACCCGAGTAACGTGATGCCAACGGAATTAGCGCTTCGTCTTTCAACTTTATGGCTTTGAAGACGGTATAGTATAGTATGTTTATAGCACTGCCATTATCGATGCATACCCGCCCGACTCTGGTTCGACTTATAACGGCCTCTATGACTAACCTCTCATTGAATCCCTTAGAGGTGGGGACCATGTCTTTGGGCCCATAACCCACTTCAGTGGTGAACTTTAATCTCTTCGAAGCGTCGGAGGAGATTTTGACACTTTTCTCCTTATCGCCGTCCGTCTCCCCCGATCCAAAAATGGTTCCTACGTAGTTCGTAGGTCTGTTGTCTTCATACCGATCTTGATCATGTTGGTCGGGAGTATGATCCCGGTGCCTATCCGGGGTGCGATCCCGACGCCAGTCTCGATCATACGATCTTCCACGACGCTGTTAGGAAATCACTAGTTTAACGCAGCGGAATTTAAATTTTGATTTCCTTTTCTAGATCGTTCTTCGTATAATGCAATAAACATGTTAAGTAGTTTGACGGTTATACCTCAGATTATCTACAAGATCGTCGCTTTGACCGCCAAAGGAGAGTAGTTCAATGCGCAAGCCGTCCACGCTTCCGGCCTCTATCGCTAATCCACACGAACCCCTTTCCGGAATCCTACTTGGATTGCTATCGGAAAACTCCGGCTGCTAGACCGGACCTTTTCTTCCCACACAAACTCACTATGGATTGCTCTCTATTTTACACAAGAACTATGAGCTCTTGTAATTGTGATGTACAAAAGAGTTTGACACCCACCTCTTATTTATAGTGATAAGTGGCGCCCCAATAGTGTGTAGGAGAAGAAAACCTTTTTCCAATAAAATAAAGAAAATCTTCTAGATTGATTTATCTCTTTAATTATAATTTATTTTGCCAATATCATATATTGATTATAATTATCTTATTACCATAAATCTATTTTTCCAAAATCAATTAATATCTTATATTAATATTATGGCAATCTTATTAATTAAAGTGCACAATCCAAGTGAATCTTATACACATCAAAAGTGGCGCCCAATATCCCAAAAGATTGACTTCCGGAATATTCTTTAATTAACATGATTTATATATAATTAATATCTTGTATTTTATTTATTCATAATAAATAAATAAGACCATATTAATTTACCACTATAACCTTTATAGTCTAGAGATAAACTTTCCTTATTTGGTTATAAACTATAACGCATTTTAATCCGACTCGATGTTCATATGTGTGTGACCCGATAGGCTTCCGAATATGTTGGCCGTAGACACAAAGTGAAAATTACTAAAATACCCTTCATGCCTAACGATCACGAGATAGCGTCTAGCAACACACCATGACCCCCAATCATCGGAAGAGTCAAAAGCAATGAATACTACCTTTCATGTGAAGCAGTTACCGTGTAACTTACAATCCTATCGCTGTAATAATATCCATATGATCGTATCTCGAGTGTCAATACAATGACGATCGTATCTTATAATCTGGATGTCACGCTCTCTCGGAATAACACATTTACTCCCACTTTGCAAAGATTCTCGAGAGCTAGACATTCCTTATAAGAAGGCCATTTCAGATATTCGATCCCAATCATAGGATACGCGATTCCCGGACGACCAATCATGTATACTCCGCATGCTTCAATATCATACCCAATCACTACCGCATGATCGCCCCGTGGTTAGGAGAAATCTCAATAGTGTCAAAGCATGACAATCCACACCGTGATGCCATGAAGACTCCTGTCAAAAGGATAATTACACAACCACCACATAGTGTGACACTTAATGTAAATGGGTCAGTCTAACGTACGCATTCTCTAATACACGTCCACGTACAATCCAAGCGTCCCTACACTTCGATAGACGAGATCTATCCCTATCTTCTAAAAGATAGAAGACATCCAATACGTGCTAGTCTGATTATACTATCAATGTCCCATTTGATAATATATAAGACTAAAGACATTTAAGTACCAACCTTGTTATAGTGATTAGAGATCTCATGAACCACAATCACTATCATGGATTCTCAATCACAGATTGATACTAGGGACGTTACTATATATATACAACAAATAATATGAAGACAAACAATATATAATAACATAAGTGCTTTTATTAATCATAATAAAGTTATTACATGAACTAAACAGACTGTAAATGACCCGACTCGGTCGGATCCGGTCCAACCCGATTGGGTTTAGGACACCTTTCCAACAGACGCTTACTGGGTTCATTGTTTCTCTGCCTGTCCTGATCATCATTCCTCCGCTTGAACCCTCTTCGTCCTTTAGGCTTTGGATCTTGGGATCGGTCTATCACCTCATCTAACTTCCCTTCTTGGATGGCCGAATCAATGTCTCTTTTCAGATGGTCACAATTCTCTGTATTGTGGCCAATATCCTCATGAAAGTCACAATACTTGTTCTTGTTTCGCTTGTTTCGCTTGTTTCGAGATTTCTGAATTGGAGGTGGTTTCCGGGCAATGCCTTTTGATATCATGATCGCCAAAACTTCCTTCCGAGATCGATTTAGCAGAACGAACTCCTTATCCATCAATGCCCTTTTCTTTCCAAGTCGATCAGGGATAGGAGATTGCATTCGACTCCATACAGAAGACCTCCCTTCTTGAGCTGGCTCTCTGGATGGGTTCTTGTTCGGACCTCACGTGTCCTTTTTCAAACCTATCTAGTCTTCCTGCTCGTGGCGACGAACCGACTCTGTTCCTTGACAATACAGATGGACGCCGTTGACACATTAGTCCATCGTCCTAGGGATATACCTACTCAGCTTAGAATATAACTTCGAATCCCGTAGACCTCCGACAAAAGATGTGATTTTGAGTCGATCATCGGCATCATCGACTAGCATTGCCTCCTGATTAAACCTCATGAGATATTCTAAAACCGTCTCGTGTATTCTCTGCCTTACATCCATCAAATCAGTGGAACTAAGACGGAACTTCTTGTTCACGATGAAAGAGTCTCGAAACTTTCAGGACAAGGTCGGAAAGTCTGAGATCGATCTTGCTGGGAGTTTGTTAAACCAAATTCACGCTTTTCCCTCTAGGAATTGGTCGAAGGCTTTGCATCGTATCACATCCGGGGCGTTTTGGAATCTCATCTTGGACTGATAACGATGTAAGAGTCCTCCGGATCTCCAGTTCCATCATATGGAGCACCAACCGGCTCTTTAAACTTAGGCGGTTTCGGGTATTCTTCGACTTCTATAGTGAAGGGTGACTCTAATTCTAGCGAGACATCTCTTCTCCTCCTCCCGAGTACAACATCACGTTCATCTCAATCACTTTCTTGGGTTTGCCGCTGACGCTTCTTGTGGATCTCCTATCTCTTTCGATCCATAGTGCTATCAACTGTACTGAGATCTACCCTTGGCGGTGTCTTTCTACTGCATCCTTCCTGCTCTCGGTTGTTGACATTGGCGTTAGCATTGGCACCAGGGACTAAAAACGTAGTAGCCACGATCCTTTTTAGCAAAGTTTGATCTGCCACCTTCAACTGATCCACCACTGCTTGTTCCTCAGGAGTCAGACCGGGTATAGCAACCGAGTTTTCCCGATTCACCAAATTATGCATATCTTGAACCTCCATACGAGAATCTTTGTCCTTCTGGGCCAATTTATCTTCTATGCCTTTCCCATGATCCTTTGGAGGATTAGTCTTGCTTGTGTTTTTGCTCTGCGCCCTAGTATTTGGTGGATTTGTCGGCTTCCGTAGAGGATTTGGACCCAAGATCTTGATAATTTAGCGATAAAAGACCCTCCTTCTAGCGCAAATGATGAGGATAAATTATGTCCTCATAATTTAATCGGGTTAAACTATGAATTTAGGGCTAAATCACCGAAACCCTAACGATCCAAACCCTAACCACACGTACGTTGTGTTAGCGTTTATGGCAGAGTCTAAGAATGAATCTTAGATTGCCTGCGTATCCTGTCTCATTCCAGGTATCAAGCCTTACATAGTTCCTGGGATGTAGTATTTATAAGGTGGCATACGTGACCTAAACCTAATTAGAGGCGGTTTAGGCTTATTCCATAATTGACCCTATTGGGCCTTTTATGCGATTACCCCTGCCCAAGTAACTAAGACCAATGGGCTTTATAAACAACATAGGACTCTGTCTCGTCTTCGACCTCTCCGATTTGCGTGATCGAGGCGATGGCTCCCCCCGACATCCGACAATCGTGTGGGAGCCTGTTACCGAAGCCAATACAGACACGGATCTCGGACTGGGGCCCAAGACTTCCCATTTCTTCTTTAAGCATGTGGTACAATCATTTGATGACACGTGTATGAGTCCAACTCTGTATCATCTTGGCTAACCCCGCACTTGGACGGCCAAGTCGAGTCGAGCCGAAGCCCTGTTGACCGCCCGAACCAATTTTTGAACCATTTTGCTCAGTTGGTGTTCAACTTTTCCGGATTTTCCAATTTTTCAATTATTAAAATTCTTTTATCTAGTCACTGCATAATTAAAATCCACGAATGATTTTTAGATCCCAAAATTAAATTTACCGAGTAAAATTTATTTTATCATGTGAATTTTATATCCCGATAAAATTCCGTTCGTTTTAATTAATTTAATTAATTACCTAAATTAATTACGTCTCACACATGCCTAATTAATATCACGATTAATTATCTACATGTATGCATATGATAGGAGTGGAATTCATGAATATGATGCATGTCATGGCGTGGTTATCTCACATAAATTATCAAACTTGAAAATAAATGCGAAAAAGTAAACCACTGAGATGGATCATTGACCCCTGTAACTAGTCTATAAATAAATAAACCTTAAGCATAGAAATAATTTATTTAGGTGGGTTCTATTGGCACACGCCAAATTACTTTTGTCACCAACGTCAGTGTCACTGATGTTGGTGTTCAAGGAGGAACACCAGTGGAGATGACGTTCGTCTTTTTGAAAACAATGTGGTGCCGAAGTAATTTTTTGCGGTGCCGGAAGTAAGTGGGTGCCAGAAGTAATTTGGCGTGTGCCAATAGAACCCACCTTTATTTATCTACAATAAACCACCGCCGCGGCCGTATATATTAATTATCTGGTGCGTTTGTCTAACAGAAAGAGTTGTAGCCGAGTTTTTGCAGAGCTTTTCCTTCCATCACAGCAGCCTAATTTCAAATCCCCTTAGCTGCTGCATTTTTCGTTTGGGAAATATTGATTTTTCTGGAAAATAAACCAAAAAAAACGTGTAATATTAATTTTTTTGGAAAATAAACCAAAAAAAACTTGTCTTGAGACTCGAACATGGGCCTTCAGCATCTTGATCCTGTGCCTTTACCATTGCGCCACTGCTTCACCTTGTTGATGTTCTTCGAATTTTATTTAAATAGTGCAGGGCCGCCGAGCTCTAATTAATTCTAATTTCTAGGAAATTAAATTACAACGACTAAATTACATAATTTCCTATACCCCGAAAAATTGGGTTTACAATAGATCTAACGGTAAACAAGTACAAACTCCAATCCATCTCGTCAACCAAAACATTCAATCGCATAAATAAAATTAAAAGATGCAATTATTATTCTATTCCACTTCTTATTAATAAATTATCCAATCATGATCGCAAAATCGTTTTAACCTTTCACTGATACCACATGCTGGATATACAGAAACCCGAATCCGGATCCGATCCATATTTGGATCGTCAGATTTGATTAACAACACCGATCGAGACACTCGATCTTGCACATCGGAAGCTACAAATATATTCGCATGCGATTATACCACGATATGATCTACATAAATAATTATTCTAACTATGAGAAGGTTGAATATTTATCTTAACAGAGAGGAAGAAATAGTCGACCAAAGGGAGAAGCCGTAGTCTTCCGGATTGTGTCTCCTAGCGCCGACTGGTGGACGTTGATTCTCGCCGTAGAACCTCCTAGAATATGCACAAAAAAAACCCTAGGTTTTTCTTCTCTTAATGACTAAGGCAAGAAACTAATTTTTCTTCCTTTTTATTGAATAGAGACGCCAATTTTGTTGTTGTGTATTGTGTTAGGAGGAACTCTCTTTATATGATAAAATAACCAGTCAAGGGAGTTATTCTTTTCACACTGCAATTACCTATTCCCACAAGGAAAAGATATTTGCTAAAAGATAAGAGATAATTCTCAAAAAATCAATCTCTTATTTTTCCATTAATTATCCAACAAATAGATAATTAATTAATTACACATGTGACATTATCTAGAAAAATTTCTTTTCCTAATTTATCATCAAGTGTGGCGCTATATTCATCATTATTTTAATAGAAAATGTCTTTTCTATATTACGTATTATTTACCAAATAAATAATATTGCAAATTCAATAAATAGACCAACTACTTAATTTATTCTCGAGGTTCCATAAAACGAGAAAACACTCGCGTGTTAGGAGCCAACCCGGGGACCATGGACCTATAACCATTAGCTACAATAAATTAAATAAAATATTCATCGAACAGAATACTTCTACTTAATTCATTAATTCCGGAATTACGCCACAATAAATCCGAAACTGAACTCTATCGATTATAGATATAACTTATTCTCAAAACGTCGAGTCGAGTCGATAAGTGTCCATTGATATAATCATTACACATAAACTAAACCTCCATAGACTATCCGTAATGAAGCGGGATTATATCCGTAAACCTTCTGCAATACCTCTTATCCTTATTTACCACTAACCCACTAGTGATCAATTAGTTCATAACCAATACGAACTCCGCGGATCGATCAATTTCTAGGATTAACAAATAAGGGGATTGTTTTTCTACTTCCCACAGGAAGGAATGGATTCCATATCTGTGAGACACACACTTCTCACTCATTCCAGAATAGTGCCAACGTGAAAGTGATTCGGAGCGCTCCTCTTAGCGATACTTAACGAACACATCAAACCCTATCCTAAAACAAGCATGAGTCTGTAATCACTTCAGGATTATGGTTAATCCATTTATGATCATCTTGTGATTTAATAAGATTTCTCAATCACGGAATTATATGAGAAATGTAGATTAAATCAGTCCAGTCCTATATGACTACATCATACATAAATGCCCCACTTAGACAACCAATGTCGACGGTCCGGATAAGACTGTCACACCATAAAGTGTTCTGGGTGCATTAATGGTGGTTTAATCAATAGACCCCATACTTTGATTAACTTCACCACGGACTAATATTTCAAGTGTATCACCATAAACTTAATCCTCATGTGTGACACACACTAAGTTATATGGCTACATATGATACGACTTGGGGTTTTCAGTAGTGTATTACTTATAAGCACGAAGCAAATAATATGATGAGAATAAATCTGTCATTTATTAATTATAAAAAAATTACATAAATTGTCTTTCGGGTGCTACTTTCAACACCTGGTAGGTAGAATCTCTCATACAATTCTCCTCTCTTTGACAATAGCTATATCTTGAAAAAGCCAAATCCAATTTTAACTCTCTTCATTTGTTTTGAACCGAGTTAACAGTATCTGAAATTTGTAGCCCAAATTAACACTCTCCTGGTCATTAACAAACACAGGTTGATAAGGATTCTATCAGGATCATTAGACCCGAGAGAATTTGGTTCATGCCATTCCGGAGGACTAGAAGATGCAGGGGAAATTGGTTCAGACATTGTGATTAAGGTGATGTAAAACTGAGGGTTATACAGAGGTAGTGTAAAAGTTCATGGTATATATAGAGTTGTCAAGTGTGTAAAAGTGTAGGCCGTGACAAATTTGCAAAGTATGAAGTACAATTACTCCAAACAATATTATCGTTGTAAGAGGACATTTGACGACAATATTATCGTCGTAAAATCCCTAAAACCCATGCATGACTGATGACAAGACTTGACACTGTACCCATGTGTCCTGCCTACGGTCATAACACACCACCACTTGACGTGTAGGACCCGCCGATAGGGACCACACACGGCAGAGAATCTCAGTTTTATCATCGTAAGAGGCCATTTGACGACAATATTATGTATGTAAGATCATACATTACACATAGATTTATAATACATTTAGGCATGCATAAAAATCTATTCCAACATCTGAAGCATAGCATTTAATTCATCACCTAAGAATTAATTTGTATTCTGTAAATCTTTGCTTACCACATTAGCAATTGAATTTTAATATTGATTTTTTTACATCGACAACATAATCTTATGAATTTTAAATGTTGTAAAGGGGCAGTTGCTCACAGCTGAATTGGAGGTGCCTTTAGAGAACACACACGTTGTCTGCTACATAAAGTATTTTAATAAGCTGGTTCGAGGTGCAATCACAAGGAAATACCTCCTTGTGAAGATCTATCTTTACAACGATGTTATCCCTAATCCTGAGCCACCTACAGAGGATGCAAGGCCAAATCCTATTGTGCCCAAAAACAAAACAATGGATTTAACCAAGGACGGCGAAGATGATGTTCAATTCTTCACGCCGTCAACGAAGATGTTAATCGAACAAATTTCACGCTCTTCACAGGCCAATAATATTGAGGATCCAGGTGCTTCTGCTTGCAAAAGACTTCTCGTGTTTGTTGATGTTCAAAAAGCAACCATTACTATCAAGCTTGAGCCTATGGACGATGACGATACAGTCAATTCTATGGCAGTAAAGTCACCATCTGCTTAGATCCCTGGTAAGAAGTGCAAATCCAAGCTGAACCAGAATTAGTTTTAAGGGTTTATAGGTTCTTTTCTCCAATGAACCATGAATTTCATCTTTTGTCTATAAAATTTGCTTTTGGTAACGGCTGCATCATGTATTAGAAGTCATTAGTTAGTTTCATAAAAAGTGAACACTAATGGTTACTAATAGCATGTTACAAAGTCAGTCTTCTGCTCTTAGAACAACTTTTGGTTTTGTAACAAGAACACATATATATATGCTTAAAATAGTTTATGTATGATAGTTTCATGTTTCATAATTATGTAGTACGGTGTAAAGAACCTGTGTTTGGTGAAGAATCTTATAATCTGAACATGCAGCTGTATGTTATTTCTAACTGCAATCTAGGAGCTTTTATGTTACATTCATGTTCTCTGTCTGATTTATGAATATCAATATATAAATTATACATATAGCATGGGCACGCCGTGCATTGCACGACGTCTCTCCTTACTAGTATCCATATACATCTACACTAGAATCCCCTCACGAAAGTTGTTTCAAGAGATACCCTCCGTGTTGCCCTACTGCATCTCCTCATGCCAACTTTTCTCTAACTACAACATTATATTTTTTTGCTGGTGAAACCAAATATGAATTCCTATGATGAAAGGTATTATTTCTGATCCAGAAAACATTAATAAAATGTTATATATGATTACCACGGTAAAGATTGTAAGGAAGAACACCAAAGAAAAACCTTATAATCCTTTCCGTAAATTCGATTTACGGAGAGTATTAGGAAAGAGATTTACCTTGCACAAAGACACGAGAAAAAACACAACACGATCTCATCTTCGTGATGATCGTTGTTGTATTAACGATGCTGGGTTCGTCTAATAAATAATCTGGTCTAATTTATCTAGTGACAATAACCAAGATCCTAAGAAAACCAAGCACAATGTGCACAACGAGGGGTGTTTGTGATTAAATTGGGACTGAGCTCGAAAGTTTGCTCTCAAGTTGCTTATGTATCCAATTAAGCTATTGGAATCATGTCCTTCGTAGTTCCTTAGGGATTGTTTGTATAAGGGACGACTCATCTCATTTCTTGTCTAACAAGTATTAGGATTCTTAACCCCTAAAGATTATTATATGAATATCCCATTAATTTAGGGATAAATATGGTCATATCCGATTGTTCAAATCTCAATCTTAATGACTATGGATTCTTTCCATAATTATCTGATTTTATTACTTTCATACTTAAGGAAAACTCTGTCCGACCTACGCCGAACTTCCTAGACCAGCTCGGTCAATACTCCATTTCCCTAGCCTCCTTCACAGCCGGACCGACCTGCGGTGGTCAGTTCGGAGGACCAGGTCGGACCCCCCACCTAGGGCTCCGATCTGTTTGTATTGTTTGGCTTCTGTATGAATGACACGTGGCATGTCCTTATCTAGACATCGTCATAAGTCCCCCAGATATGGCTGACCCTGTGCGGCCAACTCAGATCGGTTATTGGTGGTGTAATACCCTACTCCCGACCCCTAGGTCCACTGGGTCATTTTAGGAGGGATTGTGAATCTCTCACCGCGACTTCAATAAAAAGATTAGAAAATCCCAAAATACTCCAATAAATCCACAAAATGAGTTGACAATACTTCAATAACTATTTCCATTAAAAAAAATTACAACATATAAAATTACAATAATTCCTCAAAATGAATGACATAATCCATGACGTCGATTTTTCTTTATCCTCGGCCTTGGTCAATATCGTCACCTATAGTTCTTTTTTTTCCTCGATCGATAACATGTAAAAATATTTATAAAAGAAAAAGAACAAAAGAAACAAAGAAATCGAGGCGTCAACAAATGACTGTATGAGCCGTGCGTGTGTGTTATATATACATACATACATACATATATACATACATACATATATATATATATATATATATATATATATATATATATATATATATATATATATATATATATTATAATATTAAAAACAATACTTTGATGCAACGTTTAAAAATAACAATGAAGTCTTTCTTTATGTCTTAACAATGGAATAAATAGTTTTCAAAAATAGTTAAGTGCACAAGCATTAAGAAAATATGTTAGGTTCATTTACAAGCACCATCTTTGGCTGAGCCGATATGTCAAGTACCTCCCAAACACCGTTTTACCATATGGATTTCAACAGCACTCTACGAGAACTAGCCATGCCTGACAACTCCGGCCAATTTTCAGGGAAAAGAATCAACCTTCACCGTGCAAACCACCTACACGGCTCCAGCCAACCCTATCCATGCCCTAGGACCCACGAACCAACCGTCAGCCCTTGATTTCTCGGATGTAGCATGAATCTTCGGGGAAAAGGTTCCGTCCCCACTCTTACGAGCGAGCACTCTAGCTACTGTCGGAAAGACTTCGAGTCAAGAGGCCCCGAGACCGGTGACTTGCCATTCTCCTAGAGCAGTAACTATAATCTCCCAAGCCACCAGAGCTTTGACACTTTCGTGTCACGAGCGTGCGAGCGAGCAAGTATTATCCGTCAATTCCAGGTATCAGTTTTTATTCTTACAAGAAAAGTGTGCACTAGCTCAAAACGTTAATTGTTTCAAAACAATATGAATTATTAATTTTTAAGAAACTTCATTCAAAAATGAACTCCGAGCTTAAAATAACAACATTTTTATATACGTAAAATATTGAAAATAATATAAAACACAATTTTGGCTTTTATAAAAAATAAAATGAACTCACCGCTAAGTCTTGGTAAATGATTATTTGTTCCATGAGGTTGAACTGACTATCTTATATCCACATTGGTAAACATATTGACCCAACAAAAGTTTTTCCAAACACGTATATTTATTTTTCCAATTTCCCTCGGTCACTACTGTTTAGTAATCTCCATCAACGTAGATCCTCGTTTTGCTCCATCAACGTCCGTTCCTAGATCTCCGTCGGAAACCTTTCCATGTGTTGTCCCTGAAAGCATGTATGGTCACAAAATCGGTTATCGACAGTCACGGTGTCAAGTCCACTATGACTCAGGCTAAGTTAGAAGGTGCCTGTGAGACCTAAGGGAAAGATATCCAGAGATACGCCCAAAGACTTCCTACGGGCCCCCTACCTTTATGCTTACAACCCCCCGGAGGGGTTTTGTACTGTTTACCTTGAGTATTTTGAAGTAGGATTATGACTCCCCTTCTGTCTAGCTATTCTAGTCGTACTGCATCATTATGGTTTGAGGAGCGCTCAGTTTTGGGATTTGGTGCCGGCTTCTCGGCACTAAGTTCTCACTTCGTCTTATTTCAGCATAAAAGGTGAAGGCCTTGAATGGGTGGTATTACTTCCCATGACGTTCTGGTCCGTTGAAGGATATCTACATTATGCCCAAGGGAAAATCTTCCATCAGACAATGGAAGGATAATTTTTTTCTTCATCCGTAGCGAAGGCCCCCCCCGAACTGAGTCGGTGGAGGTCGGCCAAGCTGGGGAAGGACATTTGTCCCTAAGATGTTAGTGTAAAACTGCTAAAGGATATTCGTAAATCAGGTATCCGTGTGGATGTGAAGAAGTTATATAGTGAAACGATCACCGCAGCTTGGCTGGAGGATGCCGGGCTGCCTCCTTATGAGGAACTTGATGAAGAATAGTGGAAAGCTTGTAGTATTCCTTTGCATATTTTTCTGTTATTTGTTTTTCAATACTCAGCTTCTATCTAACAATGTTTTCTTTTCTTTTTGCAGTGGTGGACTTAGCATCCATTATGGCTGATGCCGATGAGTAGGTAGAGAAGCTGGAAGAAGATCAGCCAGAGCCTAGCCAGGACACAGAGAGGACTCAGAGTTTGAAACCTCCTCTAGACCGATCTGTGGGTCCGACCTTAACTGTTGCGGGTGTCCAGATCATGTCTGGTCGTACATACGATGCCCTGATTCCTGCTGGTGAAACTGCCGAGTAGGAGTGGCATGATCGCATCCACCTAGTGGATGAGTCGGACGGTGAAGAAGAAGAAGGCCACAAGCTGTTGCGTAGGCCTTGATCTAGGACTGGATCACATGAGTGGCCTACTAAGAGGGGTAGGCGTAATGTAGAGTCTAAAGGTCATGGGACCAGCACCCCCACAAATGTTGGACCTGTAGAGGACTTCATTGAATTTACCGACCTGCCATTGGCCGAGGCAGGTTTTGCCACGATGGAAAGGGTAAGTTTATCTTGCTTGTTTCCGTTGTCCCTTAGTTCTAACAGTTTCTGATATCGGCTTTGCTTACCGTACAGGGGACCCGGATAGGGCAGGTAGTGCTTGAGAGGCTGGCCAAATTGCCTGCTATTCAAGCCAAATTAGAGGGGAGGATCTCTGTTCTGACCGAGAGCTATGACAAGAACAAACAGTTGGCCCACTCTCGGGGAAAGGAGATTGAGGAGTTGAAAAAACAGCTTCAAGTCAAAGAAGCGGAGCTGGAAAACTCCAAGATCCAGAGTTCCAACCTTCTAGCCAAAAATGAGAAACTTGTAGGAGTTCAAGACGAGCTAGAGAAGACTGTGGATCGGCTCCGTACTGAGAAAGCTGATCTGGCTGCTGCTATTCCTGGCTAACTTGCCCAAGCCGTGCAAGGGTACAAGGTTTCTGATGAAGTTGCGAAGGCCTTAAAGTTGCTAATGCCCCCTCATGTTGTGTCATGGCTTTACTCTGGGGGTTGATGCCGTAAAGGCCTAATTTGCAGATCTTGATATTGGGAACCTGCCCAATAAAGCTTAGTACAAGCAGTGATCTGGCGTGATCTACGAGAAGCGCTTAAAGGAGTTTGCAGAAGGCAAGGACATTGTGTCCTTGTATTCTCGACAGGCTGGAACTGCCAGATCTGGGCCCTCTTCAACTGTAGCTCCTTCTTCTTCAGCTATTCCTCCAATCGAGTAGCAAACTCCAGCTTCTAAGGCTTAGAGGTTCTTCTCTTATATTAAAACTTTAGGAACTTATCTTGTTTTGGATTTTGCTTTCGAAAATCCCTTTAATTGTATAACTATTAACTATTTCATGGACCTGCCTTGTTTTGTGTTATTATTAATTTGATCTTTCCTTCTAGCACTTGCTGTATTATCTTGGGTAAGAAATTTACAAGGATTTATTAGAGTCTGATTATTGTATGATTTGAATCAGATAAGCATTGTAATATAATAGATTCAAAACTGAGAAACTGACTTTGGAAAACCTACTAAGTTTACAAACACAACTAGTCGTTATCTAAAACTGAAAAAGATAAGTTCGGTGAGGGATCAAACTCAGTTGGCTTATCTATAGAAGATGAAGGTTGAGGGGACAAACTTAGTTATGAAGGCTGAGGGACACATACTCAAATATTGAAGATTGAAGAATTGAGGGTTCAAAATCAGTTTATGAAGATTATAAGCCGAGACTGTAAAATTAGAAATCAGGTAAGTTTGTGATGGCCTTAACTGACTTTATAGATCTTGTATGAACACCTAAGATACATAAGGACATTGATATCTTAGAAGATATAATTTTATATGGTGTACTCTGATCAAGTCAATGAAGATCAGATGAATACAAAGTACTAAGTTTTGAAGAAGAGTAAAAACTCAGTTAAATGCTTTGAGAACTAAAAAACTCAATTATACCAGCTAAAAACGGATATGCCCTAAAAATCAATCTCAAGATGAAGTTATTCCACAACTGAAGAAAAATTGGAAAGTTAGAATCAAGCAATTTGATTGGTTGTCAGAAAGTACACTGACACCTAATGTATATTAGCAGGACCACCAATGTTTATAAGAATTCAAATTCAAACGTTGAAGAACCCCTATAAATAGACCACTTTTACTTCAAGAAGATTTGTGGAGTTCTAAGATTTTAAATCATCAAGAAAAACAAAAATTAAGGGGGAAAGTGAAATTAAAAACTCCTGCTACATACATTATTGCACGATCAAGATCAAGATCAAAATTCTTCCAAGTTTATCTGAAGCATTCAAGGAGTTATCCAAATACAACTACACTTGAAAGAAGCAGAGCTCATTGTTCAAATCATATATATCAAGAAGAATAAGCTCACACAAGTTGAATCATATCCTTGATTCAAAGTCTCAACTTTGTTTACACAAAGGTTAGACTGTGAAACACCAAGAGGGTGTGAAGGACAGTTGAGTTGCAGTCAGGAAGACTGTATTTTTGGTGGAGCTGGAGAAGAGGCAGTTCAACCCTCTAAGGATCAGTGAAGCAGTTGGGGAACAAAAATCCAACATGTTCTTTGATTGTGTAGATAAAGAAGCTATAAGAATTATCCAAATACTATTTTTTAGGACTTTTTGTAACCGGGCCACCTCAAGAAGTTCTAGTGAAATTTTCCTCCTACATCACAGTGGAAGAGAGGACTGACATGATTACACCACCTGGAACCTCTATACGTTTTGTGTTACTTACTATATGCATTTTTCTTACAGCATTGATTATTGTTATTGTATTATCCATCAGAACACAAACTCAGCTAACATCAGTCACTAAGTCAGCACAACATATTTCAAATCAAACTGATACTAAATATTTAATAAAAAGGCTTTAAAATATAATCCGCTATCAGTTAACTCAGTTTGAGTAAAAAATCAATTGACCATTACTCAGATTTGTTAGATCAACTCCACACAAGTATATAACTGAACCTGGTTTTGCTTATATATAAGTTTTTTGTGACAAGTTTATTCACCCCCCCTTCTAAACTTGTGTCAACATTTTCACGGGACCAACACTTATGACGGAGGTTGGATTAGCACATCGCCACGTGTCATCCCCACAACCAGTCAACAATAAATGAAGACAGAGAAAATCCATCTTGAGCGGCAGAAGTCCCAGAGTCCGAGCTGAACCCAGCATGGTCATCCTCCCCGACCTCACCAGGTCGGCCATGGTACAAGATGTCCCTCGACCCGGCTCGGACCTCCCAGGTCAGCGTGAGTCTATCCCGGACTAAATCTCAACCAATCAAATAAATATAGAAAGAATCCTCAACCATCAAGGCTTTGATCTTATATTCAAACTAACGTGATAATCTCCTACAATCAAGGGGATAAAATCATAATTATCTCTTCCTTAGGTATCACGAAACCACAGTCCACCAAGGACAAGGCCCATGCAGGCTTAGCGCACAAGCCCCCCTATATAAACTATCCCTGAGGAACTACGAGGACTCGGTTCCTAAGAAATTAACAGGATATATAGGCAGCTTGAGACACAACATCTCAAGTCCAGTCAAAAACACCAAAACCACTCCCCTCATTTATCGGTTTTAGTTTTTGAGGCTTGTGCAAGTTGTCAGTAGGATCAAAAAGGGCCCGGAATTAATACCCGACGATTTCCAACATCGTCACACATCGTCTTCTTTACCTTCACAGTACCAATGAAAGCGATAATAATGAAGATGATAAAAAATAATAATAATATACTTATCATTCCACTTGTGTATGATGCAAATTTCATATTGTGTTTTACTATATTGTCAAATTTAAAAAAAAAAAATCACATCACGGATATTGGTCGAAAGGAGATATAATGTGTTACCTTTGCCTTTGGTGGATGATGTATCTTTCACCATATTGTTCTTATGTTTCAAGATTTTCAATAGCTATTGAGAACAAATACATACTTAAGTCTGTATTTGTTTGGTTTAATTAATTGCTAACGTACGATGATAAATATTTTTGGTTTTTAATTTGTTTTCGTAGTAATAATTATTTTCGGTTTTTAATCAATAATTATTTATGTTTTCATAATTTTAATTATTATTTATATTTATTTAATCAATAATCAATCAAGGATTTTGATGATTTTTGTTTTTATAATTTTTATTTTGTGTTTCTACTTGTAATTAATTGATTTTTGTTTTATATTTTATTTTAAACTAATTGATTAATTATTTAAATTATGGAGAAATATTTTTTTGGACGAAACACACTCACACTTTTAATATAAAATAGAAATTGCCAGATTATGAGGAGTAACTTGTTGAAGAGGAGAACCGAGTCTGGGATTTAGAGAATTAGGCCAAGTCAAGCCTCAGATGTGGAATAAGCCGAAAGTTGGATTTCAAAGGCTATCTGAAAACCGCGAAACCGACCAAATGTTGTTTGTCAAGTAGTATTAGGTTTTTAGTTAAGAACGGGCAATAAAACAATATATATATGACTTAGCAGAATTAGATGACATTGGCTTGAGTTATTTGTTATATCATACTTCTCTTTTGAAACCAATAGAAGTTTTGTTTTAGTTATATTGAAGAGCTATTGGTTTGTGTTTATCGGGGATACCACCATACACCGCCATTTAAATTATATATATATATATATATATATATATATATATATATATATATATATATACTAGTGAATGTGAGCCGTGCAAGGCACGCGTCACCCAACATAAATCGTTACCAATGATAAAATCAATGAATAGATCCCCAACGTGAAATAAATCGCGTAAGTTTGAACCGTAACAAATTCAAGGCACAAGACAAAGCAACAGAAACATATCACATTCTCTGCAAGAAGTAGCTCTTTCTTAAAGACATGAAGATTGTATATCACTTCTCTTCCAGCCCTATCAGGAGTTTCCACCTATAAAATAAGCCACAATATGATGTATCGGAGAACAATGTCATAAAGTCGATCCGTTTAGCTTCGACTTTACGTAATGAAACATTATAGAAAAACAATAATCGGACCATAACTACATGGTCAAATCTCCAGGGACACCTTAGCTTCCAGATCATTAATATGCTTGAAAATGTGTTTCACTCATGTTCTATACGACATTTCTATTTCTTATCATTAATGAATACGTCATTGATTTCGTGTTCATTCATTTGGTGGGAAAAAAAAAACACGTGTCAAACGGTCTGAAAAACATAAAAAGTGATTTGGTATTCCAACGTCAAATTTAGTGATGTACTGCACACGGCCGTCGGTTCCACCGATGTTATATTGTTAAACATAATAAAAACATTTAATGTGGTGTCCACGTGGCCATATGTGGGCACACCTTCTTGGCGCAGATATTTGTTTGGCCATATTTTTTTTGTTGTTGTATTTTATAGCTAAACTTGATTCATCTTCCATCGTACACTACACAGTAGAACTTCAAATCCGTCAGTCTTTCCTTTTTTTTTTCTCTCTTTTCTGCACAAACTACGGTACACGTTCGATAAAAAAAAAGTATATGTGTTGATGTATTTTATAGCTAAACTTGACCCATATTCCATCGTACACTGCACAGTAGAACTTCTAATCCGTCGGTCTTTCCTTTTTTATCCCTTTTCTGCACAAACTACTAACGGTACACGTTTGATAAAAAAAAAGTACATTTGTTGATGTAATTTATAGCTAAACTTGGTCCATCTTGCATCGTACACTACACAGTAGAACTTCAAATCCGTCGGTCTTTCCTTTTTTTCCCTTTTATGCACAAACTACTAACGGTACACATTTGATAAAGAAAAAAGTACACGTGTTGATGTATTTTATAGCTAAACTTGGTTCATCTTCCATCGTACACTACACAGTAGAACTTCAAATTCGTCGGTCTTTCCTTTTTTTCCCTTTTCTGCACAAACTACTAACGGTACACGTTTGATAAAAAACAGTACATGTGTTGATGTATTTTACAGCTAAACTTGACCCATCTTACATTGTACACTACACAATAGAACTTCAAATCCGTCGGTCTTCCCTTTTTTTTTAACATTTCTACACAAACTACTAACGGTACACGTTTGATAAAAAAAAGTACACGTATTGATGTATTTTATAGTTAAACTTGACACATCTTCCATCGTACGTACACTACACAGTAGAACTTCAAATCCGTCAGTCTTTCCTTTTTTCCCCTTTTCTGCACAAACTACTAACGGTTCACGTTTGATAAAAAAAAGTACACGTGTTGATGTATTTTATAGCTAAACTTGGTCCATCTTCCATCGTACACTACACAGTAGAACTTCAAATCCGTCGGTCTTACCTTTTTTTTTTCTTTTATGCACAAACAACTAACGGTAGACGTTTGATGAAGAAAAAAAAAGTACACGTGCTGATGTATTTTATAGCTAAACTTGGCCCATCTTCCATCGTACACTACATTGTAGAACTTCAAATCCGTCGGTCTTTCCTTTTTTTCCCCTTTTCTGCACAAACTACTAACGGTACACGTTTGATAAATCGTTACTAACGATAATATCAAGGAATAGATCCAGAACGTGAAATAAATCATGTAAGCTTAACCCCGCCACGTGTTTCACTCATTTTCTATACAGCATTTCACTTTCTTATCATTAATGAATACATCATTGATCTCGTGTTCATTCTTTAGTGAAAAAAAGCCACGTGTCAAACTGTATGAAGAATATAAAAAGTGATTTGGTATTCCAACGTCAATTTCAGTGACACTCGTACTGCAAATGGCTGTCGGTTCCACCGACGTTATGTTGTCAATATATTAAAAGCATTTAATATGGTGTCAAGAGTGATTTATAATCCGTCGGTCTTGCATTTTTTTTCCCTTTTCTGCACAAACTATTAACGGTACACGTTTAATAAAAAAAACACAAAGGTTAAAAAAAAATTACATGAGTCGGCCAAGGAGGGTGGCCTCCCGAGGGCTCACGAAAATGTGTTTCACTCATTAATATGCTTGAAAATGTGTTTCACTTATTTTCTATTATACAACATTTCTATTTCTTATCATTAATGAATACGTCATTGATCTCGTGTTCATTCATTTGGTGGAAAAAATAAACCACATGTCAAACGGTCTGAAGAATATAAAAAGTGATTTGGCATTCCAACGTCAATTTTAGTGATGCTCGTACTACAAACGACCATCGGTTCCAACGTCAAACGGTCGAATGGTCTGAAGAATATATATAAAAAGTGATTTGGTATTTCAACGTCAATTTTAGTGACGCTCGTACTGCAAACGGTCGTCGGTTCCACCGACGTTATGTTGTTCAAAATAATAAAAACATTTAATGTGGTGTGAAGAGTGATTTATAATCCGGCGGCCTTGCCTTTTTTCCCATTTTCTTCACAAACTACTAACGTACACGTTTGATTAAGAAAAAAACACAAAGGTAAAAAAATAAAATAAAAGGACACGTGTCGACCACGAAGGGTGGCCAGGTGGCCTCGCGAGGGCTCACACTTCTAAGCGTTTAAGAGATATAAGTTATGATAAGATACTAATAATAAGATATAATACATATATAGGTATATCATGTACAGATATATCATGTATAGATATTTTGTTAACTAAAGATTAGTGATATTTTTAAATATATAAAATCAAAATTTGTATAGAGATTGCTAAAGCTCCTAGAAAGGAAGGCAACATGATTATCAACCTAAGAATATCACCTAATTCTTTGATAAAGTCATAACAAATATTAGTTATCATTTCATAATGTGTATGTTGGATTTTGACTTTCTGAGTATTTTATTCGTTATGAACATTTAAAGTGTAGATGCCAAACATCTAATTTCTTATTATTTTGAAGAACGATATTGTTATGTGTAATGTCCGAAAGACAATTTATGTAATTGTTTTATTTAATAAATGACAGATTTTATTTCATCTTATTATTTGCCTTGTGCTTATATTTAATACACTGCTGAAAACCCAAAGTCGTATCATATGTAGTCATATAACCTAGTGTGTGTCACACATGAGGATTAAGTTTATGGTGATATACTTGAACTATTAGTCCTTGGTGAACTTAATCAAAGTATAAAGTCTATTGATTAAACCACCATTAATGCGCCCAGAATACTTTATGGTGTGACCGTCTTATCCGGACCATCGACATTAGTTGTCTAAGTGGGGCATTTATATATAATGAGAGTCATATAGGGCTGGACCGATTTAATTGGGTTTATCATATATTTCCGTGATTGAGAAATCTTATTAAATCACAAGATGATCGTATATGGATTAACCTTAATCCTAAAGTGATTACGGACTCCTACTTATTTCAAGATAGGGTTTGATGTGTTCGTTAAGGATCGCTAAGAGGCGCGGTCCGAGTCACTTTCACGTTGGCACTATTCTGGAATGAGTGAGAAGTGTGTGTCTCACAGGTAGGGAATCCATTCCTTCCTGCGGGAAGTAGAATGACAATCCCCTTATTTGTTAATCCTAGAAACTGATCGATATGCGGAGTTCATATTGGTTATGAACTTATTGATCACTAGTGGGTTAATGGTAAATAAGGATAAAATGTATTGAACAAGGTTTACGGAAATAATCCTGCTTCTTTACGGATAGTCTATGGAGGGTTAGTTTATATGTAATGATTATATCAATGGACACTTATCGACTCGACTCGACGTTTTGAGAATAAATTATATCTATAATCGATAGAGTTCAGTTTCGGATTTATGGTGGCGTAATTCCGGAATTAATGAATTAAGTAGAAATATTGATGGATATTTTAATTAATTTATTGTAGCTACTGGTTATAGGTCCATGGTCCCCGGGTTGGCTCCTAACACGCTAGTGTTTTCTCGTTTTATAGAACATCGAGAATAAATTAAATAGTTGGTCTATTTAATGAATAAGCAATATTATGTATTTGGTAAATAATATGTAAAATTGAAAAGACATTTTCTATTAAGATAATGACATATAAATTGACGCCTCGTGTGATAAAGTTAGGAAAATAAATCTTCCTAGATTATGTCACATGTGTAATTAATTAATTATCTATTTGTTGGATAATTAATGGAAAAATAAGAGATTGATTTCTCTTATCTTTTATCAAATATCTTTTCCTTGTGGGAATATGTAATTGTGGTGTGAAAATGATAACTCTCTTGACTAGTTATTTTCCTATATAAAGAGAGTTCCTCATAGCACAAAACACACACCAATATTGCGCCACACTTATAAAAAAAGGAAGAGAAAAATTGTTTCTTGTTCTAGTCATTAAGGGAAGAAAAACCTAGGGTTTTTCTTATGCATATTCGAGAAGGTTCTACGGCGAGGATCGATGTCCACCAGTCGTCTCTAGGAGATACAATCCGGAAGACTGTGGCTTCTCTATCTGTCGATTTACTATTCCTCTTTAATTAGGTAAATCTTCAACCTTCTCATAGTTGTATTAATTATTTATGTGGGTCATATCGTAGTAAAATCGCATGCGAATTTATTCGTAGCTTCCCCTATGCAAGATCGAGTGTCTCGATCGGTGCTATGAATCAGATCTGAAAATCCATTTATGGATCGGATCCGGATTCGGGTTTCTGTATATCTAGCATGTGGTATTAGAGCGAGGTTAAAGCGATTTTGCGATCTTGATTGCATAATTAATTAATAAGGAGTGAAATAGAATAAAATTGTTTCTTTTAATTTAATTTATGTGATTGAATGTTTGGTTGACAAGATGGATTGGGGTTGGTATCTGTTTACCGTTAGATCTATTGTAAACCCGGTTTTGGGTATAGGATATCATGTAATTTATTTTTGCAATTTTAATTTTCTGCAATTTTTAAAATTTTGGCCGAAGACATATTTATTTAAGTGTTATTTGTTTATAAGGACGTGTTTTGGGACTTAATTAGGCACTTAGGACACACTTAAAAGATCATTAGTTATAAAGACAATTTTTATTCAACATTCCTATCTTACCCTTCTACACAATTGAGCAACTGAACGTTAAATAAAAAAAAAACTCAAAGACCCAGCTTATTCGCCTCCTTGCTACTTCTCTCTCCCTGCTTGATTGCTTTTTCCTCTAGCATACACCGCCCCGTCCCGGCCGCCGTCCCCTTCATAAAATGGGTTGAGAATCCAGTGATCTTGTTGAGCACCTAAAGCCCCAAAATTAGCTACATTACCGGCAAGATTTAACCTTTGAGCAGCCTTTTTTTGGAAAAGAGTAGGTTGTGGTCCAATTGAAGCTAAATTATTGTCGGGTGGCTGCAAGAGTTAGACCTGTTGTTCGAAAACAGAGGATTTCCGGAGTTTTGTGCCTTCTGTAGGAAATTGTCTGTTGAAAATTGACGTAAATTTGGGATACCCACTTGTGGAAGGCGGAGCTCGTCATCGGACGCTTCTAGTAGATACTCCAGATCTAGTTGATTATTGCCGGAATCCGATTTGAGATCCATGAGTGACGACTTTGTTGAAGAAGGAGATGATTGAAGAATCTCTTCTTCGAAAATTTGAATAACACCCGATGTCTTCATCGAGTCCGGCACTCTAACATTCATCATCGGGAGAAGCAAAGATCATGCATCTGCTATTTCTCCCATGGTAGATTCCGATCATCTGCTCGCATATATATGCCTTTGTTTTCTTCTTTTGATTAGCTTCTGGAACATAGATTCATAAAGGTTTTCTCCAAGTTTGCCAAAAATTGCAGCGAATGATTGTAGTTTGTATTGTCTAAGAAAAGTTTAATCTTTTAAAGAAGAAAAAAAAGAGAATTACTATCTTGTAGTTGTAAAAGTCGAGTCCAAATTGTTGTTTATTCATCTGTACAAGTGCTACTTTGAGTAAAGCTTCTCAAAATTTGATTACTGCATACACCACTTAGAATTTCTTGGTAAATCTTGTCTAATTAGTATCGACTCGAACAGAGACTATAATTCATAGGCTATGTTTTACAGTTTAATGGGGTACAAGTAATGCTTCAGGTTATTAGTACTTTCAATTTAGTGGGACACAACTCAAAGTAATTCATATTCAAAAGTCTTGTATCAATTAGTTTAACATGCATCACATTGAAACAAAGAAAGAAAAGCTACACGTTGATGGTGGGTTTGTGTATGATTTGGAATAAAATTGATGCGGTGATATTGATGTCACTGTATATACAATTTCATACAAAAATTGGTAGCTTTGTAAAATAAGTGTAGTGTCATTCACATTAGGGTGTAATCGATTTGATTCGAGTCCATACTCCTCAGGGTTTGAGCTCGAATTGACTAAAAAAGTTCAGGCTCGATTGAGCCATAAAAAAGGCAATATCAAACTCGACTGGCTAAGTACTCGATATAGCTCGACGCGGCTCATAAGCTCGATTTCCCCTGAAATTCTTCCTAATTTCGAGACAAAAAGTTCAACAAAAATGTTGATGTCACTGCATATTTGATTGCCGATGTCACTACATAAATTGTTGATGTCATTCATATATGATTGCTGATATCACTGCATAAAATGTTGTTGTCACTGCATATCTGATTGCCTTTGTCACTGCATAAATTGTTGACGTCACGCATATATGATTACCGATGTCACTGCATAAAATGTTGATATCACTGCATATATGATTGTTGATGTCACTGCATAAAAATATGAATTAAGGTGAAAGATTTATGTTGATCGTAGTTTTATATGAAAAGATATAGCCATTTGAAGTCGATTTTATGATGAAAAGAAATCGATTTTATGAAATTAAGTTGGAAAAATATCAAATGCCATCACGGTGTTGCTTCATCAAATGTCACTGCATCCCGATGGTCTCTGCATCGGGGGTGGCCACTTCATCACGGTGTCACTTCATCGCGATGTCACTGCATATATGATTGCCGATGTCACTACATAAATTGTTGATGTAATTCATATACGATTGCTGATGTCACTGTATAAAATGTCCATGTCACTGCATATCTGATTGCCGCTGTCACTGCATAAATCGTTAAGTGTCTAATGCAACAAAATAAAAGGCTCACATTCATAATGCAGTGACACTGATGTCACTCCATATACATTTTGGTACACAAATTCGGTAGATTTGTAAAATAAATATGTAAAATAATTGTTGTGTAATTCACATTAGGGGTGTAATCGAGCCGAGTCAAGTTGATACTCTCTAGGGCTCGACTCGACTAAAAAGTTTGGGCTCGATCGTTACATAAAACGTTGCATAATGTGGATGTCACTGCATATCTGATTGCCGATGTCACTGCATAAATTGTTGATGTCACGCATATATGATTGCCGATGTCACCGCATAAAATGTTGATATCACTGCATCTATGATTGCCGATGTCAATGCATAAAAATATGAATTAAGGTGAAAGATTTATGTTATTCATAGTTTTATATCAAAAAACATAGCCATTTGAAGTCGATTTATGAAGAAAAGAAATCGATTTTATGAAATTAAGGCGGAAAATTATCAAATGTCATCACGGTGTTTCTTCATAAAATGTCACTGCATCCCGGTGATCACTGCATCGGTGGTGACCACTTCATCACGGTGTCTCTGCATCAGGGGTGGCCACTGCATCGCGGTGTCACTTCATTGTGATGTCTCTGCATATATGATTGCCGATGTCACTGTTGATGTCATTCATATATGATTGCTGATGTCACAGCATAAAATGTTGATGTCAATGCATATCTGATTGCCGATGTCACTGCATAAATTGTTGATGTCACGCATATATGATTGCCGATGTCACTGCATATATGATTGTCGATGTCACTACATATATGATTGCCGATGTCAATGTATCGCGGTTGTTAGTGCATCGCAGTATCTCTGCATCGGGAGTGGTCAATTCATCAAGGTGGTCCCTGCATCGCAGTGGTTAATTAATCGGGGGTGGTGACTGCATCGCGGTGGTCAATGCATCGGGGGAGGTCAATGAATTTATAAAGAAAAAATATCAAATGTCATCGTGGTGTCGCTTCATCTCGGTGTCGCATCATCAAATGTCACTGCATCGGGGGTGGTCACTGCATATCTAATTGCCGATGTCACTGCATAAAATGTTGATGTCACTGCATATCTGATTGCCGATGTCACTGCATAAATTGTTGATGTCACGCATATATGATTGCCGATGTCACTGCATATATGATTGTCGATGTCACTGCATATATGATTGTCAATGTCAATGCATCGCGGTGGTCAATGCATTGGACTGGTCAACGAATCGCGGTGGTCAATACATTGGGGTGGTCACTGCATCGCGGTGGTTAATGCATCGGGGTGAGGAATGCCTCGCTGTGGTGAATGCATCGCGGTGGTCACAGCATTGCGGTGGTCAATGTATCGGAGTGGTCACTGCAGCGCGGTAGTCAGTGTATCGAGGGTGGTCAGTACATCCGGGGTGGTTACTACATCGGGAAAAAAATTTTAAAAAAAAATCGACGCCTGCTTTTGATAAATAAAATAAAAAGAAAATTCAATGCCTGCTTTTGATAAAAGAAAATTAAAAGAACCAAAAAAAAAAACAAAAAGAAAAAAAGAAAAAAAAACCCAGCAACAACACAAACAGGTTCAACGCCTGTTTTTAAATTCCATGCGCCTCCTTTTTTTTCATTAAGGGTATTTGGGTCTATCAACCTATTTTTTGTCCTTATAACTAAGTGTTTGTTTTGGATGTCTTTTTTGCCTAATTAAGTCCAATATGCGTCCTTTTGAATAATTGTCCCTTTATTTAATTCGGACGAAAACATTGAAGAGGAAAAGCTGCAGCACAGTGATCAAGCCACAGTTTCAATTGTATGCAGACCCGAGTTCGAATCCCCTTGGCCGTATCAAATTCTGAATTTTTTTTGTATTTTTTTTTCTTTCTCTGTTCGTATTTTTTTCTTTTACAGTTCGAAAAAAACGATTTAAAAAAAGAAAAAGAAAAACCCAAAACAAAAAAAAGAGGAGCAAGGAATCAAACTCGAGTGCTGATGAAGGAAGAAGGAGCTTCAACCAACTCAGCTAGAAGGGTTTTTATTGAAGATCTGGAGCAGAAAATTCTTATACCCGTCGGCGGCTGGCAGCTGCACATAATTTTAGGGTTTATTTGTTTATTTTATAGATTAGATACGGGGTACCAACGGTCCATCTCAGTGGTTTATTTTTCACATTAATTTTCTTGTATGATTATTTATGTGATATAACCATGCCATGCATCATATTCATGAATTCCACTCCTATCATATGCATACTTGTAGAAAATTAATATTGAAATTAATTAGACATGTATCAACACGATAATTAATTTAGATTAAAAATAAATTAAATTAATTAAAGGAAACGGAATTTTATCGGGATATAAAATTCACATGATAAACTTAATTTGGGATTAGGAATCCTTCGGGGTTTAGGTTATGTAGTGTCTACATAAATTAGAATTTTGATAATCAAAAAATGGAAAATCATGAAAAATTGGACACCAACTTGACGGTATTTGGAACCGATAAGTTTTGATTTTTTTTCTTTGATTTATTATTTTTCGATTTATTGGAAAATTTCTACAATCCTAAAACTTTTATCGAGACATATTAGGATAATAAAATTCTTTGTGAATTTTATTTGTGTAGTGTCTACACAAAAGAATTTTAATCCATAAAAATTGGAGGACCGTGGATATAATGACGCTAGTTAGACGGTATTTGGAACCGATGAACTAGTGGGAGGATTATATTAAATATTCATGATCTATTGTTTTTTGATTATTTGAAAACTTTAAAATCCTAAAGAGACTACCTAATTTTGAAAATAACGAGTGGGAGCGGGGAAGGTGACAACCAACCCCACGGCCTCTACTGTTGACACAAGCAAGTGAGAGAATGGTGACGCCTCATGCCGCTTTGATTTTGGCCCCCTAAGGATGGCCTTCACCGCTATCAGAATGCATGGCTTGCTCTCCGAAAGGATAGGATTTTGGGTACACGTCGAGTCACTGACCGACCCTAAGGCATCATACTCGAGGCGTACTTTGAGATCTGAAACAGTAGGTCACACTCATAAGGATATTGTTGGAAATATCTTGGCTGAAAAAGGAAGGTAATCAGCAATTAAATAGAGATGTCCGATTCTCAGTTAATTGTTGAGAGAGATCGTCTCAACTTAATCATCACCTCTTTGACCTACCCTAAGGCGGCACTGTAGGTGTGAGATTAAGTCCTTAGAATGGTAGGATAGACTGCATGCATGACATCATGTTTATTATTCCTAAAATCAAAACTAGTTGTGGTGTATGATTTGATATATTTCTGTCATTTTTATTCTACAGCATAATGTCTTCTCAAGTAACAAATCTGCTAAATGAAAAATTGACCGGAAACAACTTTAACAAATGGAAAAGTAACATGAATGTTGCGCTCATCTTCGAAAATGTTAAGTTTTTCTTGTCCAAGGCTTGTCCGCCGACTCCTCCCATGAACGCTTCACGAGCTATACGCGATGACCATAAGCGATGGGTAGAGGCGGACAATAAGGCTAATGGCATAATGCTGGCCTCCATGTCGGAGATCATAAGGACCAAGCATGAGAACATGGAGAGTGCGTGAGAAATCATGGACTCTCTTATATCCATGTTTGGTGCCCTATCTGATCAAGCAAGACATGAGGCTGTCAAGTTAGCCGTAAATGCCAAAATGAGGAAAGGTCAGTCGGTAACTGGTCATGTGATGAACATGATTAACTACTTTGCTGATGTTGAGACTCATGGCTCTAGATTTGATGATGCAACTCAAGTGAGTATGATCTTAGAATCACTTAGACCTGAGTTCCTCCAGTTCAAGAGTAACTATGTCATGAACAAACTCAAATTTGATCTGACCCAGTTAATTAATGAACTGCAAGTGTTCAAAGCTATCTCTTCTCGGAGAATCCGAGAAGGGGAAGTAAAGGCCGAGGCCCACGTGGTTTAAGCTAAGGCATCAAGCTCTGGAGTCAAGAATAAGCCCAAGGCAAAGCAGGAAAAGCATGCAAACAGCCAAAACGTGAAGAGAATCGTGCAAAGCCAATGAAAAAGAAGGCTAAATAGGAAACTTCCAAGCCCAAGAGGAAATGTTTCCACAGCCATTAGGTAGGACATTGGAGGCGCCATTGTCCAGCATACCTCAAAGAGACTAAGAAAGGGAAAAGCCTTGAGAACAAGGGCAAGGATAAGACAGGTAATTCTGAATTACTAGTCTTGGAATCCTATATAATAGCTAAACATGTGTCAACTTGGATACTAGATTCTGAAGCTAATAACCATGTTTGTTCTTCTTTGCAGATCCTTAGTTCGTATCAGGAGCTAGAGGAAGGAACGCTGACGATGAGAGTTGGCAACAATGCATTGGTTCAGCTAGAGCAGTGAGAGTAGTTAGTTTATGTTTTGGCAATAAATTATTGGTTTTAAACCATGTTAATTTTGTTCCAAATTTCCGTATAAATTTAATTTCAGTTTCATTATTGCCAGAACAATCGTATTCTCTTTATTTTGATAGTAATAAAATTTTCATTTCCAGAAATGGTCATGATATTTGTTCTGCAATTTTGGAAAACGGATTGTATTTTATTAAACCGATAGCAACTCCACTACTTCACACTGAAATGTTTAAAGTAGAACATCAGAAATCTGTTAAAAGACAGAAGTTTCTCACAATGATAAAACATACTTTTGGCATCTAAGACTTGGTCATATTTCCTTAGAAAGAATCAAAAGACTGGCCAAGGGTGGTCCCTTGAGTGAGTTATCTGTTGACACACTCCCCAATCTGTGAATCTTTCCTGGAAGGAAAAATTACTAAACGACCCTTTTCATCAATGGGAAATAGAGCCAAAGAACCTTTGGAATTAGTACATTCAGACTTGTGTGGTCCGATGAATGTACAGGCTTGAGGTGGTTTCGAGTATTTTGTAACTTTCATCGAAGACTACTCGATATATGGATATTTTTATCTTTTGCACATGAAGTCCGAAGCTTTTAGTAAGTTTAAGGAATTCCAGGCAGAAGCCGAAAGGCAACTGGGTAAATCATTGAAGTGCCTTCGTTCTGATCGAGGAGGCGAGTACTTGAATAATGACTTCACTGATTACCTCATGGAACATGGGATCTGTTCCCACCGTTCAGCACCTAGAACACCTCAGCAAAATAGAGTTGCTAAGAGGAGAAACATAACCTTAATTGACATGGTCAGGTCAATGATGAGCTACACATCACTGCCGATTTTCTTTTGAGGATATGTACTACAAACAGCGGTTCGCATATTGAATGTGGTTCCATCAAAGTCTATCGAAAAGACGCCCATTGAGTTATGGAAAGGGAGTAGACCAAGTTTGCGCCTTTACTGTATCTGGGATGCCCTGCAAATGTGCTGGAAGACAAGACTAGCAAGTTGCAAGCATGTACGAAAGTATGTCTGTTCGTATGGTATGCCGAAGGAACGAGAGTAGGTCTGTTTTATGATCTGGAAGACAACAAGATGATAGTCTCGACTAATTCCACATTTCTTGAGGATTAATACATGACAGACTTGAAACCTCGAAGTAAAATAGTACTCGAGGAGTTACTTTCTGACACGGTCAGACCACTGGTGACACCCCATGTCACTAATAACACTGGTAATTCCACAGTTGATCCAGAGAATCCTAGACCGCTCAGACATACCGAAAGGGTGGTTCGGCCGCCCACTCGGTATGGCATGCAAGATGAGGCAAATATTGCCGTCTCTGATGGAGTGGATGATGATCCGCTGTCCTTTCGGAGGGCTATGGATGATTCTGACAAGGATAAATAGATTGATGCAATGAACCAAGAAATGGATTCCATGTACTCTAACACTAGAAACTTGTGGATTGCCCTGAGGGTGTACGGCCCATAGGCAATATATGCATCTACAAAAGAAAGAGGGTCGTGGATAGGAAGGTTGAAACCTTCAAAGCTAGGCTAGTGGCAAAGGGTTACACCCAAAGAGAGGGATTCGACTATGAGGAGACTTTCTCGCCCGTGGTCATGCTAAAGTCCATTCGTATTCTTCTTTCGATTGCTGCAAGCTTAGATTATGAAATCTGGTAGATGGATGTTAAGACGGCTTTTCTAAATGGCTATCTTGATGAGGAAATATATATGCAGCAAACCAGAAGGTTTCATTGAGAAAGGCCAAGAGCACAAAGTGTGCATGTTGCTCAAATCCATTTATAGGTTAAAACAAGCTTCTCGGTCTTGGAGCCACAGATTTGATGAGACCATCAAGTCTACGGTTTTGAACAAAATCCTGATGAGCCTTATGTATACAAGCGCATCATTAAGGAAAATGTGACATTCTTAGTGTTGTATGTTGATGACATCATTCTAATTCGAAACAATAAAGTGATGTTGTCTGATGTTAAAAGTTGGTTAGCCATGTATTTCCAAATGAAAGATTTGGGAGATGCAAGCTATGTTCTAGGGATCCAGCTCATTCAGGATCGGAAGAACAATATTTTGGCTTTGTCCCAGACATCTTACATTGATAATATGATGTAGCGTTATAGTATGCAGAATGCAAAGAAGGGTTTCCTACCAACGTATCATGGCATAGCTCTCTTAGAAACAGTGTCCTCAAACCCATGAGGAACTAGAGAGCATGGGACGTATTCCTTACGCATCTGCAGTTGGAAGTCTGATGTATGCAATGTTGTGTACAAGACCGGACATCTGCTACGGCGTAGGATTGGTCAGTCATTTTCAGTCAAATCCAGGCATGGAGCAATGGACAGGAGTAAAGAATCTCCTAAAGTATCTAAAGAGAACGAGGAATTATATTCTTTGTCAGTAATGTGACTTAAACTCTACATCTGGTGGAACCAATCTGAAGACTCAGCTGTGTGATGGTCAGCTGAGTAGTGTATTCAATTATGTGCATCAGTAGGGTGGAGTCTACTGATGCTTCTATCAACAGGGTGAAGCCTGCTGAGTACTGGAATACAGCAGGGTCCCACATCTGTTAATTATGTTATGTGATAGCTATACAGTTTCATTAAAAGGAGGACACGTGTAGGGGTATGTATGGCATATCAGACAAAGATTCCTGATGGCTAGGGTTTAAGGATTTGTTCCTATAAATACAGTTGTTGTTGCATTGTATGTGTGTGTGAAATCTGTAACTCAGTGCATAATAATTAATATCTCTTTTCTACCCGTGGTTTTTTTTTATCTCTCTCACTTTGAGAGGGTTTTTCCATTTTAATCTGTGTTCTTCTTGTTTTCTGTTATCTCCTTTGATTATTTGCATTCGATTGCATCTGTTTCTGTTTATTGCATCTGAAGTTATCTCCATCCGTTATGACAAGTGGTATCGGAGCCAGGTTCTGGAGAAAACAATCTGTACGATCAGCTTCATCTTCACCAAGACCTTCAGCAAGGTGCTAGGATCTGTGATAAAGTTGTGATCTTTAGCAAGAAAAGATGTCAGCAGTAAACGTGAAAATCGATAAATTTATAGGAAGGAACAATTTTGGTCTGTGGCAAATCCAGATGCGTGCACTGTTGAAACAGCAGGGTTTGTGAAGTCCTTTGTCTGACAAAACAAATACAAGTGCAGCAGATTTTTCCAGTCTGGAAGAGAAAGCACATTCAACCATCATGTTGTGCTTATCTGATGATGTTATCACTGAGGTTGCTGAGGAAGACACCTCAGCCAAGTTGTGGAAGAAGCTTGAAAGCCTGTATATGACCAAGTCACTAACCAACAAGTTGTTGTTGAAACAGAGGTTGTTCAGTTTGACGATGCATGAAGGGAGTCCACTGAGGGACCATCTTGACTAGCTGAACACAATATTACTTGATTTAAGGAATATTGATGTTAAAATTGAGGATGAAGATGCAGCCCTAATCCTGTTGGTGTCATTACCGGCATCATATGAAAACTTTGTGCAGTCTTTCATAGTTGGGAAGGATACAGTAGCTTAAGAGAATGTGAGGTCTGCCTTACATGCCACGGAGCTTAGACACAAGGCTGGTGGGACAGACAGTCAGGCTGCTGGGCTAGTAGCTAGCAGAAATAGTGGAAAAGGATATAGACAGAAGAAGAAAAAGAAGTCAGGGTCCAAAGGTCCTAAGTCTACTGATGTCTATAATTATTGTAAGGAGCAGGGACATTGGAAGTCCAATTGTCTAAGGAAGAAGAAACAGCAGGAAGGCAATTCTGGCACAGTAGCCTTAGCTACTAAGCAATCTGATGAGGATCTAGTTCTAGTTGCAGGGGATTCTACACACCATAATGATGTGTGGATACTTGATTCTGGAGCATCCTACCATATTTGTCCAAACGGGGAGTGGTTTTCTACTTCTGAGCAGATAGATGGTGGTCAAATATATATGGCCAACAACGGTTTGCAAAGTTGTGGGAATTGGCTCAGTAAAGTTAAGGACAGAGGATGGTAAATTTTGTACACTGAAAGATGTAAGACATGTTCCATAGATGACCAAGAATTTGGTATCTCTTAGTCTACTGGACAACAAGGGGTTTAATTTCAAGGGTGAAGGTGAACAGCTGAATGTCTTCAAAGATTCATTGTAGTCCTCAAAGGCATCAAGAGAACCTTGTATATATTACAAGGATCTCATGTCTCAACCTTTACAATTGTTGCATCCTCGGCCCGATTCACCGATCTCAATGAGACTCATTGTGTGGCACATGAGACTAGGTCACATAGGTGAAAGGGGTATGCAGATTCTTTCTTCAGCAGGTTTTCTTGGGGGATATAAGGTCAAGAATCTGGACTTTTGTGAACATTGTGTGTTTGGGAAATTGCATATAAGTAAGTTCTCAGCAGGGTTGCACAACACAAAGGCATCACTTGATTATATCCATTCAGACTGCTGGGGTCCATCAAAAGTTGAGTCATTGGGTGGTCATAGATATTTTGTGTCATTCATAGATGACTATTCAAGGATGACTTGAGTGGTGATGATGAAGAACAAAAGTGACGCATTCAGTAACTTCAAGCAGTGGAAGGCCCTAGTGGAGAATCAGTTAGGCAAGAAAATCAAGAAGTTTCATACATATAATGGTGCTGAAATTACCGGATGATTTTGATTCATTTTGTGTAGGCGAGGTTTTTCCGGACATCATACTGTAAGGAATACACCTCAGCAGAATGGTGTAGCTGAAAGGATGAATCAAACTCTACTAGAGAGGGCAAGATGTATGCTTTCTCAAGCTGGTTTATCAAGGAAATTTTGGGCAGAGGCTATAAAAATAGCTTGCTATTTAATCAACAGAAGTCCTCACACAGGGATCAATCTCAAGACACTATTTGAGATGTGGTCAGGCAAGCCTGCTGACTACTCAGTTCTAAGGGTTTTTGGTAGTACAGCTTACTATCATGTTAGTGAAGGGAAGTTGGAGCCAAGAAGGGAGTGTTTGTGGGGTATGGTGATGGAGTGAAGGGATATAGAATTTGGTCATCGGCAGAGTCCAGAGTAATCCTCAGTAGGGATGTTGTGTTTGATGAAAATTCTATGTTAAACTCATCAGTGGGGAGGTCTACTGAATCTAAATCTAGTGCTGAATCTGATAGTGTTGAGAAACAGGTGGAGCTTCTGGTGGAGTCTACTGATATGCAACAATCAGTGGATCCAAATCAACATTATATTGATCTGGATAATGAACCAGAATCTGATCCAAGCCAGCCTACTTCAGTAGGGCGTCATACAAACATTAATCAGTAGAGTCTAGCTGCTAGTAGGCCTAGAAGATCTAATGTTGGGATACCTCCAAGGAGATATGGATATGATGATTTGGCTGGATATGCACTCCAAGTTGCAGAAGAGGTAGAGGTTGCTGAACCTACTACTTACAGGGAAGCAATGACATGTACTGAAGCATCTCAGGTGGCATCTTTGCCATGGGAGATGAAATGGAGTCATTGTTTAAGAATCGGACTTGGGAATCGGTCAAACAGACTCTCTTGACAAGGGAGTTGTGACTTGTAAATGGATTTTCAAGAAAAAGAACGAATAACTAAAGCGAGAAGGGTCGAGTATAAGGTACGTTTGGTTGCAAGAGGATTCATCAAAGGAAGGGTTGACTTGATGAAATATTTTCACCAAAGGGTCATACACACTTCAATCGAGGTGTTACTAGCAATGGTGGCACAAAGAAGATCTCGAACTTGAGCAATTAAATGCGAAAACCGATTTTCTACATGGTGAGGTGGATAAGGAGATATACATGACACACGGCTGAGGGCTTTCAAGTTCTGGCAAGGAAAATTATGTTTGCAAGTTGAAGAAATCATTGTATGGTTTGAAGCAAGCTCCAAGGCGATGGTATAAAAGGGTTGATGATTTTATGCTTGGCGAGGTTACAACGAAGTCCTTATGATCATTGTGTATACCATAGTCTCTTTGAAAGATGGATCTCATCTCTATCTTGTTCTGTATGTGGATGACATGTTGGTTGTTGCTGCAAGGAAGTCTGACATTCAAAATCTGAAGAACCTTCTGAGTGCTGAATTTGAAATGAAGGATTTGGGTGCAGCCAAGAAAATCTTTGGGATGGAGATCTGGAGAGATAGAAGTCAGAAAAAAAACTATTTTTGTCTCAGCAGGGTTATGTGCAGAAGATTTTGGCCAAGTTTGGGATGTCTGCTGCAAAACCAATAGATACTCATATGGCATCTAATGTTCATTTGTCTGCTTATACTTCACGGTCAGCTGAAGACAATGAGTATATGTCAAAAGATCCCTATGCTAGTGCAGTTGGCAGTCTGATGTATGCCATGGTATGCACTAGGCCTGATTTGGCTCAGGCAGTCAGTGTTGTCAGCAGGTTTATGGCTCAACCTGGAAAGGAACACTGTTACACTGGAGTTAAAAGGATATCCAGGTACCTAAGAGGTACAGCTGATGTTGGTCTCATTTATGGAAGTGATGTTGGTCTGGAAATAGGCTACTGTGATGCTGATTATGCAGGTGATGTTGACATTAGAAAATCAATGACTGGTTATGTGTTTATATTGGGAAATGCAGTGGTCAGCTAGAAAGCTACTCTTCAGGCTACAGTAGCCTTATCAACTACTGAAGTAGAATACATAGCTCTTACTGAAGCAGCTAAGGAGGATATCTGGTTGAAGGGGCTGGTCAATGATTTGAGGTTACATCAGGATCAGGCTGAGATATATTGTGACAGTCTAAGTGCAATATGTTTAGCCAAGGATCAGGTTCATCATGAGAGAACCAAGCATATTGATGTCAGGTATCATTTTCTGAGAAATGAGAAGAGGGTTGTAGTGAAGAAGATTAGCACCAAGGATAATCCTGATGACATGTTCACTAAACCAGTTCAGTAGAGTAAGTTTCAGCTTTGCCTGGACTTACTGAATATTCAAAGCTTATAATTTGTTTCTGGAAACTCTACTGAGGGCAGATCAGTGGAGTGGATGCTGTGGAGATAGTCTGGTACAAGTACATCTGGCATTGACGAATGCATCTGGTACAAGTACATCTGGTTATGCAATCTGTTTGACTCTGGTGAGAATTGAAGTCAAGGTGGAGATTTGTCAGTAATGTGACTTGAACTCTAAATCTGGTGGAACCAATCTGAAGACTCAGCTGTGTGATGGTCAGCTGAGTAGTGTATTCAATTATGTGCATCGATGGGGTGGAGTCTCATCAAGCTTCATCGGCGGGTGAAGTCTGGCCGATCTTGGAATCTGATGAGGTCCTACATCATTAATTACATTATGTGACAGCTATACAGTATCATTAAAAGGTGGACACATGTAGGGGTATTTATGGCATATCACACAAAGATTCCTGACGGCTAGGGTTTAGGGATTTGTGCATATAAATACAGTTGTTGTTGCATTGTCTGTGTGTGAAATCTGTAACTCAGTGCTTAATAATAAAGATCTCTTTTCTGCCCGTGGTTTTTTATCTCTCTCACTTTTGAGAGGGTTTTTCCACGTTAAATCTGTGTTCTTCTTGTTTTATGTTATCTCCTTTGATTATTTGCATTTGATTGCATCTGTTTCTATTTCTTGCATCTGAAGTTATCTCCATCCGTTATAACATGCTTGTGTATTCAGGTGTAGACCTGAAAATCGTAGGCTACACTGATTCTGACTTTCAGTCAGATAAGGATGATCGTAATTCGATCTTAGGCTCAGTGTTTACTCTTGGAGGTGGAGCCGTAGTTTGGAGAAGCGTAAAGCAACCCAGCATTGCCAATTCAAATATGGAAGCCGAATACATAGCAGCCTCTGAGGCAGCTAAGGAAACGGTATGGCTCAAGAAGTTTCTTGGTGATTTGGAAGTAATTCCGAATATAAATGATCCAATACCACTTTATTGTGACAACAATGGAGCGGTGTCGAATTCCAAGGAACCGCGAAGTCACAAGAGATCAAAGCATATAGAGAGAAATTACCATCTGATCAGAGAGATCATGCACAGGGGCGACATTTCGGTCCTAAAGATCGCGTCGGCCGACAACCTAGCTAATCCGTTTACCAAGACGCTGGCATCTAATGTCTTTGACAAGCACTTGGAGGGTATGAGAGTGAGAGACATGTCTCATCTTCTTTAGATCAAGTGGGAGAAATATGTAGTAGATAGATATATGTAATAGGGTGTGCTCTAAAAACAATTGTTGCTTGTCATTACGGGCAAGTGGGAGATTGTTAGGTGTAATGCCCGAAAGACAATTTATGTAATTGTTTTTATTTAATAAATGACAAATTATATTTCATCTTATTATTTGCTTTGTGCTTATATTCAATACACTACTGAAAACCCCAAGTCGTATCATATGTAGCCATATAACTTAGTGTGTGTCACATGAGGATTAAGTTTATGGTGATACACTTGAACAATTAGTCCGTGGTGAACTTAATCAAATTATGGGGTCTATTGATTAAACCACAATTAATGCGCCAAGAACACTTTATGGTGTGACCGTCTTATCCGGACCGTCGACATTGGTTGTCTCAGTGGGGCATTTATATATGATGAGAGTCATATAGGACTGGACCGATTTAATCTGGGTTTCTCATATAATTTCATGATTGAGAAATATTATTAAATCACAATATGATCATATATGGATTAACCTTAATCCTGAAGTGATATATTACACACTCCTACTTATTTCAGGATAGGGTTTGATGTGTTCATTAAGGATCGCTAAGAGGCGCGGTCCGAGTCACTTTCACATTGGCACTATTCTAGAATGAGTGAGAAGTTTGTGTCTCACAGTTATGGAATCCATTCCTTCCTGCGGGAAGTAGAAAGACAATCCCCTTATTTGTTAATCCTAGAAACTGATCGATCCGCGGAGTTCATATTGGTTATGTACTAATTGATCACTAGTGGGTTAATGGTAAATAAGGATAAGATGTATTGAAGAAGGTTTACGGAAATAATCCTGCTTCATTACGGATAGTCTATAGAGGGTTAGTTTATATGTAATGATTATATCAATAAACATTTATCGACTCGACGTTTTGAGAATAAGTTATATCTATAATCGATAGAGTTCAGTTTTGGATTTATGGTGGCGGAATTCTGGAATTAATGAATTAAGTCGAAATATTCTGTTTGATGTATATCTTATATAATTTATTGTAGCTATTGGTTATAGGTCCATGGTCCCCGGGTTGGCTCCTAACACACGAGTGTTTTCTCGTTTTATGGAACCTCGAGAATAAATTAAATAGTTGGTCTATTTAATGAATATGCAATATTATTTATTTGGTAAATAATATGTAAAATAGAAAAGACAATTTCTATTAAGATAATGACATATAAAGTGGCGCCTCATGTGATAAAGTTAGGAAAATAAATTTTCCAAGATTATGTCACATGTGTAATTAATTAATTATCTATTTGTTGGATAATTAATGGAAAAATAAGAGGTTGATTTTTCGGGAATTATCTCTTATCTTTTAGCAAATATCTTTTCCTTGTGGGATTAGGTAATTGTGGTGTGAAAAAGATAACTCTCTTGACTAGTTATTTTCCTATATAAAGAGAGTTTCACATAGCACAAAACACACACCAATATTGTTTCTTGTTCATATTTGAGGAGGTTCTACGGCAAGGATCGACGTCCACCAGTCGTCGTAAGGAGATACAATCCGGAAGACTGTGGCTTCTCCATCTGTCGATTTACTATTCCTCTTTAATTAGATAAATCTTCAACCTTCTCATAGTTGTATTAATTATTTATGTAGGTCATATCGTAGTAAAATCGCATGCGAATTTATTCGTAGCTACCGTTGTGCAAGATCGAGTGTCTCAATCGGTGCTATGAATCAGATCTGACGATCCATTTATGGATCGGATCCAGATTCAAGTTTCTGTATATCTAGCATATATAAATAACGACGATCTATAAATAGACATGATACTCAAGATACATGACGATGCTGGAAACCTCCTAGTGATAATTTGGGCCTAATTTCCTAGTGACAATCAACTCAACTCCAAAAACTGTAAAAAAAAAAGTACGAAAGGTGAGGGTGATTTTATGAGTTTTAGACTGAGCCTAACATAGTTTATATCCCAAGTTTCCTACGTATCGTGTGATAAATCAAGAATCAAGTTTTTTCATAGTTTACGGGATCGTTTATATAGAGGGTCTTATGCCATATGCATGCATATGCGTGTCAATGGAGGACTCATAATTCGTATCCCTCAAGGTTATATAATTACAGATTTATCTCCTTGATTAAGAGATAATCATGGGATTTGAGTGATGATTTAAATGATAGGATCAGAGTCTTAATGGGTGAAGGATCCTTAGGATCTTCCCATAATTATCTTATAATAAACATGTGTATTAAATAAAGGGATAGCTCAATCAGACCCGCGTTCAGCTCCAAAGGCCTTTACGGCCGAACTGTACTGACCCCGCTTCGTTACACCCTGACCGACCTACGGTGGACTGAGGAGTGTGCCAGGCCGTCTCCCACTTAGGGCTCTGAACTGCTTTTAGGCTTAAAGTAGGGTTCCCTATCCTTAAATTTGTACTTCATCTGCTTTATTTAATGTAGAGTAGAGTTTGAGGATGACACGTGCCCGGGGTGCCGACCCAACTTCTGTCATAAGTCCCACAGATCTAGCTGAACTCTCTTTGGTCAGCTCGGATCTGTTCAAAGGTGTTGTTCGGCCACGGTCATTCAAACTTAACTATTTCCATAATGATTTGTCGCCAGGTGGCGGAGCTTTGTTATGACACTGCCACAATTGTCCTAGGATTTGAGGCGTTATCACCCACTCGTTTGAAGTGGAGCGGTTTTTTGAGAATGTGCTTAGGGGTTATAAACCCCGTCATATCGGAAATTCCCTATTACCGTTGTTATTAAGTCAGAAGATTGAAGTCACCTCGCCGATTGCTCTTCCTTTTCTTCTCACCTCAGAATCCTTGCAAGTAAGTAATTCACTTTCGTCCATTACATACTTTTTTGTTTATCGATTAGTCTTTTCTATAAACGTCTCAACCCCCTCCCCCCCGGTAATCCTAGAATCTCAGACGGCCAAAATAGGTAGTGAGGGCATCAAATCTATCCTTTCTCGGGAATATTTGAATGATATTTTCAAAACGTATAAAATAGACCTAGAGAGATATGCCCTTAGGCTTCCTTCTGACCCCTATAACTTCATGCATCAGCCATCGGATGGGTATTGCACCGTTTAAAAAAGAACACTTCGAGGTTGGACTCAGGATCCTCTGTGTCCGGCATACTTAGATATCCTACGATATTACGGGCTAAGGACTGCTCAAATAGCCCCTAATGGGGTTAAGTATGTGATATGGTTTGCAATCTGGTGCCGGTTGCTGGGCATCGAATTCTCAGTATGGCTATTTAGATACTATTATCATCATAAGAGGGTGAAGAATGACTCTGGATGGTACTACTTCTCTCGTCGGGTGGTCCTCTAATGGATGTTCCGATCATGCCCAAAGGAAAAACCTCCTACAAATAGTGGAAGGAAATGTTCTTCTTCATCCGTCACGAGGATCAACCTGAATTGATTTGCTGGAACCCGGAGGAGCTAGACAAGGATGTCCGTCCTACTGTTGGCGAGAAATTATTAAATGGTATTCAGGAATCAGGATACTCCGTGGAGGTCAATCTTTATACCGAGCAGATCACCGCTGCTCGATTAGCAGATGTTGAGCCTAGCCCTTACATGCCCCTGAGTGATGAGGATGGGGTCATCTGTAGGAATCCTTTTCCTTTTTCTTAAGGCCTTTACCTATACTTGCTTTTTCAACTAACTTTGCTCTTTATTTACTTGTTCACAGTGGAAGACTTTGCAACTTTGTTGGCGGGTGCTGGTAATGAAGAGCTTGAGGACCATCAGCCCGAGCCGAGCCAAGATACTAAAAGAACAATATATGTGGATCCAATTGATCCCACACATTGATAACATTCAGCCTTTTTGTTTAAAAATAAGTTAGGAAACAATTTTTGAAGATAAAAGAAACTAGTGATTTCATATCATTCTAGCATTGCCAATCCTCATTAGTGATTTCATATCTTGAAATTCACAATGAGAGGGAAGGAATTCAGCAACAAAATGTTTATCTTTAGTAAATCTACTAATAGAAAACAAATTACCAGTTAGATCAGGGACATGTAAAACAGATTCTAGAGACATATTGTCAGAAATTCGGACCTTCCCAGTTCCATCCACAGTGGTCAGTGGATAAGGATCCATCAGCTATCATTACCTTATGTTGACCATTAGAAGTAAAATAAGTTGAGAAAAGGGTTTTATCACCTATCATGTGATTAGAGGCTCCTGAATCTATGATCTAAGAAGTGTTACCTCCTTTTACGGCAGTTCCAGTTAAAGCTTCTGGTTTTAGGTTCAGCTTCTTATCCAGCAATTGACTCAATGCTTCAAGTTGTTCTCGTGAAAAAGGTGCAGAGTTTTCAGTGGCAACAAGAGCATGCTTCTGATTATTCCAGGTATTAGTCCTTTTGGGACCTGGGTCATTTGATTGACTGTTTGGTCTGCCATGGATTCCCCAACATGTCTCTTTGGTATGACCTTTCCTTTTACAATGGTCACACCAAATGTTTTTCTGGTCTTTCACTTGAAAACCCTTTGAGTTACCATATAATCCAGTTTTAGTTTGGAGTGACATCACCGTTGATAGTTCTCCCCCTGGAGTGGGAAGTAGACCGTTCTGTTTCATTTTAGTAATTTGTAGGGCTGGATTGTTAAGTCCATTCCCAGATCGAAAAGAAGATGGGGCAGAAGAGCTGGTAGCTTCAGAGAGAGTTCCAGACATTTTGAAGAGAAGAAATGAAGTTTGAAGAAGAAGAAGAAGAAACTATGAGAACCGATTATGTCTCTGATACCATGTAGATTTTTTAGAGAGAGAAAGAGTTGAATGTTAGTTTTATTAACTTTCTTCTTACTTTACAATCAAAAGTTACAAAGTTAAATAGAAGTGGAATTAGTCTTTCCATCTTCTGATAATAAAGAGCTAGGGAATAAGTGGGAGACAAAGCATTAAATACAGCCCCTAAACAACTAACTACCAACAGTTTACTTATAATATGTAAACAACTTTTAAATACAAGAGGAATAATAATAAAAAGAATATAGAGAGCTGATCTATATTCGCTATCAATAGTCTGGCGCTAGTTTAAACTATCAATATGTAATTATCTGATAATTTAAACCAAGGAGTGAGTGATATTACTTTGGGAAATTGGAAAATCAGGCCCTTTTAGTCCCTGACATTTTTTTTCAGGCCGAACAGATTCTGACATTTTTTTTCAGGTTCCACGCCCAAATTTGGAGGAAATCGTCCAAATTCAGTCAAACCCTTCCAAATTTGGATGCATTTCGTCCCAATCCTTTCAATGGACAAAATGGACGGAAACCGTCCAAATGTTGGACGAACCGTCCGAATTGGAATGAATTCCGTCCATTTTGGACGGCAAGTCCATTTTTTGGACGGTGCGTCCAACATTTGGACGGTTTCCGTCCATTTTGTCCAAAACACTTAAACCGTCCCAATTTGGACGGTATCACTTGGTCTCTCCGTCCAAAACAGAGGACGCACCGTCCAAATTTGGACGGATATATCCATTTTGGACGGAAACCTTCCAATTTGTCCAAAACAATAAAACCGTCCCAATTTGGTTGGATCCATGTGGTCTCTCCGTCCAAACATAGGACGCACCTACTGAATTTGGACGGAGACGTCCATTTTGAAACCCTTATCAGGTCTTATTTACTCTCTTCACCTGCTCTTGTCTTCACCGTTTCATCACACACAAAAATCACCATTGCTTCCAAAAAAATCACCATTGCTACACCAAAAATTCACCATTGATACCAAAAAAAAAAAGAAAAAAAAGAAAACATATTTGTCCTTTTGAGCTGCGTTGTTTTATTTCACCGGAGTTGTATTTTTAAACAAATGGGTAAGCATTTACTTAAGTTTGAATAAATTTATTTATTGTGTTTTTTTTATTGTTATTTGTTCACATGAATAGAGTATGTTAACGTTATAAACTTTTTATTTTTAGCGTAGTGTAGTATGTGCATTTTCAGGGTAGAGAAATGATTAATTTGGATGATATATTTCGATAATGGAATTGATCGACATTCGTTGGATAATTAGGGTAGTCAATGATACTTTTTTATTTTGATTGATATATTCTGATGAAATATTTGGATAAAGATACAAATATATTTTGGTTGATGTCAATGTGATTGCTCGTAGTAATAAACAAAACATGTTTACCGAATGTGTTTTATTGGTTTGGTACAAAGTTGATTATGTTGTTGTAGTGGAAGATGAAAATTCAATTCAAATGTATGGTTTTTGAATTACGTATTTTGTGATAGTATGAGAACATTCCTTGAAATTATTGGTAACAAGAATGTGATTTAAAAAATTGAAACAAACGACAAATTAATGTTGTTTAAAAATTCAAGAACGAATATCTCGAACTGAATTCCATGGTACGCCTCGGCCTGATGAGGTTCTTAGAATTGCATGCTTTCCCTAGGGTGTTTTCGATTCCTTCTGATCCGCTGTGTCATGCCTAATCTCCAGGCTTTGTATTGGGGCTCCTGGTATGTAGCTCGTAGAAATTTTCATTAGGTCTTCTCAACAGAGCATCTTTTCATGTCTCCAGCAGCCTGGTAAATCCTCATCCGGAAGTGAGGCACCCGTTAGATTGAAAATATAAGTTCTGTTCTGCCGGCTCCGTCCGGCATCCATTCTCATTCATCATCATGAAGTATTCTATGACGTTGGTAAAAACAATATTATCTTCTTCTCTTACCCCCCTAACGTTACAACACAACACAACACAAAACAACGGTGTTCCGAAAAACTAAAACAAATGATAAGATATATATATATATATATATATATATATATATATATATATATATTTATTTATTTATTTATTTATTTATATGTGTGTGTGTGTATATGTATATATAAATATATATTTTTATTTGTGTGTGTGTGAGTATAAGTATCCTCATTTATTAATAATTGTGTCATTCATTTTGACATATACTTACACAAAATATAATATCTTAACATCGCAAAAACACTCACACTCACACACACACACTTAATATATATATATGCACTTGTACTTATTACGTATATATGTGTATCACACTGACATTATGATGACGTAGATACAAGCATATTATATATTCATTGTTTATATATATATTTTATATTCATATCTCCACTATATACTGATGTAAATTTATAATTCTTTCACAGATAACAACATTGTGTCCGTTAAGTTTGAATTTGGTGGAGAGTGGATATACAATGAAGGAAGCGACAGATGGTCTTATAGAAAAGGAAAAATTTATTTGATTCGTGTAAAAACCGATATGACATTGGATGAAGTGAAGCAGAAAGTGTGTGGGAAAGTAGGAATTGATGTATCAAAAAATACATTGGTCATGAAACTTTTGTACGCAAAATACGAGGGCCGATTGATGTTTTGGATGATGAGACATGGATAGGGTACATTGATGATCTGCTTAGACTAGAAACCGTCAAACATTGTGTTAACACTGAACCGGTTATTGCTGATGATGACTCGGAAGACATAAACGAGAACGCATTTGACTTAAATGAACAACCGATAGTTGAAGAAAATGATAGAGGGATTGAGGATTTTACACCCAAACTTAATTATAATCGGAATTCCCGTGAGCATGTTATACGTACTCCACCAGTCTTAGCCCCTCATGAAATCGTCATCCAACCGAATACAACTTTCGGTGATCAAGTAATTGACTTGTCAAGTGAACGTAGCTACGATTGGGGATTTATTGCAAATATGATTAGTCAGCCATTGCACATACCTTACAGTGAACAACCTATGGCTAGAATGTGTGCATTTATGAATGAAGCTGGAACGTCTCGGCAGAATTTAGATCAGACGACCCACACACCGTATAGGCAGCAAACTAGTGGTAGTAGGCGTGAACCAGTGACTGAAGCTGGGACATGTTGGGATAATTTTGGTCTGACTAGTCATAATCTCCACATAGATGGAACAAGCCAGCAGTTTATGCAAACAACGATGCAAGCACCGATGCAAACAGGCCTCACTATCGGCGGATCTTTCATGAGTTATTTGACAGCACCTTTGCAATAGAACCCTGACACTAGTCACACATTTAGTATGGCAAGTATTAATCACAATAGAGGTGATCATTTTGGGTCTGGAATGGACCCGTCCCAAATTCCTCCATGTCCACGTGCTGGGACGTTTTAGACCAATAATACAGATGTATTGTTTATTGGTAAAAGGTATAGAGACAAGGAGGATATGAAGGATAAAATGAGTTACCACGCATTGAAACATGACTACATGTGGAAACTCGTTAGGTCTGACAAGGAAAAGTTAAAATTACGATGTTATACTTCAGAACGATGCGAATGGAAGGTTGTCGGTAGGAAGGTTGTTGATTCGAATGTGGACGCAAGGGACGGACAACGTTGCATGAACTTTGAGATAACCACGTACACTGAAACCCACACATGTGGATTGGAGCAATTGACTGACAATCATAGAAAAGCTAAGCCCAGACCTATAGGTCGTTTCGTAAGGGATAGCCTCATAAAACTCGGCAGCGGTTTCACGACAAAAGTTTTACAAGTTGAGGTCAAAAATCATTCAACATAGACCTTAATTATCAAAGCGCCTATCAATGCAGACAGAAAGCCTTGGAATTGATCGGCGGAAACGTAGAAATGTCGTATTCTAAATTACACGCCTACTTTTACATGTTGAAGGTAGAAAATTTTGGAACCATCACAGACATTGTTCCTGATGCGCTTGGCAGGTTCAAGTATTGTTTCATGGATTTGGGTTCTAGTATTGAGGGGTTTAAGTATTGTCGGCCTATCTTAGTTGTGGACGGTACACATCTGAAAACAAAATGCGATGGGACATTGTTAGTAGCAGTCGGTGTAGACGCGGGCGACCATATCTTTCCGTTAGCTTTTTCCGTGACCGACGGAGAGAGCCTTGATGCGTGGACGTATGCCAAACGTGAAGTCGATAATCGGGGAACGTAGTGACTTGGTTTTCATATCAGACAGAGGGCCAGGCATCATTGGAGCCGTTAGAAATGTATTTCCAGACGCCTACCATGGTTACTGCTACCACCACATCATTATGAACCTCAATAAAAAATTTGGGAGCACGGGATACTGTCCATACACTTTCTGGGAAGCCGTTTATACATTTTCAGAAACGTGATTCAAAATATTATTTCAAAAGATAATATAGATGGATAGAGACCCAACCAAAACAGTTTCATGTTACCTACATGAGATTGGAATCGACAAATAGGCACGATCACAATTTCCGAGTACACGTTACGCAATAATGACAAGCAACCATGCTGAAAGCTTTAACAACGTCATCAGGGATGCGCGTAAGATGAGTATCGTGAATCTCTTTGACCACATCAGGGGAGTGTTGCAGCATTGGCATTGTGAGAGGAGAGAACTTGTGGACTCGTGTTGCACTGTGTTAGCCCCTGTACCTAAAGAGTTCTTGACTGATGTTTCGCGTGCCAGAAGGAGTTTCACACTGCTCAGGATCGACCGGGACCAGTTTCAAGTTGGGGACATCGATACTAGTGAGAAAATAAATATGCTTATGAAGAAATGTTATTGCGGGCAATTTCAGGGACTTGAGTTACCTTGCGTACATGCTTGCGCTGCTATAAGTCACCGCTGCGAGAGTCCGTACACTTATTGTTCTCATTACTACAAAGCTGCATGTTTCCAACATATATATGAAGGACGCATTTTCCCTGTTACAGTCGAGGATGATTGGATTCTTCCCGAATGGATTAGAACTAAACCTCCCTCAATTCGCCTGAGCCTAGAGTGAGGGAAGGAGGAGAAACACAGAGTACGGGAGCTAGGCGGGGCCAACCCAGGACCCTGAGGATTCCCTCTCAAGGTGAGCCTCCCGGTTCTAGGACAAGCAGGATGCCTACTGAGAGGACAAACCCAGGTCCCGGTAGGAATTGCTCGAATTACGGTAACCCCGGACACAGAAGGAATAGATGTCCGACTCGTGCAGTTGTTCCTAATTGAATAAATCTCTACTTCAGCATGTGTTGATGTTAATTTTGTAAGCCATCACGATTGTAATAGATATTTTATTATTCCGTTGGGTTGAATGTTATATCACATTGATTTCCAAATAATGACCAACAGACAGTCGAAATAGATACTTGTTACACAGTTACACTAAACGACTTAATTTATGGAAGATGATATAGTCATCATCATTGTAGCTTTCAGATTCTCTCCTCTAATCATGCCCACCAAACTTGAACCCATCATGGGAGAAACGTAGTTTTAGAGAAAATCTGATGCCTGCTTCTACACCGAGCATAATAATATAATATGACTATGTGCAATAAAAAGTCCAATGACTCCGCCTCATCCAAATTGGGAGGCAGTTATCCAAGAGCATTCCACTTCTTGATTTGGAGTTTCCTGCTTTCTTTCTTTGCAAATCAATGTGATAGTCCTCTCTACTAGAGATGGAAGAACCACCTCATGTGATTGTCAAGACAAGAAATCATACAACAAAAATCACCAACTTTAACAAAGTCTTTTGTTTTAATTAGGAGGAGAAAGAAAATTAATGTGATCATGGAGTCTAGAGACTAAAAAGAAAAACTGAAATTAAAAAGCAACGTATGCAACTTCAACAAAGTCTACAACTTTCTTCATTGTTAAAAGAAAATAACTTGCACGTGAAAAATAAACCTTAAAAGTCATCTTGATTAAAAGTTTCGTAGGTGATCATGTCATCATGACCATATGTCACATCATCTTCAGTATATTCCGGCACCCTGGCAGACCTCACACACATAGCTGTGATGAGATACGGGAAAAATATATATCCATCTCCTGCGTTGCCCTTTGCTATCTGTCGAATCCTGGAGATAATATACTCTCCGACGTCAAAGTATGATGTAATAGATGCGTACGCAAGTGCATACAAATCAAATGTCGGTGCGGTGTAGTTCACCGTGCCATACATATTGGTGGCAAGGAACATAATCAAGAAAGGAAGGAATGGACCGCACCAGGACCAGGGTGAAGGGTGGGTACGTCTCACACGTTCCCAAAGATGCATCTCCCCAAACAAAACAGCCATGTCACGCTGTAGTAATTCAGGAACATCCGGAAATAGAAAGAAATCCAAACCCTGAGGATATTCTGGAAGGGCATACTCGTCGTTGATCCATGTATTATTCAAAACGCACAGAACGCCTCGCTCTCGACACACCGCTCATTGAGCTCATCGTATCTACACAAGCATAGAATTCACGCACAATAGACCGATTCACGTGATGAAAGCTTAATGGCATTTGAGGACACCATGCCAACCGTTATCTCGAGAACAAGTTCCCGATCAAACTAGGAAGACTCTCCATGTTCAATCGCCTCTCTCAGAACGACGACTCTCTTGCCATCCAGCTTAGTCACGTACTCACGCCTCTCTCTTCATTGTGAAGCGGCTCATGAGAGATCGCTCGTCCAACGACAAATCAATTTCGTCATTGGAAATGAACACAGGAGCATGTGGGTTATCCATTGAAAGGAACACTATAAGAGATTATATGAGTAAAATAAACGAGAAATGAGAGGGACGAATGGTTGTTAAAGGATTTGTCACTATATATATAGATTTTTTTCCAAAATACACATTGATTGAGAAGGTCGGTGGGAATTATGACTCGTGCACATTTGCACGGGAGCGTACAATATTTGGACGGCATCGTCCAATTCGGACGGGCATAACTCACCGCCATTTGACTTGTGGGGCCCGTCTATAGTGACACAGTACCTATGTGGCATGCCTAAATTCATAACTCACAACCACTTGAAGTGTGAAACCCGCCGATAGTGACAACACATGACATATAGGTAGGACACATAGGTACAGTGTCAAGTCTTGTCTTCGGACTGAAGAACATGGCTAGTCAAAAGAAGAATTAATTGGATTCCGTCTAAATTAGGAGGGATTCCGTCTAAATTTAGACGAATCCGTCTAATTGGAAACCTTTCTGCCCTTCTTCAAATTGTGGACGGTCATCACTCACAACCACTTAAACAACAAGGATATAAATTTATAATATAAAAAGCAAACAAGATTTATAGTATATGAAGAGAGTTTGAGAAAGTAATAATACTTGAGTAAACTTCAACTTCTTTATTCATGTTGAAAGAATTAGTATAAATATATACAAGAGAGGATCCTAGCTAGAAAAGTAAAAGTAACTAGAGTTGGCTAGAAATAAATGCTAGAGTCGGCTATGTCTATGCTATTACATAATATGACAAAAGGTAGTTACTTTATGACTTTTAAGGACATATTAATTGTTTATTTAATACAATTAATATGTCTCTTGATACATAAGTAACATGTTACAATGTAAAGTGTTATTAGTATAATAACAAAGTAATATTAACCATAATATTTCCACACCCCTCTCAAACTGGATTGTATATGTTTATACAGCCAAATTTGCTACTCAGTCTGCTGAACATAAGTGGTGGTATGGCCTTGGTGAGAATATCAGCATTCTGGTCTGCTCTGGGAACATACTGGAGGTGAATAATCTTGGCATCAATCTTCTCCTTCAGGAAGTGTCTGTCAATGTCCACATGTTTGGTTTTATCATGGTGGACTGGATCCTCTGCCATGCATAAGGCTGAATTATTGTCACAAAGAGTGTGATAGGTTCTTTGAATAGGTCAAGTTCAAGAAGTACCCTTTTTATCCATAGAGCTTCACAAATACCCAAAACTAGTGCTCGAGTTCACCTTCAAAAGATCGCTTCTAGAGACAGATGGTTGTTTCTTGCTCCTCCAGTGACAATATTTCCCATACATAAGAACAAATGGCTTTGTAGTAGACCTTACATGCAGGTGACACCAACCAATCAAGACATCGGTGTAAACCTTGATAGATCTCTCAGTAGACTTGGTGAAATGTAAGCATTGGCCAGGAGTGGACTTCAGGTACCTCAGTATCCTGTTCACAACATCCCAATGTTGCTCAGTAGGGCAATGCGTGAACTGGCCAACCAGACTGACTCCATATGCAATATCAGGTCTTGTATGGGACAGATAAATGAGTTTCCCTACAAGTCTTTGATATTGATCCTTTCTGACAGCAATGTCACCATGCAGCAGGTTATTACTGAGGTCTACTAGAGATCTGATGAGGTTTGCATCCCAAAGATGCCGCTTTCCTTCAAGCGAGTCCAAAGACATACTTCCTCTGTGAGACAGATATACCCTGGCTGTTCCTAGCTATTTCCATACCAAGAAAATACTTGAGGTAGCCCAAATCTTTAACTTGAAATACTTTTGCCAGCAGGGTCTTCAATTGGTGGATCTCAGCAGGGTCATCACCAGTAAGGATGATATCATCCATATAGACAATAAGAATGGATCTTTTCTGGTTTGTTGTTTTGATAAACATGGTGTGATCTGAGTTGCATTGATGGTATCCAGCGAGCTTTAACCACAAGAGTAAGTTTGCCAAACCAGGCTCTGTGGACCGCTTTAGGCCATATAGAGATTTCCTCAATTTGCAAACTTTCCCTTGAGTGTGAGTGTTGGAAAAACCAGGAGGCACATTCATATAGACTTCCTCAGTAAGGTCACCATTTAGGAAAGCATTCTTGATATCCAATTGGTGGAGAGGCCAGTCAAGTTGGACAACAAGTGAGATCAGTATCCTGACAGTGTTTAGCTTTTCCACAGGTGCAAAGGTCTCCTTGTAGTCAAGACCATATGTTTGAGTGAATCCCCTTGCAACCATGGTCTAGCTTTGTATTTGTCAATAGTACCATCAAAGATTGTACTTGATAGTGAAATGCCATTTGCAAATGAGTCATCTTTCCATGTGGGAGAGTGGTGAGATCCCAAGTATGGTTGTCAAGGAGAGCAGTCATTTCAGTTTTGACAGCTGCCTTCCACTTGTCATGTTGGAGAGCTTCCTGTATATTCTTAGGAATATAGTGAGAATCCAAGTCCTGTGTAAACATGGCAAAAGCAGGTGATAACTGATCATAAGATAGATAATTATGAATAGAATGATCGATGAGTGCAAGATCTCTTTCCCTTCCTGATAGCAATAGGTCTATCATCAATGTCGTGAGTCTTTGAGAGTCCAGAGGGTTGTTGAGTGTCGCAGGGCTCTGGGTCGGCGAGGCTCTAGGTCGATGAACTACGGTTCGGGAGGTTGTTGAGGATCGTGAGGCTCTTTGAGAGTCGATGAGTCTTGAGGTTCGATCTCGCCGAGAAGCGATGAGTTCTTGAGGTTAAGAGTTTGCTGGGGGAAAGGATTTATGTCAATTTCAATCTGGTTTCCATCAGTGACTGCCTCAGTGGACTTGCTGTAGTAAGGAGTCCTTTCAAAAAATTTACATCCATAGAATCAGTAAAATCTCTTTTCGTAAGAGAGTAACACTTGTAACCTTTCCTGTCCTTTGCATATCCTAGGAAAATTCACTTGTGAGCTTTGGGATCAAGTTTGCTTCTGTGTTGGGCATGGATATAGACAAACACAGTACAACCAAAGATTTTTGGAGGTAACTGGGAAATAAGATGAGGGCAGGAGTGAGTGGTCAGAAGGGTTTGGATAGGAGTTTTGAAGCCTAACACTCTGCTGGGAAGTCTGTTGATTGATCTTGTGAGAATCAACCACTCTTTTGTCATTGATCTTGTGAGAATGGTCATGACTTGATTATTAGTAGTGTCCCATGCTTCAAATCCTGGGTCATCTTCAGCAGGGGCAGGTTTAGAGCCGGACAGGTATCCCATCTTACCTTGTCCAGAGATGTACATTTTCATAGACCTTGACCACAACAAGTAGTTGTTGCCATCAAGTCTATGATTTGTGTATGATGAAGAGTCAGTGACCCCAATTTGTTTGGCAAATGGGACTCAATCGAGGTGAGGAAGCTTCAGATAATGAAGACATTCTTGATTCAGCAGGGTATTGAGAATATGCAGCGGATTTCAGGAGTTTAAGTCTCCGATACCATGAAGAGAGTTTGAGAAAGTAATAATACTTGAGTAAACTTCAACTTCTTTATTCATGTTGAAAGAATTAGTATAAATAGATAAAAGAGAGGATCCTAGCTAGAAAAGTAAAAGTAACTAGAGTCGGCTAGAAATAAATGTTAGAGTCGGCTATGTCTATGCTATTACATAATAGGACAAAAGGTAGTTACTTTATGACTTTTAAGGACATATTAATTGTTTATTTAATACAATTAATATGTCTCTTGATACATAAGTAACATGTTACAATATAACGTGTTATTAGTATAATAACAAAGTAATATTAACCATAATATTTCCACAGTATAAATATTACAACGCCATAATATGTAATAAACAAATTACACCGCTATGCGTTGACAAACTATATCTACTACACTTCGATTTCATTTTTTTCAAAAATATATCAATCAATGTTCTTGTTGAATTATGCAGATATTACCTCACATCTATAGTAACACTCTACCTATATGGCCTACATAAATTTATAACTCACAACCACTTGAAGAGGGGACCCACCGATAGTGAGCACACATGACATATAGGTTGGACACATAGGTACAATGTCAAGTCTTGTCTTCAGACTGGACAACATGGCTAGTCAAAAGAAGCATTAATTGGATTCCGTCTAAATTAGGTGGGATTCCGTCTAAATTTAGACGGATCCGACTAATTGGATCCATCCTTTTTGGTCAGTGAGTGAATTCAGACGGTTTCTATACTTTTTCAAATATTTGTCGACACCATGACAATTCAACAGGATCATTGATTGATTGAAAGTATAGAAACCGTCCGAATTCACTCACTGATCAAAAAAGACGGAATCCGTCCAAATTTTGGACGAAATCCGTCCAAAATTCAACAGGAACATTGATTGATTGACAAGACCTGAAAATGACCTCTTACATCGATACCTCTATATATACTATGAATTTTACACTACCCATGCATAACCCTCACTTTACTCTGCCTTAGCCACAATGTCTGACTCGGATTCCCCTCCTACTAACATTCAGATTTTTAATCCCGAAAATTCAAATTCTCCCGGAATGGCATCCTCATCGGCCTGTGAGACAGCACCGTATACCTCACGTCTATGACGAGGATACACTGCTAAATCGGTTCACAACATACCATGAGCGTCGCAATTGGATTTGGCACTTTCAAGATATAAGTGTTGTCGGAGAGAGGAGAATTGAATGGGAGAGTCTACCTACCATGATGAAGAGTCTCTTACGCAGAATTTCGTTGGAGCGCCATGCAACTAGTCCCGCACCGACCTCGACTATGAAACGATCAATTGTTCGTGAATTCTACACACTTGTCAGGTCAAAAATTAATGCGTCGGATGATATAATACCAGCATCAGGGGTGTACAAATTACGTGGAGTAGATGTTTGCTTTACTCCGGATTGGATCAATCGCTACTATAGTGAATCTGGAGTCGAAGCATACAATCACTTATATTTTACCAATTCAAACATTCAGGCATTCCAACGTCTGATTGAAAGGCGTCAATTTCCTAACGAATGGCTGCGTGTTATTTTCGAATGGATTGCTAGTAGCGTGTATGGTACCGTACACACTGTCAACTGAGCAATGAGCTGAAATCGTTTGTGTACGCAGTTTTGAAACATGAAGTTGATTTTGGACGTGACATCGTTGATAGGATTGGTAAAATATCCCTTAGCATAATTGGTGATGGTTATCTCTATTATCCATTTCTTATCACGGCTCTCGCAAGAGATTTTCACGTACCAGAGTATGACAATGATGACATTGATCAGGAAACCTCCCTATCATCTTTTGTTATCACCCTTGGTTTGTTTAGGAGCAAACATTTCAACTTGGTTTATTTAAACCTCATCTTAATGTTATCTCAATGTATCATTACTCTTTCTTCTTATGTCTGTAAGCCCCGTGTGTAAGCCAAAGTACCATCAATCTTCTTTTTATAAAATAATTGTTTGTTTTTACTTCTTACTTCGAACAAAACGTATTTGTCAGTTGTTCAAATTATTTTGAAGATTATTCCACTTATGGATTTGGAGGTTCCTGATTTCTTTCTTTAGAAAACAATGTGATAGTCATCTCTACTATAGATGGAAGAACCACCTCATGTGATCGTCGAAATCATCCATTACAATTGCGAGAAAAAAGAAAAAAAAAATTAAACTATTATTTTTAGGTTTTTCTTAAATTATCTCCTAAAAATTAAATTATTATTTGAATAAAAAAAATCAAATTATCTTTATCACCAACTAACTATATATGTCATTATCTTTATCTAAAAATAAATTTTAATTTCTTCAAAAAAAAATGAAATTAATTTTAATTATAAAAAGTAAAATACGTTTGCTATACATATATTTTACATCTTATTTGTTTTTTTTTTGTTATTATTAAATTAAATTAAATTGAATATGTTAATTATCAATTCAATAAGTATATATTCATTTTTTATTTAGGCGTCATCTTAATGTTATCACAATATATCAAGTTACTCATTCTTGTTATGTCTGTAAGCCCCGTGTGTAAGCCAAAGTACCATCAATCTTTCTTTTTATAAAATAATTGTTTGTTTTTACTTTTTACGTCGAACAAAACATAATTGTCAGTTGATCGATAATTATGTTTATACGAAAAAACCGTTTTGTTCGAATTTTGGACGGTCATCACTCACCACCACTTAAACAACAGGGATATAAATTTATAATATAAAAAGCTAACAAAATTTATAATATAAATATTACAACGCCATAAGTTGGGCTAAAACAAACAAAATGTCAAGTGACTATACACCAACAAGTGCTTATACATTCACCAAAAATACCTACATATCTAAAGATCTATGCACTGATGAAACAACTGCACACACATTTTATGTCTTAATAACAGCATATTATCAGCTGTGATCAATGAAAAATCTTCGTCGTGCATCAAATGCTCAATGAACTTGACCGTGTATACCCCACAGTCACCCCTGTACAGAATGTAAATTTTGATTAATCAAATGATAAGAAAATAATGTATAATGTATATTATTATAAATAGTTTGAAGTTTATAACACTTACGGGATTGGCATTTGTGGTACGCGGTTAGCCGTAACTGCTCTGACCGTAATAGGAGGCTTCTCTGGATCAAGCATTTGTGGGAGGTTACGTAGACGAGTATCCATCTCAAACACTCTCCTCAACGAAACACCGAATGCTCTTATATTATCCTTCACATATTCCCTCCCCTTATACTTATCCCCCACCAAACAATCATACACTCTAATCTTCCAGTCGGGAATAGACACTTCGACAGGCTCCCAGTGACCAGGATATATAGCCCAGGGCATGTACGCCACTGTGTTTTCATCCCATTGCTTGACGCACTGAATCGCATGATCCGGAATCTCCGTTGTGTCAGGCGTCTTTCCCTGATCTATATGACCCTGGCCGCAAAATGGGGAGAAACCAGAGAATGCAATGGCCGTATGCGGAACAAAGCATTCTGGATATACTTCCATTTGGCGTCGTATAAGGTCTAGGAACCCATCGATATGCTGTACGCATGCAAAAAGAAGTTAGAGATAATGAAATATATGTAGAATAAATTTTCAGAGATATGAAAATGAAATCACAAGAATATACTTCTCGGTCTAACTCTTTATACTTCCCATGGAGACGTTTGAACCACGCCTTGTTCGCCTGATCTACCATTGGGAATCCAAATACGTGGCCCGTGGGAATCTCTATTGGGGGTGGATCTTCTTGTTCGTACCAGGACTTAAATTTATTTTCCAACTCTTGGGGAAATTTTTTCAACGCTGTCCAACTAGTAGCACCTGGCAAACTGACTACGTGCGACCCATTAGTTAAATATCGTGGTTGGTTAATAGTCTGACGGGTTGTCAATCTTCTGTTAGTTGCATCATCCGCCTTTCTTTTCCCCAATTGAATATCAGTTGGACCAGCAGCTAAACAATATTCAATACATTATCGAGTTAGATGGTTTTTCACAATGTAATTTCTAGTTTCAAAATTAAAAATCTACAAACTTACTAAAATCGATATTAGGCTCCACAACCGATGCCTGACTGGTGTCAGTAGCGGCCCTTGTCGTAGCCTCGGGAGTGTCTATACCAAATATAATCAAGATAATCAATTAACGACAGCAATAAAATAAGATTTTTAATGTTAATAATACAAAAATCAATATACATGAACTCTCTATAAACAATTATGGGATTCGAGTTAGATAGTTTTTCACAATGTAATTTCTAGTTACAAAATTAAAAATCTACAAACTTACTAAAATCGATCCCACGCTCCACAACCGATGCCTGGCTGGTGGCGATGAATGGCCCCAATCGTAGGAAGCTCAAAGTGTCTATACCAAATATAATCGAGATAATCAATTAACGACAGCAATAAAATAAGATTTTTAATGTTAATAATACAAAAATCAATATACATTAACTTCCTATAAACAATATGGGATTCGAGTTAGATAGTTTTTCACAATGTAATTTCTAGGTTCAAAATGAAAAATCAAATAACTTACCAAATGTAGCGGCCTGACTGGTGTCGGTAGCGGCCCCTGTCGTAGCCTCGGGAGTATCTATACCAAATATAATCGAGATCATCAATTAACGATAACAAACAATAAAATACATATGTTAATAATACAAATTACCTATTAGATCACCGGGGTCGAAGTCTTGCGGAGGCTGGGACTGGGATGACTGATTACCACCCTATTAATAATTCAGATTCATGTGTTAACAATATAAATACGGCTGTCAAAATTCGTATGTGCAAGATAATTCATACATGTCTAGTGCTCATAGCTCCACCCATTTGACAAATTTTGAATGCTGATCTTTAAAAAATCCCAACTCAGCCTTAACTTCAGCTAACCCACGCATCGTTTCACTTAACTGAGCCTTCACATCTCCTAGCTCGGATTTAGTCTTTTCAAGCTCGATATTTGCATATCTTAACTCGGAGTTGGTTTTTTCCAACTCAGTCTTCGCAACACTCAACTCCGAGTTAGATTTTATCCAGCTCTTGTTGTATGATTTGAGTAATTACTAGCCTCAGTGCTTCGGCCTGCACAATTAGGGTTATAGTGTCATCGCCTTGCAGGTTCGCGGAGGTAGACGCGCGATATCAGACGCGCCTCGGCCACGCTCGTCGGCGTCCTCTTCATCAATTTCAGGATGCTCATGTTCTATGCATTGACCAGAGGCATGGGACGGTGTGTTTCTGACGGGAAGGACCGGTGGTGTGTTTCTGACGGGAGGGACCGGTAATTGATGAGGTACAGCCGTAATATCAGCCGCCGGCAACCCTAGTGAAATTACGTAATCCCTATCTTCGGGGGTTCTCAGAACATCACCGGGAATTCCGTCCTGAATACATGAAAAAAACACGATTTTAGATACAATATATTTAAAATGTGGATTGATAAAAATGAAAATACGATACTTACCACTACAGCAAACTGTGGGGATGCCAGTCTACCGGAATACACCCCGCCGTTCGAAAACTTCCACCTCAGCATGGTAGGACGATCGTTCTCATGTCCCTCTCCCAAAATTGTGAATTTCCCCTTCAGAGCGATGGCTGGAATGGCATGAAAAGCCCACACATGTAAGGCATATAGACAACCGGATATCGTTGGCTGATAGGCCTTCTCATCACTTTTCGGCTCAAGTAACTGTAGGTGTTGTACTTGTTTACGCCAGTTCCACATGAAGTTGTTAAACATATACTCGCCCCACGGATAAGTTCTAACCCGTTCTAGGTCCTCGACGATATAAAATATATGATTCGGTATTATAGTTCCGGGGTCTTATCCGATTAATAAGCCATAAATAACATACACTAATGACATCCGATATACGGTTTTAGTGTCGCATTGCCTTGTCCTCATCGCTGCTAAGATTTTTGCCAACGTTACAGTCCCAGCGCACCTTCTTAGTTCACAAGGGTCCTCAAAACACCTTGATACTGGCTGAATCTGAAGGTTTGCATCTCCAAATCTATACCCCATTGTCATTGCAAACTCTCTTTTACCGAACTTCACTCTATTCTCGCCAATCTTAAAATGAAGTTCATCATGACGGTCGGGATAAACCATTTGGAAATACAAGAATGCAATTAGCCATCCTTTGAACGCCCAGTGATCATGATACCAAGTAATAAATTGACCAAACACCGATTCTTCCAGTCTAGTTAACAAGATACGATCATTGCCGTCAGGATACAGCACCAACTCGGATTGTAGTTTTTCATAGATTCTTCTTTCCGAATAGAACCTCAATTTGGCATCAAACACCTTATCATGCGGATGAATATATTCTCCGTGTGTCCAAAATGTGGAAAGCTGCGAGTGATTATAAATACACATGATTATTTAATTGCAAAGATATATTGCAAATATATATATATATATATATATATACATATATATATATATATATATATATATATACACACATTGTAATAGTGAAATGATTTCTTTAAGTAGTTGTTAAAATAATTTCATTTTTTTTTTTTGACAAAAGACAAGGGTAATATGTATAGTATAGTATAGTATAGTATATATATATATATATATATATATATATATATATATATATATATATATATATATATATATATAAGTAAATAATTGTTTCCAAAAGTAGTAAATAGGATTTGTATGTGTGAGTATTTATATATATATATATAATTGTTTCCAAAAGTAGTAAATAGGATTTGTATGTGTAAGTATATATATATATATATATATATATATATATATATATATATATATATATATATATATATATACACACACACACATATAAATAAATAAATAAATAAATAAATATATATATATATATATATATATATATATATATATATATATATATATATATATATATATATATATATATATATATATATATATATATGATTGATCGATAGGAATAATTAGAACGAGTAATAGGACTGGCCAATCTAATATTAAGTAATTAAGTAAATTAACATGAAGGACCACAAGTGAAGTGTTAATTAGGACATTTTCTTGAATGGACCCTAGAAACGTGCTGGTCAATGTCGACAGTTGTCTAGGCAGGTTAGCCGTATGAGTTAGCGCTCAATATCGGCAATTCCAGTTCTTTATGCGTATGGGCTATTACCGACCAATTAAGGAGGGTAGCTTGCATATAGATTGTATGCTGCCATTGTCGGAGTAGATAGGGTTAGGAATTGCACCCGTAGCTGATAAATATGATAATAATCATTAAAAGCTCGTGATTGATCTTAGGAAATTATGTGGAGAAGTAAACATAACGATTAACTAATCCAAGTTAGTAGATCGGTGAGGAGAGAGAGAGAATACCATGTTTGTTTTCTTTTATGTTATTGTTGGTCAATGACCGCCTCTATGTTGCTTTTTAATTATGTTAGAATCGTTTATACTTATAAGTTGCATTGTCTTTGTGGGATCGACCTTGACTCGCATTTACTATACTGCGATGTACCTAGTATTCTTGCTAGTAATATCGACGTTAGTGACTTGCACGCGATCATTATTCAAACATCAGATGGATTGGATAAGGATGACCACGTCGAATTTTGGAAAGGTTGTTTTCAAAATTGTAAGATTTAAGTATCGAATTAATTCTTTAGTCATTGCTTGAAAGTAAATTAAATAGTTCTTGTTTTGAATATGATTCAAAAGGTTAAATAGACTATTTAACAAATGTTGGATTTTTTTTATGAAAGAAAATTGAAGACAAGATTCTTGTGATTTTTCTTTAGTCTTATGAAGACTAAATTAATAAATATTTACAAGAGTTTGAAGGATTAAAATGGAAAGTTAGGGCATGTGCTTAAATAAGAGAACTTATTGAAGTCTCTATTTCAGGAAAGCACGTTGAGGTAAATCTATCTAAATTCAAGTCAACTCTCGGATATATGATATCATGCGAGTGTGATTAAATTAGAAAGATTAAATATAGATTTGCACTGTGAAGCAAACGTTGTAACACTTACCATATTCTAAATCTAGTAAACTGATAAGGGAACTAAATAAATGTTATTATGTTCCGGTTCTTATGAAGAACATATTTTCAGCTATATGTTAGGATTTAATGGACAAATTCAATTGTAAGGAATAAATGTTATTTCGATAATGTTGAACAGTCACTGAATCTAACATGCTAGATTATTCTCACCATATAGTTGATATGAGTGATGAAATCTCAACTAAACATTTATATGACTGTTATCCTTGATTTTGTGGTTGTTCTAGACATAGTCTCTGTATAAGAGAATCGTATAATCAAATGTCATTCTGATGGGTCTGAACCGCATGATTATGAATCATGTGGGTAATGCGTATCTTATCTAAAGATTACTAAAATACCCTTTTATGAAAATGTTATAAAATCTAGAAAGTTGTCTAAATCCTAAACATACCGATGTTTGTTGGCTTATGACAATTAATGCCACAAATAATTGTTTATTAATCTCTACAACTATTTCTAGAAATAGTTGAATTCAATTGGTGAAGTACAACAATTTGGAAAGCCCGAAAAGTTCGAGTTAGTATGAATATGAGATTGATGAGTTACTTAGGAGTTAATCTTCAATTGAATTGAAGTAATTAATCCCTGAAGGGTGTTTCAGAAGTCGTCTGAAAAAGAATCATATTATTGTTGAAATAGTGTCCTAAACCCAATCAGGTTGGACTGGATCCGACCGGGTCGGTCGGATCCTTTCTACTATTTCTTTGTGTTTATACATATATTAAATGGCTTTTCTAGTGTCATATACTTGTTCTCTTAATGAACCAATTATGAATTGTTATATGATAACGTCCTTAGTATTAAACTGTGATAGAGAAACCCTGATAGGCGATTATGGTTGATGAGATCTCTAATCACTTTAATAAGTTTGATACTTAAATGTCTCTAGGATGATGTACTATTAAACAGGGCAATGATAGTACAAACCGGCTAGCACGTATTAGATGTCTTCTGTCTTAAGGGTAGGGATAGATCTCGTCTATCGAAGTGTAGAGACACTTGGACTGTACGTGGACGTGTATTAGAGAATGCGTACGTTAGACTGACCTACTTACATTAAGTGTCACACTATGTGGCGGTTGTGTAATTATCATTTAAACCGGAGTCTTCATGGCATCACGGTGTGGATTGTCATGCTTTGACACTATTGAGGTTTCCCTTAACCACAGGGCGATCATACGGTAGTGATTGGGTATGATATTGAAGCATGCGGAGTATACATGTTTGGTCGTCCGGGAATCGCGTATCCTATGATTGGGATCGAATATCCGAAATGGACTTCTTATAAGGAATGTCTAGCTTTCTAGAATCTTTGCAAAGTGGGAGTAAATGTGTTATTCCGAGAGAGCATGATATCCAGATTATAAGATACGATCGTTAATGTATCGACACTCGAGATACGATCGTATGGATATTATTACAAATGATAGGATTGTAAGTTACACGATAAATCGCTTCACATGAAAGGTAGTAGTCATTGCTTTTGACTCTTCCGATGATTGGAGGTCACAGTGTGTTGCTAGACGCTATCCCGTGATCGTTAGGCATGAAGGGAATTTTCGTAATTTGCACTTTGTGTCTACGGCCAACATATTCGGAAGCCTATTGGGTCACACACATATGAACATCGAGTCGGATTAAAATGCGGTTATAGTTGATGACCAAATAAGGAAAGTTTATCTCTAGACTGTAAAGGTTATATTAGTAAATTAATATTGTGATATTTATTTATTATGAATAAATAAAATACAAGATATTAATTATATAAAAATTATATTAATTAAAGAATATTCCGAAAGCCAATTAATTGGCATTTGAGGCGAAAGTCATTAGGGTATAAGATACACTTGGATTGTGCACTTTAATTAATAAGATTACCTTAATATTAATATTGGTTATTAATTGATTTTGGAAAAATAGATTTATGGTAATAAGATAAATATAATCAATATTAGATATTGGAAATATTTAGATTTTATTTGATATGTGATATTATAATAAAACAGATAAATCAATCTAATTGATTTACCATATTTTATTGGGAAAATGTTTTCTTCTCCTCTACACCTAGATGGGGCGCCCTTCTTACTATAAGTAAGAGGTGGGTGTCAAGCTCTTTTGTACATCACAATTGCAAGAGCTTATAGTTCTTGTGTAAAATATAGAGCATCATATAGAGAGTTTGGGGGAGAGGAAAAATGCCGTTCTAGCAACCGGAGTTTTTCAATAGCAATCCAAGGAGGATTCCGGCGAGAAGTTCGTGTGGATCAATGATAGAGGCCGGACATGTGGACGACTTGCACACTGTACTACTCTCCGTTGACGGTCAAAACGACGATCTTATAGATCATCCAAGGTATAACCGTAAAACTACTTAACGTGTTTATTGCATTAAACGAAGAACGATCTAGAAAAGGAAATCAAAATTTTAAATTCCGCTGTGTTAAACTAGTGATTTCCTAACAGTGGTAGTAGAGCCAGTCTTCGAGCTTAAGCAATAAGCATAATTTAATTGCGTAGTAATTAATCGATAGATGCAAGTCTATAATCATGAGACGTTTAAAACAAAAAAAAATAGATTGATTAGGGGGCTCGGCCGACTGGCGGCGGCCCCCTCCTCTACGGCGGCGGCGGAGGCTCTAGTGCTGCCGTCGTCGGCTATCCTCTTCCAAACGGGGAGATCGACCTTTTTCGTTTTGTGATATTTATTGTGCATAGATATCTCTTTTGTTTAGTTGTGTCATATAGCCAACCAATGATTCAAATAGTTTGGGCCATTGGGAAACCATAGTGGCTTATTAACCAAAATATTGGTCTTTCCAAATTTTGATTTGGAATAGGCCTAGGCCCTTTTCAATATTTGATTTGTAAAAGGCCTAGGCCTAGACCACTTTCAAAATTTTTATTTTTAAAAGTGCCAGGCCTAAACCAAAATAATTGGCCTTTCCAAATTTTTATTTGGAATAGGCCTATGCCCTTTTCAAATATTTGATTTGCAAAAAGCCTAGGCCTAGGCCAATTTCAAAATTTTGATTTTAAAAAATGGCCAGGCCTAAACCAAATTTGGTTTAGGAAGATGTCTTTTGGTTTAGGAAACCAAAGGCATACCTTATGGTTAAGAACCAAAAGGAAAGGAAACAAAAGGAGATCTTGTAATTTTAATTTTTAATTTGAATAGTTCAAATTTAATAAACTTGAAATTAGAATCGATTTAAAATTAAATGTTAATTTTAATTTTCGATTAAGTCATATAATTAATTAATATTTATTTAATTATTTTATGTGATAAAATAAGACACATAAGTACTTAAAATTAGAATTTAATCTTTTTCATAAGATAAAATTGTATGTATTAGATATGTAGATATAATGTGATTATATGGACCCCGATTGATCATGGACTCGACCAATAGGACAGATGGGAATGTTTTCTTTATGTTGGTTTTTTGAAATTGTCCTAGGCCGTTATGAAGAACGTGACCTAGTTTACTTTTTGCATTTATCCCATTCCCGTTAGCTCCCCCCGTGTGCGGCGGGTTTAATTATTTATTAGTTAGATTATTATGTAACAAGAATGGAGCAAGAAGATGAAGACCAAAGAGAGATAAAGAACGCATTAGAGAACAACATTAAAGATCCTATTGGCGGTTGCAACTACCCTTAGATTGTGACCCGCGGTTTCATCAGTTTAAATTCGAAACCGCACCTAGGAAAAGTCCATGATCATACCGGTTACCTTACGCATTTATTTATTTTGTGCGTGTATTTATTTTATATGATACGATAGATGCATAACTAGGCACGATCTAGATGAATGTGTAGGATGTATGTCTATAGAGATAGATATACATTATGAGACCATAATTAAATTAATTAAGAGAATTAATTCGAAATTAATTAAGTGAATTAATTTAAAATTACTCCCACAACAAAAATCGAGTTATAAATATGTCTCCCAATATTATAGTGACGGTGAAGAGCCCTTGTTCGGATCCAACTGATCGGCCCACATTGGGAGTTGACCTACCTCGGGTATATCATCATTATCGAGATATGATCGTTATGAGATCTCATGAATACTTGGGATACGACTCGACTAAGAATCTTTCGGAGATTGGCCCACATTAGGACCGTCTGATTTTAGAGACATAAGGTTGACTATCACATAGACGATGTGAACTGTCGAAGAGTTGACTAGTCAAACCACTGGAAGTCACGTTAGACGTGATTGGTAAGAAGTACCTACCCATCGAAATTGACCCGGTCGATCGGCCCACGTCGGGGATCGAGTCCACTAGATATGATTCCAGCCACTAAAGAATTTTATAAAAAATTCTTGAAAGTCAATTGGGAGTAGTTGACTAGTGGGAACAAAATCATAATCTCAAAGACCAACTTTGATTTTGCATGTACAAACAACAACACTCTTTTATCTTTATTTTATGTTGTAGTTTTAGCAAAATTTTATATTTATGTTTTATTCTCGATTAGTAAAACCAAATCATGACTGTTACCTTTTGAGAAACGTTCTCAAGAATGGTTAAGTAAATTTTAATCCTTTTAATAAGAAATGACATGAGCAACCCTGCTATAGTGGAGACAAGGAGACTGTTGGAAAGGTGTCCTAAACCCAATCGGGTTGGACCGGATCCGACCGGGTCGGGTCATTTACAGTCTATTTATTTCATGTAATAACTTTATTATGATTAATAAAAGCACTTATGTTATTATATATCTTCATATTATTTGTTGTATATATATAGTAACGTCCCAAGTATCAATCTATGATAGAGAAACAATGATAGTGATTATGGTTGATGAGATCTCTAATCACTATAACAAGGTTGGTACTTAAATGTCTCTAGTCTTATGTATTATCAAATAGGACATTGATAGTATAATCAGACTAGCACGTTTTGGATGTCTTCTATCTTTTAGAAGGTAGGGATAGATCTCGTCTATCGAAGTGTAGGGACACTTGGGTATGCGTGGGCGTGTATTAGAAAAGCGTCGTTAGGTCGACCCACTTACATTAAGTGTCACACTATGTGGCGGTTGTGTAATTATCCTTTTGACCGAGTCTTCATGGCATCACGGTGTAGATTGTCATGCTTTGACACTATTGAGATTTCTTCTAACCAGGGGCGATCATGCGGTGGTGATTGGGTATGATATTGAAGCATGCAGAGTATACATGATTGGTCGTCCGGGAATCGCATATCCTATGATTGGGATCGAATATCCGAAATGACCTTCTTATAAGGAATGTCTAGCACTCGAGAATCTTTGCAAAGTGGGAGTAAATGTGTTATTCAGAGAGAGCATGATATCCAGATTATAAGATATGATCGTCAATGTATTGACACTCGAGATACGATCGCATGGATATTATTACAAATTTATAGGATTGTAAGTTACACGGTAATCGCTTCACATGAAAGGTAGTAGTCATTGCTTTTGACTCTTCCGATAATTGGGGTCACGGTGTGTTGCTAGACGCTATCCCGTGATCGTTAGGTATGAAGGGCATTTTAGTAAATTGCACTTTATGTCTACGGCCAACATACTCGGAAGCCTATCGGGTCACACACATATGAACATCGAGTCGGATTAAAATACGGTTATAGTTGATAACCAAATAAGGAAAGTTTATCTCTAGACTATAAAGGTTATAGTGGTAAATTAATATGGTGGTATTTATTTAATATGAATAAATAAAATACAAGATATTAATTTTATACAAATTATGATAATTAAAGAATATTTCGGAAGTCAATCTTTTGGGATATGGGGCGCCACTTTTGATGTGTATAAGATACACTTGGATTGTGCACTTTAATTAATAAGATTGCCATAATATTAATATAAGATGTTGGACTTATTTCTTAGTTTTGATGATGAGTGCCATACTAGCTGTTATAGTGCAAAGGCAAAAAGATGTCTAGATAAAATGTATAGGTTTATTAGAGTTTGATTCATAAATAGGTTTGATCAAACAAGCATCGTAAAAGGCTCTTGATTGTTTATCAATGAGATCGGTCTAGTCGATGGGGTAGATAGGTCGATGGACCGGTGCAACTCTTGAAGACGAAGACTCAAGGCCGAGGTTCAAACTCGAGAAATGAAGGCTAAGGGATCAAACTTAGTATTTAATGTCAAGGATATGGAATCGAGATATCTAGGCAAGTCTGTGATGACCTAAATTGATTACATATACCTTGTGTAGAAGGTCTAAGTTCCACAAGTTGGATGATGTTTGGAACTTAGTTATATTCAAAATGATGTAATCTAACTTCACAAATAAAAGTTGGATAAAAGGAATCAAATTTGCATTATATTTCAGACAAAAATATGATATTCAAAGAGATCGATTGGTTTTACACGAGACTAATGAACTCATTGATATATGCCTCGATTAATTCAAGATTATTGAGAAGTTACATGGATAAGAACGACCAACTACCTCGACTTATCAAGCAAATCAAAGGCTGAGATTAAAAAGACGTTGGGATGATCCATATTTTTATCCATTGGATACAAGTCAAAGGGGTGGACAGATCGCCTTTGTCAAAAAGTAATCTGGCGATTGTCGATCCTATGAATAGTGACGAATCGCAAGTGAGGATGGGACAAATACATGGAACGGTCACATTTGAATTTCAAATTCAAGTCACATGCATTCCTACCTATAAATAGAGGACTTTCAACTCAAGAAAGAAGAGGATGAATTTTTGGAATAAACTTCAAGTGATAACATTGAGCTGAAAAACACCCTGCTGAACTTACTGAGCTTAAGGCTGCTGATCTAGTTATTTTCTTCAAGTGCATTACATGTTTAAGCCGCATCAAGCATACACACTTGAAGACCGCAAGTCTTGATTATATCATCCTAATCAAGTTCTTTGCAATCGAATCATTTACTTGATTCATTCTTTATTTTATAAAGAGCTCTTGAAGACAGTGAAGCATCTGTTAGGTGTGAAAGATGTTGGTTTGTGGTGGAGCCGGTGAAGAGGCAATTCTACCCTTCAAGGACCAAGTGGAAGACTAAGGAGCAACAATCCTACTGCTTCCTAGTTTTCGGTTTGTGAAGCCATAGTTATTGGTGAAGGACAAGCAACCTAGGATTCTTTGTAACGAGATAACTCAAAGATTACTAGTGAATTTCCTCCAACATCACAGGAGAAGAGTGGACGTCTGAGGATTACATCACCTGGAACCACTATAAAAATCTCTACTTACTTACTTCGCATTTACTTTCGCACTTAGTCATTATTCATATCAACTCTTTGAATCTAGCAATCAAATCACACACATACATTCTTGAGTATCTAATACTTAGTAACATATTTAACAACAAGTAACAAGGCTTAATTTTGATATTATTCCATTGCACAAATTCAGCAAAGCGAATCACAAGAGACTCATGCTTATCAAGAAAGCTCGAGGTCTCAAAGAGACTATCTCTTGAAGTATCGTGAGTTTCTTTGAAGTTGCAAAATTTGTTAACTCTAAAGTTTTAAGTGTTAAGTTTATTCACCCCCTCTAAACTTAACTAAAGCCTTTTCAAGGGACCAACAATTGGTATCGAGCGAAGGCTTTACTCAAGGAATCCTACTTGTTGTGCTTGTGAAAATTCTTTAAAAACTTTCCTTCAAGTTCTTGATTTTCAAGACTTGCATCATGGATAACACACACAAGATGCTAGAACCATGTTGATGTGCTCTCTTGATAGATTTGATGAGTATAAACGTCGAATGCAGGCATATCTTGTCGCTACTCATGATGAGATGATGGATGTACTAATCGAAGGACCACTTTGGAGATTACAAAGCGCGTGCTGATGGGTGATGCGAATCCGAGTACATTCCTAAACCAAAAAGAGAATGGAATGCAGAAGACAGAAAAAGAGCAAACCTCAACAACATTGCTATTGATATCATTTACAGAACCTTGGATAGCAATATGTACATGAAGGTCAAAGATTGCAAGACTGCAAAGGAACTTTGGGACAAGATTCACTTAATCTGTGAAGGCAATCGATGCAATAAAGAAGAACAAAATCAGTGTGGCTGAAAAGGTTTCAAAAGTTCAAAATGCTGCCAAATGAAACCATTGAGCAAATGGAGTCCAGATTCAATGCAATCCTAGATGAACTTACTCTGCTGAGTGTAAGTTATTCAAAAGAGGAAGTAAACACCAAAATCTTGGAAGCTTTACCTGCAAGAGATGTTTGGAAAATGAAGGTGACTGCAATTGAAGAAATGAGAAAGTCGCATGAAAGAAGACACCTTCAAACTGTTCTCTCGATCTTAAGGCCTATGAATTTAGCAAGAAGCTAGTGCACGAAATCGAAAAGGAAGAGCCAAAGACCATCTGCATTGGCTGCTTCACATCATGAAGAAACATCGGAGGAGGACGAGGATGATATGCTAGATGAAATGCAAGAGCAAATTTCCCTCTTGAGCAAGAAAATCGAATGATGAAGACCGGAAAGGCCCTACAAGAAATTTCACAAAGAGGCCTCTTGAAAAGAAGGAAAGAAGAACCAAAGAAAGATAATGACTATCTATGCTTTCATTGCAAGAAACCAGACACTTCTGCACTGATTGTCACGAGTTGAAACAAGGCAAGGAACTCGATTATCTTTGCTTCAACTGTAAGAAGCCTGGACATTTTAGACTGATTGTCGGACCTCATCAAGACCAAGAGTCAACAAAGGAGACATGGCAAGAAGGCTATGGTTGTTTGAAGATGAATCGAGATATGAAGTGGGATCTCAAAAGGAAATGAATCGGATGACACAAAGATCAAGGTTGCTTTGATATGGAGGATTATGCTTTGATGGCCAACATGGATGAAACGAGGAGGTATACAACATCGTATCTATAAACACTCCTGCTGGAAGTGATTGTGAATCAACTCATGTGGTTCAAATCCTAGAAATTACGACAACAATGAGACTTTGGATGCCATCCTTAATCAACTAAGGATAATACAATCTGGTTATGAGATTGTGAAGGCCAAAAAGAGGCTCTTGAGTTAGAAGTTGGAAGATTGAAAGTGAATTAAGGGTTTTCAAAGGTAAGGAAAAAGATGTTGGGCCAGAATCAAAGATAAGTCTGCTTTAACATCCAGCACCTCTGAATCTGGCCAACCATCTTGTTCCAATATCGCATACAAATCGGGAAAGCCTTATGGAGATAGAATGGTCTTGGATTTGGAACTCAAGAATCTAACAAGAGTGGATCCAAGTAAGTTTATCAACCTAGTACCGCAATTGGTCCTAAGTTTGTGCCTGCACTAGATCCATCTCCCAGCAAAAATCTTTGAAGCGAGTAAAACCAAATGAGAATGCCTCAAAGAAGCAAAATCGAAGTCTCGTAAGTCAACGACTCTAGTAAAAGAATAAATCCAAAAATAGGATTGCTGTACCTTCTAAGCTCTGCGATAGCGGACACTGCTACTACCAAGTCTATTGGACCACGTATGGAAAGAAAAAGCAAATATTCCAAGAATAAGAATCCTAAATCCAAAAATGTTGATCATTCAAGGGATACTTATCTCGGGGAAAGGTAGACTGCTCCTCTATGCGATAATGATTGGAATATTCCTGCATCTAATGCTAGAAACAAATCAGATAACCATACTACTAGGGTAAAACCTAGACAATGGAATCAAAGAGAGGACTTACACAAGACCTCAACAGACTCCATATTACAAGTTGTTCTAATAGACAAAGACACCTATGGTTATGCAAATGGTTCTAATAACAAGAATCATTTCAAAGAGCATTATGTACCAAAAGGCCGAGAAAACATATGTGGTTCCTACACAACCTCATCGTTAGAACTTATGGATGTGTGGAATACATGTATGAACAAAGTATGAACCAAAGTATAACACATTTAGGAGAAGACCTTATGGAAACATACCAAGGGTCATGCTTGCCACATCGACCACTATGGACCCAAACAGATTTGGGTACCTAAAATGCATTAACTTTGTTTTGTAGGGTGTCCGGTACTTTGACAAGGGATGTTCCGGACACATGACAAAGAATAAGCACTTGCCTTACAAACTTTGTGGCAAAAGATGGTCCAAGGGTGAATTTTGGCAACAAAAATACACTGGCTATACAAGAGGATATGGCACACTTATCGAAATGGACTTACAATCAAGAATGTTGCATATGTGGAAGGATCGGACTACAACTTCTTTGAGCCTCGGACAATTCTGTGATATGGGATACAAGGTCACTTTTGACAAAAACAATTGTATTGTCATTAGTGAAAGAGGTGATCAAGTTGTACTTGCTGGTAGAAGGCAACAGAACATGTATGTTGTGGATTGGTCTACTGCAGTTCCAGAAACCTGCCTGATTGTACATACCAAATCTGAACTCAATTGGTTATGGCACAAGAAGTTAAATAATCTAAATTTTGATGATATTAATCAGTTAGTGAAGAAGAAGTTAGTGGTTGGTTTACCTGAGATCACATTCAAGAAGGATGCTATCTGTGATGCATGTCAGCAAGGTAAACAGATAAAGACAAGTTTCAAGTCAAAGACTAAACAATCAACTAACAGAGTGTTGGAGCTTATGCACATGGATCTTTTTGGACCAATAACTCCAACAAGTGTGACATGAAAGAAATACACCTTAGTGGTTGTGGATGATTTTTCTAGATACACTTGGGTGATATTCATGAACAAGAAAAGTGAGACACTCCAAAGCTTGCCTAATCTTTTGAAGAGATTACAAAATGAGAAAAGTTTAACAGTCATAAAGATTAGATCGGATCGAGTCTTGAATTTCTCAACAAAGTTATAAGAGAATATCATGTGAATGTAATGGTGTACTTCATCAACTTGTTGCTGCTGCTGGTACACCTCAGCAAAATGGGGTTGCTGAAAGAAGAAACAGGACATTAAAGGAAGCAGGAAGAACAATGATTTGTGAAGCATTGCTACCTGAAAGATATTAAATTGGGCTGAAGCAGTAAATACAACATGCTATACACAAAATAGAACATCAGTAAACAAGAAGCTGCTGAAGACACCTTATGAGATATGGAATGGAAGGATACCTAATATATCCTATTTTCACCCATTTGGAAGCAAATGTTTTATTCTAAATCATAAAGTTCATTTGAAAACATTCCAACCAAAATCAGATGAAGGAATTTTCTTAGGATATTCTTGATCAGTGAGCATTCAGTCTTACCGAACAAAAGAACATCAAAACATGAAGAAACAATCAATGTTGTGTTTGATGAACCTAAGTTTACTGGTATGGAAGATAAAGAGTGTGAACCTGCTGAAAATCAACAAATCACTGATCCAGATTGTGTTGAAGTTTTGGAAAGATTCAATGACTTAAAAGTTTCGACATCGCCTCTTTGAACATCCTGCCGACAATGTTATCGATGCAACAATCGAAGCGCTTCAAGGATCTCGACCCCCTCAGTAGAAGAAACTACAAAGAGACCCTACTGAAGATGATATTCTGAAAATCAAAATAACCAAAATCCACAATGAAAAGAATCACCTGCACGAACAAGTAATTGGCAATGTACAAAGAAGGTGTGAGGACTATAAGACAACCTGGAAGCAATGTTTACTTGTTTTCTATCACAAATGGAACCCAAAGTTGTTGAAGAAGCAATTTCAGATCCAGATTGGATAATTGCTATGCAAGAAGAATTAAATGAATTTGAAAGAAATCAAGTTTGGACACTAGTTGAAAGGCCAAGTCATGCAAATATCATTGGTACTAAATGGGTATACAGAAATAAACTTGATGAATCTGGTACCATTGTTAGAAATAAGGCCAGACTAGTTGCAAAAGGCTATTCTCAAGCGAGATGAATAGATTTTGATGAGACTTATGCACCTGTTGCAAGATTGGAAGCTATCAGATTATTTTTGGCACATGTTGCATACAAGAACTTCAAAGTATATCAAATGGATGTCAAGAGTGCATTTTTGAATGGTATCCTAGAGGAGGAAGTGTATGTTCAGCAACCTCCTGGATTTGAAGTTAAAGATCAAGAAGATAAAGTGTATAGACTCAACAAAGCACTTTATGGATTGAAACAAGCACCAAGAGCATGGTATGAGACTCTATCTCAATTCTTGGTGGACAATGGTTTTACAAAAGGACCATTGACAAGACACTTTTCGAGAATCGAGTGAAGGGGACACACCTATTTGGTACAAATTTATGTGGATGACATAATTTTTGGTTACGAGAATGATTTACTTTGTGAAAAGTTTGCAAATCTAATGAAGAGCAAATTCCAAATGAGTATGATGGGAGAAATGAATTACTTCTTGGGATTGCAAGTTAAACAGATTGAAAGATGGAATCTTCATTCATCAAACCAAGTATACCAAAGAGTTCTTTGAAGAAATTTGGTATGGAAAACAAAGACTAAGAGCTCAACTCCTATGAGTACAAACATCGATTGGATGAAGATAAAGAAGGCAAAGATGTTGATTAGACTGCATGTGAAGATGATGATAAGCGTCTGCTTTGTATCTCACCGCCAAGCAGACTGATATATCCTTTGTCTTTGTAGCCTGTAGGTGTTTGTGCAAGATTTCAATCCAAACCTAAAGAAAGTCATTTAGGTCTTTGTCAAAAGAGTTCTTAAGTATCTAAAAGAGACTTTGGGAGTAGAATATGGTATTCCAAGGAAGGAAGCTTCAAGGTAATATCCTACTCAGATTCGATTATCTTGGATGCAAGATTGATAGAAAAAGCACCTCGGGAACTCACATCGCTTAATGGGAAATAAGTGGTCTCTGGTTTAGCAAGAAACATAATTCTATTTCAACTTCCACTCTTTGAAGTCGAATACATTGTCACTTTGGAAGTTCTTTGTGCACAAGTACTATGGTTAAGACAACAATTAAGGGATTATGGAATTGAAGAAAGGAAATTCCAATCATGTGTGACAACACAAGTGCAATTGCAATCACAGAAAATCCTGTTTTGCATTCAAGAACCAAGCACATTGATGTGAGACATCATTTTATAAGAGATCATGTTGAAAAGAAAGATGTGGTGGTTCTATACATTCCTACTGAAGATCAACTTGCTGATATTTTCACTAAGCCACTTGATAGTGAAAGATTTGTCAAATTAAGGATCTAACTTGGAATTATAAAGATTGACTGATATTCAAAGAATGTAATCGAATTCACCAAGGGGATTAGTCTTTGTTGTGTTGGGTGAGCTCACTTAGCAGATTAGTCATTGGTATCAACAATTCCATGTACTTTTGTTTGAACAATTGAGCAAATGAGGTTGCCAAGGGATTGGTCTTTGTCATGTTGGGTGAGCTCACTTGACAGATCAGTCATTGGTGTTAAACTTCATCTTGTTTTATCAATTGAACAAAACAAGGAGAAAACAAGGATCAAGCAGTCACTTTGTCGTAGAGGTGCTGAAGCACATTATCGCCAGATCACTGAGCCCACCTATTTGAGGATACCTTGCTTTGAAGGAACTTTACTCGATCAAAGTTATTAAGGTCAAAAGCGATTTAGCGGGATATTTATTTTATCCATTATTACCACGCTTAAACCATCCAACGGTTACAAACGTTATGGTGGAGTAATGGGCCACGTGTCAAGACCGAATTTATTCAGATTAATCGTGGTTACCTCAATATACGTGCAAAGACAGCTTCAACTACCCACTTTATCTATATATTGAGACTATCACTCGCCAGAGAATCGTCACTTGCAAATCGCTTTATCATCACGCAATCGTTACCTTTGTGTGAACACAGATTTAAGATTCAATCTTCTTCATCTCATTCTTCTCATTAAATTGGCGGAAAAAGTTGATGTACAAATTGAATCAAGCCAAAGTGTTAGAGGTTTTGTTGAAGATGCAAACAGAATCGAATCGCCATTAACATTGGTCGATGAATAAGGAGGTATGTCGGTCTGGAAAATGTGTTAAACATAAGATGGACACAATTTCTTATACAAATGTTGTCGGTTTCGGAGAAACATTCAAATAAAGGAAGGAATCAAGCATTTAAGATCACTGTAAATGGGCAAGAAATTGAAGTTTCCCCACGAGGAGGAAGTTTTGGATTTGTTGAAGTGGTGGGCGGCTCTGTGAATCTCAAGCAATGGGATTGGACAAATTGGCGTTTGTAGATCAGATTAAGACAGATGCAGAAATCAAATCCGTTCCAGGCATCAACTGCAAACACATTGGTATTGAATACAGTCTGCTGAGCAAGCTCATTGCAAAGAACATACTTGGGCTAGCTAGCAGTATGGACACTCTATCAGGACCCAAGATAGAGTTGATGATTATCATCTGTAGGAGCATGAAGTTTGATCACGGTACTTTATTCATTATATGAAGAAAGTTGCCAAGGAAGAGAGTTTAGGAAGAGAGGAAGTCCAAGGCACGCCCTTAGGATTAATGGTCCAGACTCTGCTGAATCATCTTGGAATTCCTGATGTAGCACCTGTGGATATTAATCGTTCTAGATACAAGAAGGAGATTGATTATGCAATTCTGGACTTGATGATGATGAAGAAATTGCTGAGAAGTCTGGCATGATAATGATGATGGAGATGATGGTGATCTTGGGTGGTGAGCGGGTTTCAACAAACTAAGAAGATTTCCATCAAACCTCTTTGCACCAAAGAAAATCGCTTGAAAGAGGAAGAAGAGTCTTGATGTTAGAAAGACTACGAAGTCCTGAAATCAAAAGAACAAGAAAGGAAACAAAGACAGATCGTTGAGTCTGCTTTGAGGTCAAGTGGAGGTTACTGACCTGCTTGTGGCTTCAAGAAAAACTGTTGGTGAAATTTTTAGAGAACAACAGAAGGAAGCAAGTAGAAAAAGAAAATTGACTAGAAAAGATGATGATGATGAACCCCTATCCAAGAGGATGAAGGAAGTTGCCAAAAAGAAGAAATATGGCAAGGGGAAAGAGTTGAAAATTTTGGAGGCACAGAGGGCCCAAGAAGAAGCATCAGTAGAAGAGGAAGAAGAGGCTGTTGAAGCTGAGCCTCTAACTATCATTCCACCGCTTGTTATCGATTCCTCCAATGAAGAAGTTATCAAGTCCACCGATGTCTTTGAGCAGGTTGTTTTTGAGCAATCTGTAGAGGATCTCTGCAGATCTCGACCACAGAGCTCTTTGTAGTATCCATTTGAAGAACCACACAAACCCACCGAACTGAACTCTGTTGTGGTGGTTGAAGAGGTGATTGGAGACTTGGTTGAAGACCCCGCAAATTTGGCAATAGTTCGGGGGAAGAGCGGTTTGTCTAACTAACCTGCTGATGAGCATGTAGTCGAGGGAACCAAGTGTGATCTGAGATGGAAGTAGTAGGTACAAATGCACATTCACGAGAACTCTTGACTTTCAAACATCTGTAGAAGAAACCATGGATCTGCTTGTTGGAACCTTTGGAGGTCAACAAGCTCTGGAGCTGCTCAGGAGATCTTTCATGCCATTTGAAAGGCATGCAAAAGAGCAAGAAAATCAAGAGTATGTGGATCCCAAACTTGACAAATTGCCGATTATTTCCAATGGAAGTTTGGTTTCTATAAGAGACAAAAGCCATTTCTTGAACCAATGATGAGATCTTGAAGAATGGGCTTTTGGCAACCGGGAGTGGAGAACTTGGTGGATCTCGATTGATACAACCTTGCCTGCAATCAAGATTGATGGATTTATTTGATGAGCAAATGAAGGAGGAGGGTATCAAATTTAGAGATCCAAGAGATGGTCTGATGATTCTTCCTCATCATCGATAGTAGAGAGACTTTCACTCTGGACCGGGAGAATCAAGTGGGGGCTGCAGCACATGGCACATGAATCATCAGCATGTGATCCACTATCTTGGTAAGTCTGCTGAGGGCAAAGAGATGGAGAGATGGATGAGGATCTACAGGATCTCACCATGGATGATCTGGAGGCATTGATCAATGAAGGCATTACTCGAGTCTTGGTAGGTGGACCGATGAACCAAGTACATTCCATGTTGTAGAGCCTCTTGCACAAACCGATCTTTGGACAGTGAGGATTTGGATGGAGAAAAGGTTCTTGATTTTAATGAACCTAGTGCCACTCTGAAGAGTCAATTGAATATCAAGACGGATTTGACATTGAAGGCACTCGACTAAAACGCCATCATCCTGCACAAGATTGGTCATCTTTGAAGGTTTCCAAGTGGATAATACCAATATATTCAATCCACGGGAAGTTGAAGAGGAGGTGCAGAGTTCTTTGGGATACAAACAAAGACACTGGACAAAGGTTGGAACAGGAGGTGCAGTGCTTGGGTCTCAAACAAACACTGGACAAAGGTTGGAACTGATTTGGGTTTGGAGAAACCCCTCGCATTGGCGATGAGGCTCTTTGTAGTGGAGCTGCTGGAGCCAAGGCATTGTAGGGAAGGATAGTCGCAGATCTTTGTTAATGAGGATGAGCAAATTTCTTTGGACTATAACTACTGATGATGAAGAATTACAAATTTTTGGAGAAGAAGAAGTTGTTGAAGAACACACACAAGATCCTATCCTTGAAGATGTTCTTGGTGCAATGGTTGAGGAAGGACCTCCCCACAGGAGGAGAGATATGAGTAGAGCTATGGTCATCGGCCGAGACAACAGCACAATATAGAGTTGAGGAGCTGCGATGGATCTACTTGACAGATAGAATGGCGATGGAGTGCCAATTGAAGTTGTCAATGAGTTAAGAACTGTAAGAAATGACATGCAACGATTAAGAACTCAATTGACAAAGAGAATGCAGATTTGAAGAAGCTACTGAAGATGGTAAATGATAATAGACAATCTCTCGATCTGATTTGCTTCAAACTTTGCATCTACTCAAAATGCAATGAATAATTTGATACTAGATGTCAAGGGTATCAAAGTTGGAAATACAGACAAAGACAAGTTTCTAAAAGATCAACTTGTCTCTATACATGAAAACTTGACAAGCTTGTGAAGCTCCCAAACTTGCTGAGCCTGTTCTTTGCACAACAACTCCGCTATGCCTGATCCCAAACTCACCGAAAGGATCAGCAGACTAGAGGAGACCACGCAATCAAGGATTACTTCACTTGATACTAGAACTGAACAAAGTGGCGGTGTCAATTACACAGAGTGATAGTATCACGAGGAAGCTATTCATGGCCTCATCTCACGTTTTGTTGATGATGTCACTAAGGGGGAAGAGGGCCAATCACCGCAAAGAAAGGAGGCTGCGGACTCTTTGCACGAAGAGATGGACTGATGATACAAATGCTTTTAGGCAACTTTGCACTGGCGATTGCAACTCACGAATGATCTCTGTCACAATACAAGAAAGAGTTTCATAATAGAAGGAGACCCTATCGTGACATGGGATTTCATGAAGGTCTTAACTCCTTCTTGAGTTTGAAGTTTTGGGAGGCAAGGATTAAAGCCTTAAGAGCAAATACCAGAGGCAGAAGAAGTAGCATAGGTGAAAGGTGCTTTGCCAATTACAAAAGCAAAAGATTCAACAATGAATTTAAGGAGTCAGATATGAAGTTTGGCTTGGGTGAATCGATCAATCTTGTCTGCTCAAGCATGGAATTGGTGGAAACAAGTCAATTCTTATATTGACTTTACACTTATTGAGAATGAATGGATGGTTGAAATGATAGAAGAGATCGAGAGCCTATCAAGAGCAAGTGAGAAGGCTAGACAAGAAAGAGAGAAGAGACAATAGATCGACTACTTATCACTTTGTTTATCTTTCTTGTATCTAGTTGTAATAATCGTGAACAAATATTTATAATGAGAATTGACTGAATTTGTTCTGTTTGTGTTTTTATCTTTTGCTTTGTTGATTAGGTGAGGTAGTGGCATCATCACCAAAAGGGGGAAATTGTTGGACTTATTTCTTAGTTTTGATGATGAGTGCCATACTAGCTGTTATAGTGCAAAGGCAAAAGATGTCTAGATAAAATGTATAGGTTTATTAGAGTTTGATTCATAAATAGGTTTGATCAAACAAGCCTTTGTAAAGGGTCATTGATTGTTTATCGCCAGGATGGTCTAGTCGATGGGTTAGATAGGTCGATGGCTAGTCTCGCAACTCTCTTGAAGACCAAGACTCAAGGCCGAGGTTCAAACTCGATAAATGAAGGCTAAGGGATCAAACTTAGTATTTAATGTCAAGGATATGGAATCGATTATCTAGGCAAGTCTGTGATGACCTAAATTGATTACATATACCTTGTGTAGAAGATCTAAGTTCCACAAGTTGGATGATGTTTGGAACTTAGTTATATTCAAAATGATGTAATCTAACTTCACAAATAAAAGTTGGATAAAAGGAATCAATTTGCATTATATTTTACAGAGACAAAAATATGATATTCAAGAGATCGATTGGTTTTACTGACAGACTAATGAACCTGCTGATATATGCCTCGATTAATTCAAGATTATTGAGAAGTTACATGGATAAGAACAACCAACTACCTCTGACTTATCAAGCAAATCAAAGGCTGAGATTAAAAAGACGTTGGGATGATCCATATTTTTATCCATTGGATACAAGTCAAAGGGTGGATGATCGCTGTCAAAAGTAATCTGACGAAGGTCGATCCTATGAATAGTGACAGAATGCAAATGAGGATGGGACAAATACATGGAGCGGTCACATTTGAATTTCAAATTCAAGTCACATGCATTCCTACCTATAAATAGAGGACTTTCAACTCAAGAAAGAAGAGGATGAATTTTTGGAATAAACTTCAAGTGATAACATTGAGTGAAAAACACCTGCTTGAACTTCTTGAGCTTAAGGTCATTTGCTTGATCTAGTTATTTTCTTCAAGTGCATTACGTGTTTAAGCCGCATCAAGCATACACACTTGAAGACTGCAAGTCTGATTATATCATCCTAATCAAGTTCTTTGCAAATCGAATCATTTACTTGATTCATTCTTTATTTTATAAAGAACTCTTGAAAAGACAAGAAGCATCTGTTGGGTGTGAAAGACTCGTTGGTTTGTGGTGGAGCTGGTGAAGAGTCAATTCTACCCTTCAAGGACCAGTGGAAGACTAAGGAGCGACAATCCTACATTGCTCTAGTTTTCGATTTGTGAAGCCATAGTTATTGGTGAAGGACAAGCAACCTAGGATTCTTTGTAATGAGATAACTCAAAGATTACTAGTGAATTTCCTCCAACATCACAGGAGAAGAGTGGACGTCTGGATTACATCACTGGAACCACTATAAAAATCTCTCTTACTTACTTACGCATTTACTTTACGCACTTAGTCATTATTCATATCAACTCTTTGAATCTAGCAATCGAAATCACACACATACATTACTGAGTATCTAATACTTAGTAACATATTTAACAACAAGTAACAAGGCTTAATTTTGATATTATTCCGCTGCACAAATTCAAAGCAATCGAACTGGCTATCGATGAGACTACTATTTATCGGCCAGGCTCACGAGGTCTCGTGAGACTCTTGAAGTATCAAAGAAGTCTTTGAAGTTGCAATTTGTTAACTCCAAAGTTTTAAGTGTTAAGTTTATTCACCCCCCCCCCCCCCCTCTAAACTTAACTAAAGCCTTTTCAAGGACCAACATAAGATATTAATTGATTTTGGAAAAATAGATTTATGGTAATAAGATAATTATAATCAATATAAGATATTGGCAAAATAAATTATAATTAAAGAGATAAATCAATCTAGTTGATTTTCCTTATTTTATTGGGAAAAAGGTTTCTTCTCCTCCACACTACATATGGGGAGCCACTTCCTCTATATAAAGGAAGTGGGTGTCAAGATTTTTTGTACAACACAATTGCAAGAGCTCATACTTCTTGTGTAAAATAGAGAGCTATCCATAGTGAGTTTGTGAGGGAAGAAAAGGTCCGGTCTAGCAGCCGGAGGTTTTCCAGTAGCAATCCAAGGAGGATTCCGGCAAGGGGTTCGTGTGGATTAGCGATAGAGGCCGGACGCGTGGACGGCTTGCGCATTGAACTACTCTCCGTTTGCGGTCAAAGCGACGATCTTATAGATCATCTGAGGTATAACCGTCAAACTACTTAACGTGTTTATTGCATTAAACGAAGAAGGATCTAGAAAAAAAATTAGGGTTTATGGGGGCTCGGCCGACTGGCGGCGGCCCCCTCCCTCTACGGCGGCGGCGGCGGCGGTGGCCCTAGGGCTGCCGTCTGTCGGCTGTCCTCTTCCAATGGGGGAGATCGACCCTTTTTCGTTTTGTGATATTTATTGTGCATCGATATCTCGTTTGTTTAGTTGTGTCACATGGTCAACCACTGGTTTAAATGGTTTGAGCCATTGGGAAACCATATGGCATATTGGCCTTTCCAAATTTTGATTTGGAATAGGCCTGAGCCCTTTCAAATATTTGATTTGTAAAAGGCTAGAGTGCAAACCACTTCAAAATTTTGATTTTGGAAAGTGGCCAGGCCTAAACCAAAATTATTTGGCCTTTCCAAATATTTGATTTGGAATAGGCCTAGGCCCTTTTCAAATATTTGATTTGTAAAAGGTCTAGGCCTAGGCCACTTCCAAAATTTTGATTTTGGAAAGTGGGCAGGCCTAGACTAAAATAATTTGGCCATTCCAAATATTTGATTTGGAATAGGCCTAGGCCCTTTTCAAATATTTGATTTGTAAAAGGCCTAGGCCTAGGCCACTTCCAAAATTTTGATTTTGGAAAGTGGCCAGACCTAAGCTAAATTTAGTTTTGGAAAGGAAACAAATAGGAGACTTAGTAATTTTAATTTTATTTTGAATAGTTCAAATTTAATTAAAATTAAAATCGATTTAAAATTAAATATTATTTTTAATTTTCGATTAAGTCATATAATTAATTAAAAGTTATTTAATTATTTGATGTGATAAAATAAAGACGGACGAGTAGTTAAAATTAGAATTTAATCTTTTTCATAAGATAAAATTGTATGGATTAGATGTGTAGATATAATGTGATTATATGGACCCCGATTGATCATGGACTCGACCAATAGGATAGATGAGAATGTTTTCTTTATGTTGGTTTTTGAAAAATTGTCCTAGGCCGTTATGAAGAATGTGACATAGTTTACTTTTTGCATTTATCCCATTCCCGTTAGCTCTCCCCGTGTGCGACGGGTGTAATTATTAGATAAATTATTATGTAACAAGAATGGAGCAAAAAGTTGAAGACCAAGGAGAGATGAAAAACTCATTGGCGTACAGCAATAAAGATCCTATTGGCGGTTGCAGATACCCTTAGTTTGTGACCCCTGGTTTCGTCAGTTTGTATTCGAAACCGCACCTAGGAAAAGTCCATGATCATACCGGTTATTTTGTGCGCGGAATGTTGTGTATGTTTTAATTTATATGATATAGTAGTAATATGCACATAGTAGATGAGACCGTAATTAAACCAAATTAATTAAGTGAATTAATTTAAAATTATTCCCACATCAAAAATCAAGTCGGAATTGCCTCCCCATATTATAACGACGGTGAAGAGCCCTTGTTCGGACCCAACTCACCAGCCAAAGCGGGGGTTGACCTACCTCGGGTATATCGTCGTTATCGAGATATGATCGAAAGAGATCTCATGAATATTGGGGTTATGACTTGACTAAGAATTCTCTCGGCCACCAGCCAAAGCGGGGTCGTTTGGATTTTAGAGGCAAGGGTTTGACTATTTTTCATAAGATGGAATATTGTCAAAGAGTTGACTGGTCAAACAACAAGAATCGTATAAGATACGATCGACAAATCGTTGTCCACTTGCTCAATTATTTTCGCCCATCACCAAAGTTGGGGTCGATAGTTCGATGGGATCTTGCCCACTAAAGGAATTATTTTCTTGAAAGTCAATAGGGAAGAGTTGGCTAGTGGGAGTAAAAAACCTTATAGATTTATTAAGTGCAAATTTAGGGTTTTCATACATGAGCTTTTACTTATTCTATCTTTATTTATTGTTGTAGAAAATGTCAAACAAATTGAACCTTCATTTTATCATCGAAAACAAGCTTGACGAGACGAATTTTCTCGATTGGGAAAGAAACCTCAAAATCGTTTTGAGGCACGAGAAGATTGGCTATGTCTTGGACGAGGCCCTACCGGAAAAGCCCACTGAGGGTTCGGGCAGCAGATGTTGTCGAGAAGTACAACAAGCACTGTTCTGACAGTACTGATGCTACATGTATCATGCTTGCTTCTATGACACCTGAATCGCAGAAACAACATGAGTCTATGGGCGCCTACTCTATCATGGTCCACCTGAAGGAACTTTATGCTTCTCGGTCTATGCCTTTGAGAGTGCAGGTCTCGAAGGCCTGTTTAGTTGTAAGATGGCATCTGGGGATCTTTGTGGGGTCACACGTGTTTAAAATGATCAGTACATAGAGAGGCTTGGGAAGCTGGGCCACAAGTTGGAAGGAGAGTTGAGTATTGACTTGATTTTGCAATCTCTACCTGATTCATTTTCGCAGTTCGTGATGAACTATCACATGAACAAGATAGATTGCTCCCTTGCGGAGTTATTGAACATGTTGAAGACTGCTGAGGGCACTGTGGGGAAGGGAAAGCAAGTGTTGCTGGTCACTTCGAGCAAGGGCAAGGGAAAAGCCCAAAAGAAGTCCAAGAAGGCGAAGGCTGCACCTAAGCCAACGCCTAAGATAGCGAAAGACAAATCCAAGGATGCTTGCTTCCATTGCGGTGAGACCGGACATTGGAGGAGAAACTGCAAAGGCTTCTTGAGTACCAAGAAGAAGCATTCTGATGCTTCGACTTCAGGTATATTTATGATTGAGATCAATATTGCTTCTTCTAAATCTAACCACTGGGTATTAGATACTGGTCGTGGTTCTCATATTTGCACGAATATGCAGGCACTAAGAAGAACTAGAGATCTGAGGAAAGGAGAGGTGGATCGGACCTACGCGTTGGAAATGGAGCAAATGTTGCTGCGCTGGCCGTAGGAGTTTATTTTCTTTCATTACCCAGTGGGCTAGTACTTGAACTCAATAACTGTTATTTTGTTCCTGCTCTTACGAAGAGCATTATTTCTATTTCTGCATTAGATGTTGATGGTTTTTCATGTACGTTTGAGAATAAATGTTGTTCGTTTTCACGTGATGGAATCTTTTATGGTACAGGTATACTTAGAAATGGTCTCTACATATTAGATATGAATGTTGACGTACTTAATATAAATAACAAGAAAGCCAAAACAAATGACTTTAATGAATCCTACTTATGGCATTGTAGACTAGGCCATATAAATAAGAATCACATTTCAAAACTCTATAAAGATGGAATGTTGGATCAATTCGATTACGAATCGTTTGATATATGCGAAGCTTGTTTACTTGGCAAGATGACAAAGTCACCTTTTAGTGGCAAAGGGATAAGATCCAATGAATTACTTGAGCTCATACATACTGATGTGTGCGGCCCAATGTCGATTCAAGCCAAAGGAGGATACTCTTATTTTATCACTTTCACTGATGACCATTCTCGCTATGTTATATATACTTAATGAAGTATAAGTCTGAAGCCTTTGAAAGGTTCAAGGAATTCAGAAGTGAAGTGGAGAAACAACTAGGTAAAGAAATCAAAACACTTTGATCCGATCAAGGTGGAGAATACCTAGATGGAGAGTTTCAAGACTATTTGAAGGAGAATGGGATTCTGCCTGAATGGACCCCTCCCGGGATGCCACAAATGAATGGCGTGTCTGAGAGGCGGAACCGCACCTTGTTAGACATGGTGCGATCCATGATGAGCTGTGCAGTTCTCCCAAAATCATTTTAGGGGTATGCTCTAGAAACTGCATCCTATACACTGAACCGAGTTCCATCAAAGACGGTTGACTCTACGCCATACGAGGTATGGACTAAGAGAAAACCGAGCTTAGGTCATCTAAAACCTTGGGGTTGTCCGACATACGTGAAGCGGTGATAGAGCCCAGGTCTGACAAATGTCTGTTTGTGGGATATCCTAGGGAAACCAAAGGGTACCAATTTTACCATCCTGAGGAACAAAAAGTGTTCATTGCCAGGACTGGCCACTTTCTGGAGAAAGAGTTTATTCTGGATAGGGTCAGTGGGAGTAAAATTGATCTTGAAGAAATTCGAGAACCGCTTACGGATAATAGTCAGTTGATGGAAGTAGAGGACTTGCCACACACAGATGTGACACCAGCCTCTACCGTGGACACACTAGCACCTCGTAGATCCACCAGGGAACGCCGTGAACCCGAAAGGTACACAGACGTATATCTCATGGAAGATGAGGACCCTAGAACTTATGAGGAAGTGCTATTAAGGCATGACAAAGAGAAATGGCTGGAAGCCATGAATTCTGAAATGGAATCCATGAAAGACAACCAAGTTTGGAACTTAGTTGATCCACCTGAGGGAATAGTTCCCATAGGGTGCAAATGGGTCTTTAAGAGAAACACCGACATGGACGGTAACGTGAATACCTGCAAGGCTAGGTTAGTGGCAAAAGGTTATAAGCAAAGACAATGAGTTGACTATGACGAAACCTTTTCGCCTGTTGCCATGTTAAAATCCATTATAATTTTGCTCGCTATTGCAGCATACCATGATTACGAAATCTGGTAGATGGATGTGAAAATAGCTTTCCTTAACGGGAACCTGTCTGAGGAAGTGTATATGACACAGCCTGAGGGTTTCACAACCAATGACGCCAGGATGGTGTGTAAGCTACAAAGGTCCATTTATGGATTAAAGCAAGCTTCTCGGAGTTGGAATCTTCGCTTTGATGAGATAATCAAACAGTTTGATTTCATCAAGAACGAAGATGAGCCTTGTGTTTACAAGAAGGTTAGTGGGAGTGCCATTGTGTTCTTAGTGCTTTATGTAGATGACATATTGCTCATAGGGAATGATGTGCCTATGTTACAACCAGTCAAAGCTTGGTTATCCAAGAACTTCTCTATGAAGGACTTGGGTGAGGCAACTATATTCTCAGGAATAAAGATCTATAGAGATAGATCTAAAAGGTTGCTGGTGCATGTCGCAATCCACCTATATAGACAAGATCTTTGAGGAGATTCAAAGATGGAGCAGCCTAAGAAAGGATTGCTGCCCATGTCACATGGGGTCTACACATCGAAAGGAATGAGTCATAAGACGAGAGGAGGAAAGGGCACAAATGAGTAAAGTCCCTTATGCTTCGGCAATCGGGTCTATCATGTATGCAATGTTATGCACAAGACCGGATGTCTCGTACCCTCTTAGTATGACTAGTAGGTACCAGTCAATCCAGTGATGGTCACTGGATTGTTTGTCAAGAATATCCTCAAGTGCTTGAGACGTACTAGGGATATGTTCCTGGTTTTCGGGAATGATGATTTAGTATTACGAGGTTACACAGATGCCAGTTTCCAAACTGACAAGGAAGACTTTAAGTCACAATGCTGGATTTGTTTTCACGCTTAACGGCGGAGCGGTGGTGGAAGAGTTCCAAGCGAGAGACTACTGCCAGACTCTACAACGGAAGCCGAATACATAGCAGCCTCGGAGGCGGCAAAGGAAGCAGTTCTGATGAAGAAGTTCATTACTGAACTTGGTGTGGTTCCCTCCATTGAAGGGCCAGTGCCTCTGTACTATGATAATAATGGAGCGATATCTCAGTCAAAGGAACCAAGGTCTCATCAGAAGTCCAAACAAGTGCTACGGCGCTATCACTTGATTAGAGAGATAGTAGATAGAGGAGATGTAAAGATAAAGAAAGTCCACACGGATGATAACATAGCTGATCCGTTGACCAAGGCATTGTCTCAAGCTAAGCATGAGAATCATGTTCACTTGCACGGGCTTAGGCACATGGGTGATTAGCTTTAGGCCAAGTGGGAGATTGTTGGAAAGGTGTCCAAAACCCAATCGGGTTGGACCGGATCCGACTTGGTCGGGTCATTTACAGTCTATTTATTTCATGTAATAACTTTATTATGATTAATAAAAGCACTTATGTTATTATATATCTTCATATTATTTGTTGTATATATATAGTAACGTCCCTAGTATCAATCTGTGATAGAGAAACCATGATAGTGATTATGGTTGATGAGATCTCTAATCACTATAACAAGGTTGGTACTTAAATGTCTCTAGTCTTATGTATTATCAAATGGGACATTGATACTATAATCAGACTAGCACGTATTGGATGTCTTCTATCTTTTAGAAGGTAGGGATAGATCTCGTCTATCGAAGTGTAGGGACACTTGGGTATGCGTGGACGTGTATTAGAGAATGCGTACGTTAGACTGACCCACTTACATTAAGTGTCACACTATGTGGCGGTTGTGTAATTATCCTTTTGACCAGAGTCTTCATGGCATCACGGTGTGGATGCTCATGCTTTGACACTATTGAGATTTCTCCTAACCACGGGGCGATCATGCGGTGGTGATTGGGTATGATATTGAAGCATGCGGAGTATACATGATTGGTCGTCCGGGAATCGCGTATCCTATGATTGGGATCGAATATCCAAATGGCCTTCTTATAAGGAATGTCTAGCTCTCGAGAATCTTTGCAAAGTGGGAGTAAATGTGTTATTCCGAGAGAGCATGATATCCAGATTATAAGATACGATCGTCAATGTATTGACACTCGACATACGATCGTATGGATATTATTACAAATGATAGGATTGTAAGTTACATGGTAACTGCTTCACATGAAAGGTAGTAGTCATTGCTTTTGACTCTTCCGATAATTGGGGGTCACGGTGTGTTTCTAGACGCTATCCCGTGATCGTTAGGTATGAAGGGCATTTTAGTGAATTGCACTTTGTGTCTACGGCCAACATACTCGGAAGCCTATCGGGTCACACACATATGAACATCGAGTCGGATTAAATGCGGTTATAGTTGATAACCAAATAAGGAAAGTTTATCTCTAGACTATAAAGGTTATAGTGGTAAATTAATATGGTGGTATTTATTTATTATGAATAAATAAAATACAAGATATTAATTATATACAAATTATGTTAATTAAAGAATATTCCGGAAGTCAATCTTTTGGGATATGGGGTGCCACTTTTGATGTGTATAAGATACACTTGGATTGTGCACTTTAATTAATAAGATTGCCATAATATTAATATAAGATATTAATTGATTTTGGAAAAATAGATTTATGGTAATAAGATAATTATAATCAATTTAAGATATTGGCAAAATAAATTATAATTAAAGAGATAAATCAATCTACTTGATTTTCCTTATTTTATTGGGAAAAATGTTTTCTTCTCCTCCACACTACATATGGGGCGCCACTTCCTCTATATAAAGTAAGTGGGTGTCAAGCTTTTTTGTACAACACAATTGCAAGAGCTCATAGTTCTTGTGTAAAATAGAGAAATCTGTCCATAGTGAGTTTGTGAGGAAGAAAAGGTCCGATCTATCGGCCGAGGTTTTCGATAGCAATCCAAGGAGGATTCCGGCAAGGGGTTCGTGTGGATTAGTGATAGAGGCCGGACGCGTGGACGGCTTGCGCATTGAACTACTCTCCGTTGGCGGTCAAAGCGACGATCTTATAGATCATCTGAGGTATAACCGTCAAACTACTTAACGTGTTTATTGCATTAAACGAAGAACGATCTAGAAAGGGAAATCAAATTTTAAATTCCGCTGCATTAAACTAGTGATTTCCTAACAGAGACTACGTATTTGATGGAGTACTCCTAGACTTTAATTATTAAGAAAAACGGAAGCTCATGATATTGGATACGATCCAATATGATCATTCAGTCATACGATGACAATTAATTCAAACGTTGGCTAGGAATGACCAGACCGAATTTTGGAAAAGTTGTTTTCCAAATTGTAAGATTTAAGTATCGACTTAATTATTTAATCATTTCTTAAAGGTTAATTAAATAGTCAATGTTTTGATACGATTCAAAAGGTCAAGTGAACTATTTGATAAAGTTTAGATTTTCTTTATGAAAGAAAATTAAAGACAAAGCTCTTGTGATTTTTCTTAAGTCTTATGAAGACTACACTAAGAAATATTTACAAGTGCTTAAAGGATTAAAAAGGAAAGTTAGGGCAAGTGCTTAAATAGAGGACTTATAGAAGCCTCTGTCCTAAGCAAGCACGTTGAGATAAATCTATCTAAACTCAAGTCAACTCTCGGATATATGATATCTGACGGACGTTTTCTAGGCTATACAATCCTTACCGGCAGTGTCCCGGGTCAAATTGTAGTTCTAGTCTGGTGAGTCAGGTCGTATCCTCAGGGAAATGAAAATCTAATTCAAAGTGTGGTTAAACACCAAGAAGCTATTATTAACTCGATCTAAGTCGCAGTTTTACCTTTTATAGGGTTAGATTGTTAGAGTTAGATGTTAGTAAAACAGTAAATAAATACTTATATAATATACAGATATATATATAAATATATAAATACATATATAGATACATAGACATAAATATGTATATAGATATATATAATATAAATACTAATATAATATATAGAAACTATCCAAGATAATGTTATTGAACCATGATCCCTTTTTAGTTAATAGATGAGACAGATCTTCCTTTTTCAAGGTGTAATTTATGTGAAACAGTGCACTCCTCAGCTCAACAGTTCCCTCGCACACGAGCGTACGAAACTGTCATATGTCTCATCAACTGTCCAATGTCATCCAAAGGATTGGGTACTCCGCTTTGTCATGCGGTCAATGTCAAGGATCTCGATCAAAACAGGTGAATTAACGTAATTAGATCTTGAGCACAATTTTAATAAGATTTGTTTCTCTCAAAACAAATCTGCCCCCGGGTAGGAAATAGGATTCCGTTGTCACGTTTTCACTCGGCCATTTTTACCCTCCGGTTTTTCTACCTTTTTTTCTCATATCCTAACTTCACCGTTTAGTTCGTCATTAGGTTACGATTCTGTTTATATTGATTAGCTATGTCAATATTAACGTTTCATTAAGCTCAAGTAGAAAAAGATTCATCATATTCAATTTTAATCATTTTTAACATAGTCAATCATCCATTTTACCAAAAAGATTAAAATAGTTCAATTACATATTTTGGCTAATATTACTAATACTAATATATATATATAAATAGATAGAAGTAATAAACATAATAACATTAGAATATATTCTGATTACAACTGTTGAATCGGGTTGTTTCCACGGATAGAGCATAACAAAGCTTCAAATCAACAATCTTCGATAATTATTCCACCATTACAACGATACTATAACTACTTTATTTATATATATGTTTATATATATATATATATATATATATATATGTCTATATATATATATATATATATATATATATATATATATATATATATATATATATAGGGCCCAAAATGATGAAAACAAGAAAAGAGAAGAAAGGAGATGGAAGAAGAGGGGAAATGGAGGAAATGGGAAGGAGATGAGAAGAGAGGGGCAAAGGATTGTGATGAGTTTGGGGAGGTATTTATAGGGATATATATATATATATATATATATATATATATATATATATATATATATAAGAGTATATGGAGATGGACATGCTAGCAAGTTTGTTAGAAGATGGTGGGTGTAATGATGAGTTATCACATGCACAATTAGGTGGTTATAATCAAGTTGGGAAAATATCTTCACTTTTCCCGGCGTTTCTATTGCGGCGCTTATCGATAAAATAGACATAACTTGAGTTGTAGACCTACAATTGACATGATTCAAAATGCGTTGGAAAGCTCATTTGAATATCTACAACTTTCATGCAGAACTCTTCCCCATAAAATGCCTCTAAGTTGGGTCAAATGTCTGTCGAATATATTTTACGGTATAAGTACGTAGGAAAATCGACCCGTTAAACTCGTAAGCTTGTGGCATCTTCTTCTTTCCCTCAAAATCCATCTTTTAGTGCTCAAAACATGTCGTTACATGGAATCTTGGTGAATGTATAATCCTGCAATGAATTACCAAAACACCAAACGTAAATCCGACACGACATTCCGGTTACTAAACCGGTACAAAATTTATAAAAACATAATAAAAACACGATAATTTATATAATAATTACTACTTATATATTTTGATAAAACTAAGTAATTATGACTTGAATTGATACAAAAATGCTCAAAGTGTTATCAATATTAGGGTAAAATGTCATAATAATGATTGACAATTTGTCGCTCATCACAACTCCCCACTTAGCTTTTGGCCGTCCTCGAGCAAAACAAGCGATAAAACAAATTGAATGAAGGACAAATTCATGAAGACATAAGATGTAAGGGACAACTAGATGTTGCAACCATTCAAATTACAACCAGGCGTTAACCTTAATATAAATGTATAACAGAGTGTGTGTCTGACAAGCCTTTTCAATTTCCACTATCCTCTCTTGAATAATTCAAGCAAACGCACAAGTAACCATTCAGACAGTCCTAATGACTTTCCTAGGTATGGCAGTAACAGTTCCACACAAAGTTTTCCCGTGTACTTATTAGGATAATCCCTAATGCATATCATTCAGTTTATACTGGGGATAGTCAGAAGATAACTAAGTTTTCAACCATGCTTAACCAACTTTCCACATTGTCATTTGCCAATTTTTACTTAATTTCACATGTGTAGCATATCCCTTCATTCCCAGCAATAGGATGTTTCGTGATAACACCCTAGCTGGACCACTATCATCGAGCGAATGGGAGCTTTTAAGCCTCATAGTGATATAGGGCGTTTAGTGATAACGCCCTACCGCACTCAAATCATTGGTAGCTACATCCGACATATAAATAGTTCATCTTAGTTTGGTATTCTTCTTTTCATTCCATTTTCCCAATAAACATAACTTATATCCTTCCTATCACATTCAAACCTTCAGATATTCACAGTACACGTTTAGAAGTTAGGTACTAAGTTACTGCAAGTCTTTCTAGGATAAACCACTAGGATACTAAATGGATACAGTTTAAAATTTTCGCTTCAATATCAAAGGCTTACGTGAAGGAATTCATGTTACACAAATAAATTTGGGGTTAAAATGCACTTACGGTTCACGTTGGTTATACACATCCAAATTGATCATTACATCTTCAAATCCATGAAATATATGCCTTGTACAATTTTAATCAACTAAATAATGTTCGAAAAAGATCAAAAAAAAACTAAGGGATTTATTGATACAAATAAGCATCAATGCCATTGCTAGACCATCCACGACCACACTCCCCAATTACGAACTTACATTGTCCTCAATGTAAAGTGAGTGTAAATAAGTTGTTGGGAAAGCAATGGTGCACTTAAACAAGTCAAAACAAATACTGGGATGATAAAAAAGGGTGGGTGGGTGGGTCAAAGTTATGACCGTTGTGTGTGCAAATAAAATAAAAGTGTGTGGAGTGTGACAGTGTAGTGACAGAAGGTAGATAAACACACCACATAAACTTTTATTGGTTTAAAACACACAATATCCCATAGTAGTTGAACTAATACATGTCACACATTATTTGAAATTTAAAACAGACTAGATCATGATGTGAAATATGTGACAAAGTATTAACTCTGAGTCTTTTATACCCAGATCCTCAAGGGTTATTTCAAATCGTTCTATCAACCTTAGTCCAAGAAATGATGCATTTGAATTTTCTCTTTGCTTTCTCTCGGGATTTTCGGATAACCACCTAATCGTTCCCGTTTTAATGACATTCAAACATTCATCCTGAGACTTGGTGAAACAAAATGAAAATCAATCCGAAGTATTAGCAAAGTATCATCCAAAGTATGAGTAATTATTATATTTAACATTTTTACGGGCTGCCTCCCGGTAGTGCTTTTGGTTAACGTCGTTTGCTCGACACTTAAACAACCATAATGATGATGATTAACTAATATAATATACTAAACAAAATAGGATACTTCTAACAATTACTCACCAAAGATGTAGCAATTAAGTACATGAACCAACTAGAAATAAATGCTTAATGAGTAAATAGGAAGGATAGTACCCGTGATTTACTAAATTTATAGTCTATAGCTAGACTTTATCTTGCTTCGGTTTTTAATGCATTGGTGGTGGGTCATCCTCACGTACCGCATCCTTCTTTTTTTATCAATACTGGTCTCCAACATATGTTAGACGAATGTCGTCGAATCCAACGGTTCTTGACCTTTTCCTTTGATTTTCGAGCTTTCGGTTTGTGAGCCTTCATATTATTGATAGAGTCATCTTCTTCAACTACCTGCGTGTTAGTACGATCCACAACAAGGGGACACAAAGTGTCAATACAAGAACAAGATTCTAATGGAATGTAAATGTTGAAGACAACGCGCTCATCACTCACTCCCAAACTAAGCTCTCCCTTACGAACATCGATCACAGCTCCCACCGTTGCTAAAAATGGTCTCCCGAGGATAAGGGGTGCACTCCCTACCTCCATATCCATAACAACAAAATCGACGGGGAAGTAAAATTTATCTACCTTAACCAACACGTCTTCAATGACTCCTTTAGGATGTTTAATAGATCTATCTGCAAGTTGGAGAGTCATCTCCGTACGCTTAAGCTTACATATGCCAAGTTTCATGAAATCATTATAGGACATGAGGTTTATGCTTGCACCGAGATCACAAAGCGCCTTCTCAAACAAAAGTCCCCCAATTTCACATGGGATAGTGAAACTACCAGGATCTTTAAGTTTAGGAGGAAGCTTATGTTGAAGCACGGCGGAACACTCCTCACTTAGACACACCGTCTCATGTCTTCAATGAAAGGGATATTAATAGTTAAATGCCGAAAAGTGTCAAGAAATCGTGCGTGCTTCTTATCCAACTTCATCTTTTTAATTTCCTCTCTCGGGGGATAGGGAAGTGATTCAAGATCAATTAAATTAGGGTTAGAATGTATACTTCCCTTACCCTTGTCGTTAGACGAAGATGGTGAAGCTTCCTTGGATGTTTGTGCATTTGGAGGACACTTTGTGTGTCATCATTCTACACCTTTTTCTTGAAATCATGACTTGGATATGGTGTTTGCTTTGTCGAGTTGAATCGAGGTGAATTTGGATTGAGCCGGATAAGGTTCGGTTTGAATTGGCCCTTTCAAACTTGATTCCTTTTAACTCGCTCATTGGACAAGGTCCTTAGATCATTCAGTCTTGGATTTTTCAATATTCTAGGAACCTTGACCCATTCCTCATCCTCACTTTCAGGTTCAATATATCTGTTTTGTCTTAGGAAAACTTCAATAATGTCCTCTTCCTCTTTGGTGAATTCAGGTTCATCTTTAGATTCCACATTCTTTTCAAATTTACCATCTAAATCATCCTCTACTTCATTATTTCCGAAGTTTTCTAATCCATTACTTCCAAAGATTCTTCCACTCTTGGTAATAACAGCTTTTACCTCTCTCGGGTTTCTTTCAGTATTACTTGGTAATCCTCCTGGAGGTCTACTATTTTTACGTTCTCCTTCTCTACTCAAATAATATTCCATATTCCTTACTGATGCTTCTATAATTCTCATTCTGGTATCATGTCCACTTATAGATGTTTTCAACGTACTCATATATTACTCATATTTTGAGCTTGAGTAGACATCACACCCATCATATTTTCCATTAATTTCTCCCATTTATCAACTCCTTCAAGTTGAGTTGGACTTTGGGTGACTTGTATGCTTTGAGTGGTATGTTGTGGATATGGTCTAGGTAATAATTGTAGATTCTGATTCGAGGTATCTCCTTGATAAACTGGATTATTGTATGAATTCTTATACTGAACTGGATACGGTGGTTGTCCTTGCTTACTAGGGTTTTCAGACCAATGAAAAGTAGGGTGATCTCTTCTAATAGCATTAAACGAGTTTGAATACGCGTTGTTCAAATTCCTATGCTGTTGTAAAAAACTCACCTTTTCCCTTGAATATCCTTCTGGTTCTTCCATCCCTAATGACACATTATCATGACTTGAGTATTCATTTGGTAAGATATTTTCTGAGTTTACATTTTTACTGGCTAATAAGCCGTCAAATTTCCTACTCAAATTCTCCAAGTGTGCTAGAACTTCCGTATTTGATGTATATTCTCCTGCAAATTCTACTTTTCTTGTGCTAGAACCGGTTTCCCACATTCTGTTATTTTTGGAAATCTTTTCAATAGCATCGTAAACTAATTGGGCTTCACTCATCATTAAAGAACCACCACATGCATGATCAACGTCTGCACGTGAGTCTTTCCTTAGTTTACGACAGAAAAGTTGGATTTGCATAACTAAGGAATAACCATGATCGGGACAAGCTCGTAATAGCTTTTTAAATCTTTCCCAAGCATTTTGATGTATTACTTTTATATGATTAAAATTACGTTATATTATTATTTTTATCAACGAATTCTATATAAAATATATGAAATAATGATAAAAATAGTATGAAATATTAATCTTTATAGTTTAGTATAGTTAGTAGTAAAATTTAGTAATAATAGTAAAAAGTTATCAATTTGTACCGATTTTAGTAAATCGGAGTGTCGTGTCAGATTTACGTGGATATTTGTGGTATTTTATTGCAGATTTATAAGCCAAGATCCCGAGAATCGACATTTTAAAGTATAATCATATCTTTGGAAGGATTTAGAGAATGTCACGAGCTTAAGTGGTCAAGTGGTCAATCGAAGTGGTCAAGTGGTCAATCGAAGTGGTCAAGTGGCTAATCGATTTGATTAAGTGGTAATCGAGAAATATCTTCGACAAATGAATGGCTCATCAAAAAGACATTTTCTGAAGAAGAGGTCTTCATGAAAGTTGTATACCATTCAACGAGCTTTCCAATGCATCTTGAATCATGTTGTTTGGAGATCGGGAACTCGAGATATGAATTTTATAAGTTATATATATAATTATAATTATATATATATTATCCTCGCACATGCTGATTAATCAAGGGGGGATGGATTCAATCATTAGGCGGGACCAGTCCGGCCATATCAAGGACCGGTCCGGCCAAGGGAGTTTTGCCTACAAAAGGGAGCTCATTTGCAACAGAATCGGGTGTACCAATATATATATATATATATACAATATCCTATATATATATATATTATCTATATCTTTTCTTTTATTTTCGTAGTTTCTAAATAGGCCTTATGCCAAAAAAATAATAAAACTGTAGTATTGTTGTAATGCTCGGGAAATTATCGGAAGTTCGGTGTTGTTGAAGTCGTTGTAATATCCGGAAGAATACGACCTCTGATTCAGCATTTGTAATCGGGTAAAATTTCTAAAGTATTTATGTTTGTTATGTTTGTTTTTATCTTTTTAGTCGTTATAATGTTTTTAGGCTAAATCTAATAACCAACCAAAGTTATGTAATCGTTTTATTTCGATCTTTTTGGTAAAGGAATGTTGTCTAAGTAAAATTTACTAAAATTGAGTTAATCGAATCTTTTTCTATTTTGTAACGTATTGATAATATTCGGATTGACGTAATTAACCAAGATGAATCGCAACATATAACCTAACGATGAACTGACCAGAGAAGTTAGGATATGAGATAAAAGATAGAAAAACCGGAGGGTAAAATTGACCATGCGAAAGCGTGACAACGGAATCCTATTTCCTACCCGGGGGCAGATTTGTCTTGGGAAAGATGAATCTTATTAAAATTGTGCTCAAGATCGTAATAATGTTAAAATCAACGGTTTAATTGAAACTAACACCGGAAAGTTAAATCGATCCGCCTGACAACCGGAGCCTTTTGAATAACATCGGCCGTCTGACAAACGGAATAACCTCTTTTATCCAGGGTAGATTTGTACTCGATACCTGTTCAGACTAACTGAGATTAGCATGGGGCAGTTGTGGAGATTAAACTGATGACAATTTGACATATGACAATTTCATACGCTTTCGTGTGAGGAGGAATTGTTAACCTCGAGAGTGCACCGTTTCATTTACTCAATTGGACCTAATATAAAAGGAAAGATCGAGCACACGGTCGGTTTCTTGAAAAGATCGTATAAATCAATTATATAAACTTTGGCTAGTTCTATCTCGTTTATTATTATAAAGTATATATTGGTATATATATATATATATATATATATATATATATATATATATATATATTTTGCATTTCATGTACATCTATATATATTTATATATCTATATCTATATATATTATATTAGAATAACTTTTAAATTACGTATTTACTTTATGTTAAGTAGAATAGTAGTAATCATGTTATAAAGTTGCGGTTTAGATCGAGTTAATAACATGACTCTTTGGTGTTTAACCACACTTAAAAAGAATTACCACGTTTTCCCGAGGATTCGACACTCGACTCACCATACTAGCACTATGATTTGACCCGGTACACTGCCGGTTAGGATCTGTATAGCCTAGAAAAGGTCCGTCAGCTTTCTGGCGCCGTTGCCGGGGACCACGTCGCTAATTTCTTTCTTTGTGTCTATGGTTACTACTTGTATTAGCTCAAAATTCTCGAGAATATATCAACACTTTTTCTTATCTCATTTCTATTTTATTTTTCGTTAGTATCTACTTTCTTTTAGTACCAATTTTCTTCTTCTATAAAACTCGTGCATTTTTCTATTTTAGTTTAGTTGATGACCGAAGCGGTAAAACCTCACTTACTCCTTATAAGCTGACATAAGCGCTTACGAAAGCGATTCTGAATAGAGAGTAAACGTGGTCAAACCAGCTTAGGACTCCTTGGAAAATCTCCAACGGAATCATCTTCTAATAAAAATACAGAAATGGCTGAAACTAGTGATGAAACAAATGAACAGAGGCTAGATCATGCTCAAGGGCATGGACAAAACCCTGTTAACCCTAATAATAACCAAAATCATAATAATAGAAATAATCAAGATCGGAACCAGAATAATCGTAATAACCCACCAAACCCGAGACCTATCTGTGATCAAACCATAAGAAGAAACCAGACTAATAATCCCATACTTTTACCCAATGAAGGAGCGAATAATTTGAAATTAAATCTCATCTTTTGGTTTAATTGACGCAAGAGCCCAATTCTAGGAGAGGATGATGAAGATCCACATCATCATCTCTATCTTTTGAAGAAGCTGTGCAATCTGACCAAAAGTCAAGGTGCTCATAAGGAATTAACGAGGATGACTATGTTTCCTTTTTCTTTAAAAGGACGAGCCCGAGATTGGTTTATGTCTCTTCCACATCATTCACTTACTAGTTGGGAGGATATTCAAACTGAATTTCTGAAACAATATTTCACTCCAGGACGAAATTTGGAATTAAAAGTCGAGGTTGCTAACTTTAGACAGGGATCTGAAGAAACGCTTGGGAATGCCTGGGAAAGATTTAAAAAACTGTTAAGAGCCTTTCCCGATCATGGTTATTCCTTAGATATGCAAATTCAGCTTTTCTGTCGTAAATTAAGAAAAGATTCACGTGCAGATGTAGATCATGCATGTGGTGGTTCTTTAATGATGAGTGAAGCTCAAATAGTTTACGATGTTATAGAAAAGATTTCCAAAAATAACAGAATGTGGGAAACCGGTTCTAGCACCAGAAAAGTAGCTTTTGCAGGAGAATGTACATCTAATACGGAAGTTCTAGCACATTTAGAAAATTTGAGTAGGAAATTTGATGGCCTACAATCGAACAAAAACCAAAGTTCAGAAAATAGTACACCAACTGAATACTCAAATCAGGATAATATGTCAATAAGGATCGAAGAACCAACAGGATATTCAAGAGAGGAGGTGAGTTTTATACAGCAGCATAGGAATTTGAACAATGCATATTCAAACTCGTTTAATGCTATTAGAAGAGATCATACAACTTTTCGATGGTCTGAAAACCCTAGTAAGCAAGGACAACCGCCATATCCAGTTCAGTATAGGAATATGAATAATAATCAAGTTTATCAAGAAAATACATCTAATCAGAATTTACAATCATTACCTAGATCCTATCCTCAACATACCACTCAAAGTATACCAGTAACTCAAAGTTCAACTCAACCTGCAGAAGGAGTTCAAAAATGGGAAAAACTAATGGAAAATATGATGGGTGTAGTATCTACTCAAGCTAAGAATATGGAAACAATGATGACTTCTATAGGTACAGTCACTAAAGATATGAGTTCAATGAAAACATCTATGAGTGGACATGATACCAGAATGAGAACTATAGAAGCCTCATTAAGGAATATGGAAGATCATTTGAGTAGGGAAGGTGAACGTAATAACAAAGTGAGACCTCTGGAGGATTACCAAGCAATCTTGAAAGAAACCCAAGAGAGGTAAATGTTGTAGTTACGAGAAGTAGAAAACTCTGTGGTAGTAATGGAGTAGAAAACTTCGGAAATAATGAAGTAGAATGATTTAGATGAAACTAAAGATGAACTTGAATTCACTGATGAGGAAGAAGAAATTATATAGAATTTCTTGAAAAGGAATAGAAGTTTGGAACCTGAGAATGAAGGTGAAAAATGGGTAAAAATCCCTAGGATTTTGAAAGATCCCATGGTTAAAGATTTAAGGACTTTATTCAAGGAACATGTTAGAATAGAAGATAATGAAAACAAGGATGAAAAACAAGAAGAACTGAAGGAATCTGAAGTAGAGATTGATTCAGGGAATGTTTTAAAAGAAAAAACTCAAGATCATGATACTTGGCGATCAAGTAATACTCAAAAGTTTAAGTAGAAAGGAAAAGAGAAAATGACTTCGGGATCAAAGGTTGTAGATTTAGAATCTTTACCTTACCCACCTAAAGATCAAATTAAAAGATTAAAACGATCGTAAGTATGCTCGTTTCCTTGATACTTTTCATCATATTCATGTTAATATCCTTGTTATCGAAGCTCTAATTAGTATGCCTGCTTATGGAAAGTTTCCGAAAGATATTCATCAAAAGAAGAAAAAATTAGAGGAATATGAGAATATATGCCTAAATGAAGAATGTTCTGGCTTTTGCGGCATAAGTTACCACCTAAACCGAAAGACCTGGAAGTTTTACCATTCCATGTGAAATTGGGGATTTACTGTTTAAGAAGGTCTTATGTGATCTTGGAGCTAGTATAAATCTCATGTCTTATGAGAATTATAGAAAGCTAGGCATAGGAAAGCTTACGAAGATGGAATGACTCTGCGGATGGCGATATAGATCGATTAAATACCCTAAAGGAATTATTGAGGACGTATTGGTTAAAGTAGACAAGTTCTATTTTCCAAAGAGACTTTGTAGTTATGGAAATGGAAGAAGGATATTCAACGCCACTTATCTTAGGTCGACCATTTCTAGCTACAGAAGAACTTTAATAGATGTCCGAGAAAGGAGAGTTAATTACGAGAGTCAATGAAGATGAAGTTGCTTTCAATATATTCAAAGCTATGGAACATCCATACAGATCACCAAAATCATGTTCTTTTATAGAAGATATTCATTACATCTATGATATTCGATTTACCAACTTTTGAAGACAGATTAGAAGAATGCTTAACTCTGTCTATCTATAAGAAAGATGAGAAAGACACCGAAATGAAAGAGATAATCCTTTCTCTAGATAAAGGAAGTTTTACTTTTAAACCATCATGGCATAAGTATTTGGAATTAGAACTAGAAAGACCGGTTCTTAAACCATCATTTGGAAGATCCACCTAAGAATGCGGAATTGAAACCGTTACCTTTAAATCAAGTATGCTTTTCTTGAAACTAATAATCTATTACGGTTATTATTTCATCATCTTTAATCGAGCAACAAGAAGATCAATTACTTAGAATGTTGAAAAAGCATAAGAAAGCTTTTGGATGGACGATTGCCGATATTCGAGGTATTAGCCACGAGATTTGCGTTCATAAGATAATTACGAAGGAAGATGCTAAACCTTGTATTCAACATAGCGCCGCCTCAACCCAAATTTGCAGTTAATTGTTAAGAAAGAGGTCATTAAGCTATTAGAAATGGGGATAAATTTTCCCATATCAGATAGTGAATGGGTAAATCCAACTCAAGTGGTACCAAAGAAAGGAGGTTTCACAGTGAAAGAGAATGAAAAGAATGAATGGATTCCGACAAGAGAGATTACAGGTTATCGAATGTGCATTGATTTTAGAAAACTAAATGATCATACTAAGAAAGATCATCATCCACTTCCATTCATAGTGCAAATGTTGGAGCGTTTAAGTGGACATAAGTATTCTTGTTTCTTAGATGGTTATTCGAGGATATTTACAGATATTCATTGCAGCAGGAGATAGAGAAAAAACGACTTTCACTTGTCCTTATGGAACTTTTTCTTATAAAAGAATGCCTTTTGGTTTATGTAATGCACCAGCTACGTTTCAAAGATGTATGATGGCTATATTTGCTGATATGGTTGAGAAATTCTTAGAAATTTTTATGGATGACTTTAGTGTTTACGGAGATTCATTTGAGGAATGTTTATTGCACTTAGAACGAGTGTTACAACGCTGTGAAGATACCAATTTAGTTTTAAACTGGGAAAAATGTCACTTAATGGTATCAGAAGGGATTGTTCTAAGTCATAGAATCTCTGAAGAAGGTATTGAAGTTGATAAAGCTAAAGTCAAAGTAATTGAAAAGTTACCTCCACCAGTGAATCTAAGAACTCTAAGAGGATTTCTTGGACATGCAGAATTTTATAGAAGATTCATTGCAGATTTTTCAAAAATAGCAAAGCCTCTAAGTCATTTGCTTGAAAAAGAAGTACCTTTTAACTTTGATAGTAAATGTATGGAAGCTTTTCAGACCCTAAAAGCGAGATTAACTCATCGCACTAGCTTTAGTAGCACCAAACCGGAGTTTGCCGTTGAGATTATGTGTGATGCAAGTGATTTAGTTTGTAGGAGCTGTTTTAGGTCAAAGATATAACAAAATTCTCAAAGCTATTTACTATGCATCTCACACAATAAACACTGCTCAACTAAATTATGCAACTACAGAAAAAGTACTGTGGCTGTGATTTTTGCCTTAGATAAGTTTCGATCGTATATTGTTGGTTCTAAGGTAATAATTTATACAGACCATTCAGCACTGAAGTATTTATTGAGTAAGAAAGATGCTAAACCTCGTCTTCTTAGATGGATTCTCTTACTTCAAGAATTCGATATTGAAATTAAAGATAAAAAAGGAAGTGAGAATGTAGTAGCAGATCATCTAAGTAGAATGGAAAATAATGAAGAAATAGGAAATGAAATTAAAGATTCATTTCACGATGAACAACAATTTAGAATAGATACCCCTTCAACCATGCAAAGTATTAAAGAATAGAATTCCTTCTAAGGAAATGTCACCTTGGTTTGGAGATATCATTAATTACTTAACTTGTGATTATATTCCGTCTCACTGGACTTGGCGTGAAAAAAGAAGTTCTTTTATGACTTAAAATTTTATTACTGGGAGGAACCAGACCTTTTCCGTAAATGTTCGGATGGGATAATCAGAAAATGTGTGCCTGATAATGAAATTTTAAGTGTTTTATCATTTTGTCATGATCGTGAGGCAGGAGGTCATCATGGAGGTTGGAAAACTGCTTTTAAAGTTTTACAATGTGGTTTTTATTGGCCTACATATATAGAGATGCTTATAAGTATATTAAATCTTGTGTGTCATGTCAAAAATGGGGAAATATATCTAAAAACATGAAATGCCTATGCAACCTATTTTAGAATGTGAATTATTTGATGTTTGGGGTATAGATTTCATGGGACCTTTCCCTATTTCGTTTGGAAAAAGATTTATTCTTGTAATGGTAGATTATGTCTCGAAATGGGTAGAAGCTGAAGCTCTTCCCACTAATGATACCAAAGTTGTCATATGATTCCTTAAAAAGAATATATTTACCAGATATGGCATTCCGAGGGCTATCATTAGTGATAGAGGGTCACACTTTTGCAATAGACCATTTACTAAGATAGTTGAAAAATATGGTGTAACGCATAAGTTAGGAACGCCCTATCATCCGCAAACCAGTGGACATGTAGAGGTGTCAAATAGAGAAATCAAAAGATTCGTAGAGAAAACAGTAGATTCAAATCGTAAAAAGCTGGGCAATTAAATTAGATGATGCATTATGGGCGTCTGAATGCGACTTCTAAAACACCAATTGGTTGTTCTCCCTATGAGCTAGTCTTTGGTATGTCTTGTCATCTCCCAGTTGAGTTAGAACACCGAGCCTTCTGGGCTATTAGATTTTTGAATTTCGATCCTAAGGCTGTCGGTGATCATAGATTGCTTCAATTAACAGAACTAGATGAATTTCGTCTCGATTCTTATGAAAATGCTCGAATCTACAAGGAACGCACGAAATCTTTCCATGATAAGAGAATCTTTAAACGTGAGTTCCATGTAGGTGATCGAGTGCTCTTGTACAATTCACCTTTAAAGTTGTTTCCAGGTAAGCTTAAATCAAGATGGACAGGTCCATTTAAAGTAACACGGGGTTTACAAATCTGGAGCTGTTGAACTAACTGATGGAAATACGACTTTTATAGCCAACGACCACAGAGTAAAGTTATTTGTGGAGGAGAAGGAATCACACCGAAAGAAGAAATAATGCTACTTGATTGATCCCCGACAAATTGAAAAGCGAAAAAAAAAATCGAAAAGCGAGAGAACCGACATCAACCGAATACCATGTGCTATCTATCTTTACTCTACTTTTCTGTTTTTATTTATGTTTAAACTCTTTTAGTCTTTTACCGGATAGGCGTAAAAAAGAACTGGATGTCTTTTAGATAGATTAGGAGTTTTGTTTTACTTTTGAATTAGGCCTTGATAAAGATGTCGTGTTTGCTATAGAAGCTTTAGTTTTTGAACAAAACAAGAAATTGTTGAGAAAGATTAGATTGAGAGAAGTTTGTAATGGAAAATCAAGAAGTGCAATGAAAAGAAGGGCAAAGTTTCTGATGAGATGCAGAATCTGTGGAAAAAGTGAACATGTTGGACGCTATGGAAAAAACACAACCAAATCCCAGGATGAGTGTTTGAATATTGTTAGGAAGGGAACGATTAGGTGGTTATCCGAAAATCCCGATGGAATTCCGAGAGATAATTCAAATGCTTCGTTTTTAGGAGTTAGGTTGATTGAATGTTATATCAGAACTCTGGAAGATTTAGAAATCGAAGGATCAGGAACCTCTTAAGTTTCGAGTCTTTTCTTATGTTTTATTTTATAAAATTTTCGCATAACTTCTGAAAATTTTATAAAATTGGATCTTTATGAAATTTTAGGAGTTTTATAAAAGTTTTTTTTAGTTTTAATTTAGATGTTTTATAAGAGTTAATATAAATTTATTAAATTTTTATAAGCTTTTTATTAAGTGTTATAAAGATTTTATTAAATTTTTAGAAATTGTTATAAAATTATAAGATTTCCTTCAAATTTTATTTTTAAGCTTTTAATTAAGTTTTAATCAAGTTTATTTAAGTTTTGATAAGTTTCGGAAAAAGTAAAAAAAAAAATTTGTTCACGGACCGATCCGGGGGTTAAAGTGCATAAAAAAAACGGGGACTCCTTTTTCTTCTTCTTCTTCTTCCCTAACTTTCTACACAACAAACCGCCTTGCCAAAACCCCACCACTCGAATTTTTTTCAATTTCTTCCACAAAAATTCACCTCTCACACTAATACACCACTTGATTTATTCCACCTTTCATCTCCTCTCTTCCACAAAAGTTGAAAAAATCAAAAAGGATCAAAAACAAGCTCCATTTCTACCGGCGACTTTACCACTTTTCCGGCCTACTTTTCAACGTTTTCTTCATTATAAGGTATTATTAGTTTATTTAGTTATCAATTTCGTATTTTTCATAATTTTTTAGATTAATTTCAACTGTTTTGATTTTTGAGTGTGTTGTGACAATTTTATTTTTTTTTGTTTATTTTTTGTTGTTGTGTTGTTGATTGGCTTTACCAATATCGTAGAATGGCTGAGTCGAGTAGAAAAGCCTCTAAAAAGCGGAATCAAACATTCCTATATCAACTCCGGTAGTAGGCACGATAATTTTATCACCTGAAGAAGAAGCCGTAAGCTTCAATAAAACAGCATCACAAGAAGCTAAGAATGCGTATCAAAGGATTTATAGTAAATGTGATGTTTTGATTGAAAGAGGATTAGATTTTGATGACTTAGGTGATGAAGTTAAGGATATTTTTACGAGACGTCAGTGGTTAGAATTAGCAGCCAGAAGAGAAGGGGAAATAAATACGACTTTAGTAGCTGAATTTTATTCGGTTTTGTCTACTATGTCACAGGATGAGCTTACTAAGTCGCAAACTGTACCCCTAAGAGCTAGAAATATTCCCTTTAACCCTGCCATTATAAATGCGATTTTGGGAGTTGAAGTTTTTCCGGATGATGAAGATTACAGGGTAGTTTGGAATTTAGATGATCCTGCCATATTTGAGCAGACTGCCTTGAGAGCTCAGCATGCTTTTGATTCAACCGCTGTGTGGGTTGAAAATAGGTTTAATTACGGGAAATGTATTAGAGGTTTAAGGGCGATTAAAAGGTTTATTAGCCATAATCTGTATCCTTCGAGTAAACATACGGCTTATGGAAAAGAAGATGTTTGTATCGCTTGGGCAATGGTAAATGATGTAAAGGTGGATGTTGGGAAGGTAATATTTAAAAGAGTTTTCGAGAGCATTGTCATCGCGAATAGGGTCAGTCATCAGTACTTCCCTTGTTTTATTTCGGATTTATGTCGTAGGTCGGAGTACCATTCTGCTTAATGACAAGTTAGCTCTGACGGATGCACCTCCGATTGGACCAAGTTTGACTAGGCTTCCGGATGGTAGAATAAGCTCTTTGATCGAAGGCGTCAAACTCAACCACCTCCACCGATTTCCGATCTTCTTCTTCTTTTCCATCTTTTTCTAGTCGGCCTCAACAAACTCCTTTCTCCAACACTATCACTTATGACATGTTTCAATCTTTAGTTTCGGACGTTGCACGTGGTCAAGCCAACATGGCTTTGTATCTTTGAAAGTAATAAGCGGTGGTGTGGCGATATTCGTAGAGGTTTAAGGAGGAACGGCGATTGCTTCGTAATCCTACTTTTGATGATCCCGCCTATCCACCTTGTCGATCCGATCCGTATACCTTACAGTTTGGGTAGCACCTATTCCACCACCTTGAGCTTTCATCCAATGTCATATCCCTTTGGAGGCCAATCAAGTGAAATGCAGTGTATTTTCGCGTGTATTCGAGAGACCGAGATGTCTAGTTGGGGAGGATTCACGAGTTTGCACATATCACTCTTGGCATGAGTTCTATGGGTCTTGATAGTTCGATCATGACCACGACTACTGATTCACCGCCCGACTTTCTCGATCGTTTCGAGTTCGAGCTTTCATGTTGATCTGAGGAAGATTATGAAGAAGATTGAATTTCATGACTATGTTTGATTAAACATTTTTACTGCACGTTTTATTTTTTTCGACATTTTCATTTAGATATTGGTTTGTTTTCATTTTGGTTTGTTTTCATTTTATAATCGTTTTATCGAAATATTATTTTCATTCTAAATCGTTTTTATAAACTATAAAAACCCAAAAATAATTTTGTATCATTACTAAGTCGTTTTCAAAATATAATGTGTCGTTTTATCAGTCCGTATCAAGTTAGATGAATTTAATTCAAGCTTTATAAAATATCTTCAAAGCATATGTATTGTTACACATGTGAGAAGTAAAAAAAAACAAAAACCAACTTGACTTTTACCTCTGTACTCGGTGAAATGATATTGAGGCCGGACCGATCCGGCCTATTCTCGGACCGAGCCGTGAAGAAAAAGGGGTGAGTCATTTTAGAGTTCGTCTAATGCAGCCACGTATGTTTTATTTACTTCTATTAAAGGAAAGGCAGCCATGAAGTAAACTTTTCCATTCCTTTCACTTTCTATCTTGTTACTTTTATTTATTTTTATTACTTTCATCTGTTTTAAATTTTTCATCTGTTTTAAATGTCAAACCAATCCTCGCCATCTGTTAATTCGTATGAGCCTAACACACCGGATGCTCCGGAGTCTCAAGCTTCTACTCATAATATAATTTTACACCCTCGTTTTGCTAATTCTCCAATCCTGTTGGAGAAAAGTTTGAATTTCGATAAGCTCGATCGATGGGGTAAAACTGTGATCAGAGGATTCGGTTGGAAGAAATTTGTGAGTGCGCCAAGAGGACGAGTCAATATATCGATTGTTCGAGAATTTTATTCTGCTCTGATTTCCACACCTATGATTGAAATAACTCAAATTGTCTCAGTAAGAGGAGTGGCTGTTCCCTTCTCTTCGTCTGTTATTAATCAACTTTTTGAAATTCCGCCTGTGACGCTGCCACAATTTGAAATAAAGTGGGGATTGGATAATGCCTATAATCATCTAAATAAGACTCATGAGGCATCCAGTGTCTTTTTCCACTCTTTGATTCAAATCACGATTTATCCACAAATGCTCTACTTCCACATTTAAAGTCGTGGAAACATTTTATTAACTCTAGGGTGTCTCCTACTTGGGATTTCGGAAGCCTTAGTGGTAATGAAATGCTTTTGTTGTACGCCTTGGCATTTGGTGAGTATGTGGATTGGGGAATTTTAATTCAGAGGACAGTTTTGGAGTTTGCAATAACGAGGGGCAGTAGGGGGAAACCGATGCCTTCGTCATGGATGATTTCAAGACTGTGTGTTCAGTTGAATGGAGTAGGTGAGTTGGAGTCGGATGAAGTTTTTCCTTCAAGAGATAATAGATTTGGATTATTGCTGGTGGATACACCGGGTTGTTCGTCAACAATTTGATATGGTTTTTCACTTTTAAGAGTTATTTTGTTTGAGTCAGTAAGTTAAGTAAGTTAAGTCTTTATTGCGTTTTTATTGTAATCATTTTTATTATCATGTTTAATATATATGTTTAAGTTTTTTATGTTTGTTCTTATTATATAATATATTAGTATACGCTAAGAATAAAATCAAAATATTAACGTTAATAGATAATTTTAATTTTATTTTCAAACCTATTTTTTTAATACTCATTGAACATCAGGACGATGCCACTTCGTAAGTGGGGAGTAGAGTTAGGTTAGAAAATTCATTAAAATTTTCAAAAAAATAGTTAAAATTATTATAATTATATTATATGTCTAATTTAGATTTTAATAAGATTTTAAGTTTACATAATTGAGTAATTAATGTTAAATATTGTTTTCATGAAATTATATAGGTATGTTGATATTTATAAGTAAATTTTTTAGAATAATTTTCTTTTCAATATGAATTATGAGTTTGGAATTGGACTAGGGATGACGATTTTTGGCACCACAAAAATATAACTATAGCCAAATAGCCTACTTAAATAAATTTCCAATTTTTATCCCTACCTCAGCCTTGATTAGAGTGATCAAGACCTCACTCGAAATTGCCATTATGATTAACTAGAAGTAACCAACCTTTAGCTAATTTTGGTCTACATTTCCTTAAAAATTCCTCATGTTTGTACGTACATATGAAAAGAAATGAAGACATAAAAGCTAAGTTTTGGTGTATGCTGAGATTGGAAAAATTAGATAAGTATTAGTATATTCGATATTACCTCATGACACTTGCAAGATAGTCAATTTTGGTAATGAGTTCGGATATGTTAATATTCTATAAAAGAATTAAGAACGAAGCACCATATCTACACAGAATTAATCAAATATCAGGTATCTTCCTTATCTGTGATCGACAACTTAAAAATAAAAAGTACATATCGGTTGTAGCTACCAATGATTTGAGTGCGGTAGGGTGTTATCACGAAACGTCCTATATCACTATGAGGTTTAAAAGCTCCGATTGCACGATGATAGTAGTCCAAATAGGGTATTATCTCGAAATGTCCTATTCTTTGGGAATGAAGGCATAGAATGAAAAGAAAGAGTCGAATCATAAGATCTCAAGAATGATTACAAGTTTAAGGAAACCGGACTTGTAATTTTCGATCGAAAGAGTAGTACTCCGATCAATTTTGATGAAGCAATGCTTGTAAGTTTGATTTTCTACACACACTCACGCTTTTAGTTCTTGATTGAAAAAAAAGAGAAAAATCTGAAAAATAGAGGGAATAAAAAGGATGCTATTAATCAAGATTGTTTTGATCAAAAATATGAAGTTGTAGAGTGCGTCGACTTGCCTCTTTCTCTTTTTTGATTAGTCTTTCGATTAACCAACATCTTGAGCCTAAACTTTATAAGCTATTTTGTCAACTATCTGACCAAGTTTACGATTCCAGGATTTCATAATAGTTGCGATTAAAAATCATTCTAATATTTTATTTATACTTATTAAGTATTACATGTACAATTTCATCTAAATAATGTTTGATGTTTAAGCTATTTAAGTTATATACACTTTTTGTCTTCTTACAATTTTAAATTAGAATAAGTAATATATTTATAATATTGACAATATAAATTACATTAAAAATTGTAATCTGATCAATTATTACCGCTTATTTTTGCTCGAGGACGATCAAAAGCTAAGTGGGGAGTAGTTGATGTATTACTTTTATATGATTAAAATTACGTTATATTATTATGTTTTATCAACGAATTCTATATAAAATATATGAAATTATGATAAAAATAGTATGAAATATTAATATTTATAGTTTAGTATAGTTAGTAGTAAAAGTTAGTAATAATAGTAAAAAGTTATCGTTTTGTACCGATTTTAGTAAATCGGAGTGTCGTGTCAGATTTACGTGGGTATTTGTGGTATTTTATTGCAGATTTATAAGCCAAGATCCCGAGAATCGACATTTTAAAGTATAATCATATCTTTGGAAGGATTTAGAGAATGTCACGAGCTTAAGTGGTCAAGTGGTCAATCGAAGTGGTCAAGTGGCTAATCGATTTGATTAAGTGGTAATCGAGAAATATCTTCGACAAACGAATGGCTCATCAAAAAGACATTTTCTGAAGAAGAGACCTTCATAAAAGTTGTATATCATTCAACGAGCTTTCCAATGCATCTTGAATCATGTTGTTTGGAGATCGGGAACTCGAGATATGAATTTTATAAGTTATATATATAATTATAATTATATATATATTATCCTCGCACATGCTGATTAATCAAGGGGGGATGGATTCAATCATTAGGCCGGACCAGTCCGGTCATATCAAGGACCGGTCCGGCCAAGGGAGTTTTGCCTATAAAAGGGAGCTCATTTGCAATAGAATCGAGTGTACCAATATATATATATACAATATCCTATATATATATTATCTATATCTTTTCTTTTATTTTCCTAGTTTGTAAATAGGCCTTATGCCAAAAAAAATAATAAAACCGTAGTATTATTGTAATGCTAGGGAAATTATCAGAATTTCGGTGTTGTTGAAGTCGTTGTAATATCCGGAAGAATACGACCTCTGATTCAGCATTTGTAATCGGGTAAAATTTCTAAAGTATTTATGTTTGTTATGTTTGTTTTTATCTTTTTAGCCGTTATAATGTTTTTAGGCTAAATCTAATAACTAGCCAAAGTTATGTAATCGTTTTATTTCGATCTTTTTGGTAAAGGAATGTTGTCTAAGTAAAATTTACTAAAATTGAGTTAATTGAATCTTTTTCTATTTTGTAACGTATTGATAATATTCGGATTGATGTAATTAACCAAGATGAATCGCAACATATAACCTAACGATGAACTAACCAGAGAAGTTAGGATATGAGATAAAAGATAGAAAACAGGAGGGTAAAATTGGCGTCGCGGCGTGACAACGGAATCCTATTTCCTACCGAGGCGATTTGTCTTAGGAAAGATGAATCTTATTAAAATTGTGCTCAAGATCGTAATAATGTTAAAATCAACGGTTTAATTGAAACTAACACCGGAAAGTTAAATCGATCCGCCTGACAACCGGGCCTTTTGAATAACATCGGCCGTCGACAAACGGAATAACCTCTTTTATCCGGGGTAGATTTGTACTCGCACTGTTCGAGACTAATCGAGATTAGCATGGGGCGAGTTGTGGAGATTAAATCGATGACAATTTGACATATGACAATTTCATACGCTCGTGTGAGGAGGAATTGTTAACCTCGAGGAGTGCACCGTTTCATTTACTCAATTGGACCTAATATAAAAGGAAAGATCGAGCACATTCGGTTCTTGAAAAATGTCGTATAAATCAATTACATAAGCTTTGGCTTGTTCTATCTGTCTATTATTATAAACTATATATTGGTATCTATATATTTATATATATATATATATATATATATATATATATATATATATATATATATATATATATATATATATATATATATATATATATATATATATATTTTGCATTCCATGTACATCTATATATATTTATATATCTATATATATTATATTAGAATAACTTTTAAATTACGCATTTACTTTATGTTAAGTAGAATAGTAGTAATCTGTGTTATAAAATTGCGGTTTAGATCGAGTTAATAACAGATCTTTGGTGTTTAACCACACTTAAAAGAATTACCACGTTTTCCCTGAGGATTCGACACTCTGACTCACCATACTAGCACTATGATTTGACCCGGTACACTGCCGGTTAGGATCTGTATAGCCTAGAAAAGGTCTGTCACATTTCCAAACGTTTCTTCAGATCCTTGTCTAAAGTTTGCCATTTCGACTATTAATTCCAAATTCATTCCCGGAGTAAAATATTGTTTTAAGAACTCGGTTTGAATGTCTTCCCAACTTGTCAATGAATGATGTGGGAGTGACATAAACCAATCTCGTGCTCTTCCTTTCAAAGAAAAAGCAAACATAGACATCCTCGTTAATTCGCGATGAGCACCTTGACTTTTGGCTGTATTACACATTTTTTCGAAAAGATAGAGGTGATGATGTGGATCCTCATCATCTTCTCCTAGGAATTGGGCTCTTGTGTCAATTAAACCAAAAAGATGAGATTTTATTTCAAAATTATTTTCTCCTTCATTGGGTAAAAGAATTGGATTATTAATCTGGTTCCTTCTCACGGTTTGATCACAAATAAGTCTTGGGTTTGGTGGGTTAGGATTATTACGATTATTCTGGTTCCGATTCTGATTATTAAGATTCCCTTGGGCATGATCTAGCCCTTGTTCCGGTGTTTCATCACTGACTTCAGCCATTTCCGTATTTCGATTTGAAGATGATCCTTGGTCAGGATTTCCCTGACTGATATGACCTCGTTTACTCTTAACTGCCTTTCTTTATGTCAGGCTTATAAGGAGTGAGTGGGGCCTTACCGCTTCGGGTCATCAACTATCGAAATTAGAAAATGCTCGAATTTGGTAGAAGAAGAAAATTGGTAACTAAAAGAAGGTAGGTACCAACAAAAAATAAAAAAGAAATGTGATAAGAAGAGTGTTGACTTATCCTTGAGAATTTTGAGCTAATACAAGTTGTAACCATAGACACAATGAATTAGCGTCGTTTCCCCGGCAACGGCGCCAAAAAGCTGACGGACGTTTTCTAGGCTATACAATCCTTACCGGCAGTGTACCGGGTCAATTTGTAGTTCTAGTCTGGTGAGTCAGGTCGTATCCTCAGGGAAATGAAAATCTAATTCAAAGTGTGGTTAAACACCAAGAAGCTATTATTAACTCGATCTAAGTCGCAGTTTTTACCTTTTATAGGGTTAGATTGTTAGAGTTTGATGTTAGTAAACAGTAAATAAATACTTATATAATATACAGATATATATATAAATATATAAATACATATATAGATACAAAGACATAAATATGTATACAGATATATAGATATATATAATATAAATACTAATATAATATATAGAAACTATCCAAGATAATGTTATTGAACCATGATCCCTTTTTAGTTAATAGATGAGACAGATCTTCCTTTTTCAAGGTGTAATTTATGTGAAACGGTGCACTCCTCGACTCAGCAGTTCCTCGCTTTTACGGCGTCTGAAAGCTGTCATATGTCTCATCAAGCTGTCGATGTCATCAAAAGATTGGGTACTCCATTTTGTCATGCGGTCAATGTCAAGGATCTCGATCGAAACAAGTGAATTAACGTAATTAGATCTTGAGCACAATTTTAATAAGATTTGTTTCTCTCAAAACAAATCGCTTTCGGTAGGAAATAGGATTCCGTTGTCACGCGTTTCACTCGGCCATTTTACCCTCCGGTTTTTCTACCTTTTTTCTCATATCCTAACTTCACCGTTTAGTTCGTCATTGGGTTCACGATTTTGTTTATATTGATTAGCTATGTCAATATTAACGTTTCATTAAGCTCTAGTAGAAAAAGATTCATCATATTCAATTTTAATCATTTTTAACATAGTCAATCATCCATTTTACCCAAAAGATTAAAATAGTTCAATTACATATTTTGGCTAATATTACTAATACTAATATATATATATATAAATAGATAGAAATAATAAACATAATAACATTAGAATATATTATGATTACAATCATTGAATCGGGTTGTTTCCACGGATAGAGCATAACAAAGCTTGAAATCAACAATCTTCGATAATTATTCCACCATTACAACGATACTATAACTACTTTATTTATATATATATATATATATATATATATATATATATATATATATATATATATATAGCCCAAATTGATGAAATGGGAAATGGAGATGAGAAGAGAGGGGCAAAGGATTGTGATGAGTTTGGGGAGGTATTTATAGGGAGGGATATATATATATATATATATATATATATATATATATATATATATATATATATATATATATATATATATATATATATATATATAAGAGTATATATGCGATGGATATGCTAGCAAGTTTGTTAGAAGATGGTGGGTGTAATGATGAGTTATCACATGCACATTAGGTGGTTATAATCAAGTTGGGAAAATATCTCCACTTTTCCCGGCGTTTCTATTCTTGGCGCTTATCGATAAAATAGCCATAACTTGAGTTGTAGACATAAAATTGACATGATTCAAAATGCGTTGGAAAGCTCATTTGAATATCTACAACTTTCATGAAGAACTCTTCCCCAGGAAATGCCTCTAAGTTGGGTCAAATGTCTGTCGAAGATATTTTACGGTATAAGTACGTAGGAAAATCGACCCTTTAAACTCGTAAGCTTGTGGCATCTTCTTCTTTCCCTCAAAATCCATCTTTTAGTGCTCAAAACATGTCGTTACATGGAATCTTGGTCAATGTATAATCCTGCAATGAATTACCAAAACACCAAACGTAAATCCGACACGACATTCCGGTTACTAAACCGGTACAAAATTTATAAAAACATAATAAAAACACAATAATGTATATAATAATTACTACTTATATATTTTGATAAAACTAAGTAATTATGACTTGAATTGATACAAAAATGCTCAAAGTGTTATCAATATTAGGGTAAAATGTCATAATAATGATTGACAATTTGTCGCTCATCAATATCCTACGAGTGTGATTAAATTAGAAAGATTAAGTACGGAATACACTAAGATACGGAAAGTGAAGAAAACGTTGCGAGTTTTTCGATTTTGTGTTCTGAGTCTAGTAAACCGATAAGGGAACTAAATAAATGTTATTGTGTTCCGGTTCTTATGAAGAACACAAGTTTAGTTATTTATTAGGATTAAGCAGACATATTCAATTGTAAGGAATAAATGTTATTCCGATAAAGTTGAAAGGTCACTGAATCTAACATACTAGATTGATGTCACTATATAGTTGATATAGGTGAAAAAATCTCAACTAAATATTTGTATGGCTGTTATCCTTGATTTGTGGCTGTTTTAGGCACAGTCTCTTCGGAAGGGAAGCGTGTAACCAAACATCATTCTGATAATGCTAAACCATATGATTATGAATCATGTGGGTTATACGTATCTTACCCAAAGAGGACTAAAATACCTTTTTAAGAAAAGGTTATGGAACCTAAAAGATTGAATAGAGCCTAAATATATTGATGTTTGTTGGCTTATGACAATTCATACCATAAACAATTGTTTATCTCTCTCTTGGACTATTTTTAGAAATAGTTGAATGTACTTATTGAAGTACGACAATTCGGAAAGCCCGAAAAGTTTGAGTTAGTTCGAGTATGAGATTGATGAGCTACTTAGGAATTTATCTTCAATTGGATTGAAGCAATTAATTATTGGAGGGTGTTTCAGAAGTCGTCTGAAATAGAATCAGATTCTCCCTTGAAGGATACCATCTTTGGGTTATGCAATTAGATTGTGTTCCTAAAATGGAAACAATACTTTATATGATAAAAGTGTGACGCAAGCCATGCGAAGTATCCCTTACCCGTTTCGGGATAGTGCCCTTATACTTAACCGAGTTCCAAAGAATAAAGGTTGAATAAATTCCATACTAGATATGGAAGGCGATAATGTCGAATCTATATAAACCGATGATTTGAAGTTGTCATAGGCAAAGTCAGAAAGGCTTGAAGCCTAGTACGACATATGCAACTTTGTGAAATGTCTTAGCAAGTACGCTAGAAATTATTTACTTGTCCGCGGAGCAAAAAGTGTTTGTCTCCAAACATGCTGTCTTATAGAGGAAGTGTTTCTTCCAAAAGAAACAGTGAGAGTAAATAAGATCTAAAAGGAGTTTGAGAACCACAAAGATATATTCAACCATTGGAACGTGAGCAGACGCCATATAGTGATGAGGTGTAGAACACTGCTCAGTGCACACAAAAGTTCTGTAAGTCTGAGGATACCTCAAGCCTGAGAAGGCTGCTGGTATGTTCATCTTGAAGAATGAATATCTCACGACTTATGAAGGAATGTTTGAGAGGCAAGATTGAGAGATTTGGCCTGAGGCCATAATATCTGAAATAGATTCCATCAGTGACAACCAGGTTGAGAACCCAGTCTGTCTTACCTAGAGGGAATGTCCCTGAAAGGCTGATGTGGAAAGTAATATGACTACTATAAGGCTATAGTGGTAGCTGAAGGGTTCGGGGTGTAAACCTTGTAATTATCTTTATGCTGCTAGCTGCCTAGTTCTATTCAGACTATACTTGTTATAACTTTGTGTCAAGGCTATATGATAGTGTTGAAGACGTTGGGCAAACAGCCCGATGTTCATAGACGATAACATGATATGTGAGCCCACGAGATCCATTTATGGAGTCAAACAAGTTTCTCTAGACGATTTCTTTGTTTGATAATCAAAAGAGTTTGATTAGTCAAAAGAAGGGATATGCCCAATGTGCAAGATGGATAGTGGGAGTGTGTTACAATTTTCGAGTAAGGTATTGGATATCTCTCTCGGGAATTATCACCCCTTATCACAGTCAATTAATGTTTGGTAGTTCAAGGTCATTACAAAAGCACTTGGATTAGCAGTTCTTATTTTAGAAATAAGAATCTATAGTGATAGATTTAACTGCTGTTAGAATATAGTTTACCTAAATAGATGTGATGCTATAAGTGTTTAGCATAGATCGCGATAGGAGATACTGCTAGCCGGTGTTCTCAAGATCTATCTATGTTAGGACGTAAGTCCTAAAGATAAGGTGAAAGATGATGCTTATAGAAAGTTTCCTTTGCTACTGCGATGAGAACCATCATAAAACTAATGCCAGATGTTCATAGTCCATGAAGAGTCATGAGCAAGTATGAAAGCAACTCTGGTGAATGTCGAGAATATCCATAAACAAGTTATGGAAGATTTCCTAGTTTATTGAAAGATGGAAATAAATAAACGGAGTTATACAGACATGTATCGTGAGTTTTATGAAGGTGAGTGGGAGCTACAGTCTGGGTTTGCAATCAATTTGAATGAGTGATATAGTGAGCTAGAAATGTTCTTGGCTATGGGTCACTGTAAGTTCTACAACTTAGCCAAAGCACAATAGCGCCTTTGGAGGCGCAGCGGGAGCAGTACATGAGTCTAGAAGGTTCATTCCTGAACCTTGTGTGGTTCTTCCACATTTTCTATATAGCTGATATCAGTAAGTGGATTCATTGCTTGAAGCAAGGACCAGGGTCTCGTCAGAGATTCATATGTGTGTTAAGGAGGTTCCTTTGACTCGATCATTTGAAGCATGATATAAAGATAGTCTGAGTCCCCATGGATAGCGATCCGTTTACAGCTAGGGCTGGTTGCGAGTATTGCATGAGATTCTTGTGTTTCAACTTGGTCTTGTGTGTACGAGTGATTGGTTTTAGGCCAAGTGAGAGATTGTTGAAATAGTGTCCTAAACCCAATCGCGTTGGACTGAATCTGACCGGGTCGGATCATTTCTATTATTTCTTTGTGTTTATACATATATTAAATGGCTTTTCTGTTGTCATATACTTGTTCTTTTAATGAACCAATTATGAATTGTTACATGATTACGTCCTTAGTATTAAGCTATGATAGAGAAACCATGATAGGCGATTATGGTTGATGAGATCTCTACTCACTTTAATAAGTTGGATACTTAAATGTCTCTAGGCTGATGTACTATTAAACAGGGCATTGATAGTACAAACAGGCTAGCACGTATTAGATGTCTTCTGTCTTAAGGGCAGGGATAGATCTCGTCTATCTAAGTGTAGAGACACTTGGACTGTACGTGGACGTGTATTAGAGAATTCATACGTTAGAATGACCCACTTACATTAAGTGTCACACTATATGGCGGTTGTGTAATTATCCTTTAGACCGGAGTCTTCATGGCATCACGGTGTGGATTGTCATGCTTTGACACTATTGAGGTTTCCCTTAACCACAGGGCGATCATGCAGTAGTGATTGTGTATGATATTGAAGCTTGCGGAGTATACATGTTTGGTCATCCAGGAATCGCGTATCCTTTGATTGGGATCGAATATCCGAAATGGCCTTCTTAAAAGGAATGTATAGCTCTCGAGAATCTTTGCAAAGTGGGAGTAAATGTGTTATTCCAAGAGAGCATGATATCCAGATTTTAAGATACAATCGTTAATGTATCGACACTAGAGATACGATTATATGGATATTATTACAGCGATAGGATTGTAAGTTACACGGTAACTACTTCACATGAAAGGTAGTAATCATTGCTTTCGACTCTTCCGATGATTAGGGGTCACGGTGTGTTGCTAGACGCTATCCCGTGATCGTTAGGCATGAAGGGCATTTTCATAATTTGCACTTTGTGTCTACGGTCAACATATTCGGAAGCCTATCGGGTCACACACATATGAACATCGAGCGGATTAAAATGCGGTTATAGTTGATGACCAAATAAGGAAAGTTTATCTCTCGACTATAAAGGTTATAGTGGTAAATTAATTGTGATATTTATTTATTATGAATAAATAAAATACAAGATATTAATTATATACAAATTATATTAATTAAAGAATATTCCGGAAGCCAATTAATTGGCATTTGGGGCGCAAGTCATTAGGGTATAAGATACACTTGGATTGTGTACTTTAATAAGATTACCATAATATTAATATTGGATATTAATTGATTTTGGAAAAATAGATTTAGGTAATAAGATGAATATAATCAATATATGGCAATATTTAGATTTTATTTGATATGAGATATTATAATAAAAGAGATAAATCAATCTAATTGATTTACCTTATTTATTGGGAAACTGTTTTCTTCCCCTCCACACCTAAATGGGGCGCCCCTCTCACTATAAATAAGAGGTGGGTGTCAAACTCTTTTGTACATCATAATTGCAAGAGCTTATAGTTCTTGTATAATAGAGAACATCATATAGAGAGATTGGGAGAGAGGAAAAATGCCGGTCTAGCAACCGGAGTTTTCCAATAGCAATCCAAGGAGGATTCCGGCGAGAAGTTCGTGTGGATCAATGATAGAGGCCGGACACGTGGACGGCTTGCGCACTGTACTACTCTCCGTTGATAGTCAAAGAAATGATCTTATAGATCATCCAAGGTATAACCGTCAAACTACTTAACGTGTTTATTGTATTAAACGAAGAACGATCTAGAAAAGGAAATCAAAATTTTAAATTCCGCTGCGTTAAACTAGTGATTTTCTAACAATTATCCCTTGTGGGATACAATCTTTGGGACATGTAATTAGATTGTTTTCCTAAAATAGAAACAACACTTTATATGATAAAGGTGTGACGAAAGCCATACGAAGTATCCCTTACGTGTTTCGGGATAGTGTCTTTATACGATACATATACATAACCGAGTTCCAAAGAATAAAGGTTGAATAAATTCCATATCAGATACGGAATTGATGACATCAAATCCATCTTAACCAATGATTTAAGGTTGTCATGCTTCTAGCAAGCAGGCAATGTCTAAAAGGCTTGGATCCTAGTATGACATGTGCAACTTTGTGGAATATCTTAGCAAGTATGCTAGATATTATTTACTTGTCCGCGGAGCAAAATGTGTTTGTCTCCAAACATGCTGTCTTCTAGAGGAAGTGTTTTTTCCAAAAGAAACAGTGGGAGTAGGTTGAAATCTCAAAAGAGTTTGAGAGCCACAAGGAGAGATTCAACTATAGGAACGTGAGCAGAAGCCACATAGTGATGGGGTGTAGATCACTGCTCAGTGCACACAAAAGTTCTGTAAGTCTGTGGATAACCTAAAGCCTGAAAAGGCTGCTGGTATGTTTGTTGGTCCCTTGAAAATGCTTTGGTTAAGTTTAGAGGGGGGGGGGTGAATAAACTTAACACTTAAAACTTTTGGAGTTAACAAATTCGAAGAACCAAGACTCTTTGAAACCTCGATAGTCTGCGATACCTCAAGAGCTCTTTCTTGATACACGATAGTCTCTTTGAAAGTTGAGTTTACTGAATTTGTGCAGCGGAATTATATCAAAAATTAAGCCTTATTACTTGTTGTTAAATATGATACTAAGTATTAGATACTCTGTAGTGTATGTGTGTGAGTTCAGTTTCTAGATTCAGTAGGGTGATGTGTATAATAAACTAAATGCAGAATGTAAGTGCAGAAAGTAAGTAGGCAAATTTTATAGTGGTTCCAGGTGGTGTAATCCTGTCAGTCCACTCTTCTCGTGTGATGTTGGAGGAAATTCACTAGAGAACTTTGATGTAGTCATTACAAAGATTCCTAAGGTTGCTTGTCCTTCACTAATGACTATGGCTTCACAAACTGAAACTAGGCAGTAGGATTCTTTGCTCCAAAGTCTTCCACTTGGTCCTTGAAGGGTATGATTGCCTCTTCACCACTCTCCACCACAAACAACGATCTTTTCACAAACAACGATCTTTCACAACCAACGGATGCTTCACTTTGTCTTGTGAGTTCTTTGTAAAATAAAGATTGAATCAAGTAAATGATTCGATTCTTGCAAGACTTGATTAGGATGATATAATCGGCTGACTTGCGAGTCTTCAAGTGTGTAAACTTGATGTAGCTTGAATCTGAGAATACTCTTGAAGATTTTCTCTGGATCGGTAGCTTTAAGCTCGATGGGTTCGACAAAGGTGTTTTGCAATTTCGAATTATCTTTTATATTTTTCTCTAAAAGTTCATCTCCTTTTTTTGAGTTGAAAGTCCTCTATTTATAGGTAGGAGTCCATGTGACTTGTATTTGAAATTCAAATATAACCGTTCTGGTTTTGTCCCATTTGACTTGCTTTACGTCACTATTCATAGGATGACCTTTGTCGAAATCCTTTTGACAGAGTGCGATCTGTCCACCTTGACTTAAAACCATTGGATAAAGTCATGAATCATCCCAACGTCTTTTAATCTCACCTTTGATTTGTTTGATGAATCGGTAGTAGTTGGTACATCCTTATCCATGTAATCTTCCAATGTAATCTTGAATTAATCTAGGTATATATATATATATCAGCAGGTTCAACAGTCTGTTGAAATACCTATCAGTAGGCTGAACTAAAATTTGCTTTGTTTAGAATACAATGCAGCAGACTTCTTTTATCTAACTTTTATTTGTGAAGTTAGATTACACCTTTTTGCAAATAACTAAGTTCCAATCACCATCCAACTTAAGGAACTTAGACCTTCTACACAAGGTATATGTAATCAGTTTAGGTCATCACAGACTTGCCTAAATTTTGATTCCATATCCTTGACTTTAATTACTAAGTTTGATCCCTTAGCCTTCATTAACTGAGTTTGACCCCTCGATCTTGATCTTCGGCGAGTTCTGACTAGTCTACTGACCTATCTACCCTACTGACCTAGACTAGTCTGCTGATATAAATCAGCTGACCAATACAGTGCTTGTTTGATCAAACCTAATCAAAGATCAAACTCTAATAAGCCTATACATTTGATCTAGACATCTTTTTGCCTTTGCACTATAACAGTTAGTCTGGCACTCATCACTAAAACTTAGAAATAAGTCCAACAATTTCCCCCTTTTTGGTGATGATGCCACTACCCTCACCTAACAGCAAAGCAAAAAGATTTAAAACAAAAAACAGAACAAATTTAGTCATCTCTCATTTTAAACATTTGTTCAAAGATTATTACAGCCTAGCATCAGCAAAAATAAAACATATAAGTATGCTGATCTACTGTCTTCTTTCCCTTTCCTCTCTTGCTTTTTCAACTTGTTCTTGATAAGCTCTTATTTCTTCTATCATCTCTCTCATCCACTCATTTTCAATCAGAGTGAAGTCAATGTAGGAATTCACTTCCATCCCCCACTTCCATGCTTCAGGTAGGATGAGATTGATTTGATTGACTCTGAATCCCATTCTCATGTAAAGTTCTTTGAATTCATTAAGTGAGTCCTTAGCTTTTGTGATAGGCAAACTCCTTTCACCTCTACCACTTCTTCCACCTCTTCCACCTCTGTAACTTGCCCTCAAGGCTTTAACTCTTGCTTCCCAAAACTTTAGGCCCAAAATGAGTTCAAACCTTCATGAAATCCCTTGTCATGATAAGGTTTCCTTACATTGTACTACTCATTCTTGTATTGTTTAAGGAGATCATCGATAAGTGGAATTACGCCGGTCACGAGTTCCCTGAATGCATTAGTGTCATTCTCCCATTTATTCATAGAAAAAATCCTTGCAGCCTCTTTTGCTACTGCTGTTTGGCCCTCTTCCCCTTAGTGACATCATCAACAAAACGGGACAAAGAGCCATGAACACTCTCTTGTGTGATAACCAGATTACTCGATTGTCCTTCCATAATTTCAGTTCTTGTATCAATCTGCGGTAATCCTTGATTGCAAAGTTTGTTCCAGATGAGATTGATCCTCTCATGAAGCTTAGGATCCAATCCAACAAAGTTGAGATGTTCCAAAGCTGACCTCGGCGATTTTAGGTGTCTCAACAAGTTTATCAAGTTTTGATGGATAGATGTAAGTTGGTCTTTCAAAAACTTTTCCTTGATGTATTTCCTCTTTGATTCCCCTCACATCTAGAATAAGATTATTAACGACATTTTGAGTAGATGTGAAATTTGAAGCAACTGTTTCAGTAGACTGTTTGTTGTTGTCCACTAGATTCATCAGTTCTTCAACTCTTTGTTCATGTCTGTCAAGTTGAGTCCTTAACTGTGTTATGTCATTTCTAATAGCCCTCAACTCTTCCACAACATGTTCTGGTACACTACCAGTCATTTCTCCAGCAGCTCCTTCAGCAGGCTCTTCTACATTATAATGAGCCCTTTGTCTGCTGATGACCATTGCTCTACTCATATCTCTCCCAGCAGGGGCAGGTCCTTCCTCAATCATAGCACCAAGAATATCCTCTATTATTGGATCTTGTGCAGGTTCTTCATTCACTGGTTCATCATCAGTAGATCCTTCTATTTGAAATTCTTCATCACTGTAGTCATAGTCCAAAGTAATGTTCTTTCTTATCAACAACGGCGACTCTGCGACTATCTTTCCTACTGATGGCCTTGTCTCCAACAGGCTCCACTACAGCAGCCTCTTCAACAACAACAGCAGGGGTTTCCTCCAAACCCAAAGATTGTTCCAACCTTTGTCCAGGTGCTGTTTGTAACTCAGCAGCCTGTACCTTCAGTTCCAACCTTTGCTCAGGTGCTGTTTGAACCTCAGCAACCTGAACCTCCTGTTCCAACCTTTGGTCAGATGCTGTTTGAACCTCAGCAACCTGAACCTCCACTTCAATTCTTGGATCTGGTGCAATTTGGGCTACAATAACCTGATCAGGGATTACATCCATGTTTTCCTTTTGAAATTCCCCCATATCAGTGATCCTCCTTAGATAAATTGCAGTTTTGTTTAAGGCATCCTCAGTGTCAATCCAGTCTTGATATTGCATTGATTCCTCTGAACTGGAACTAGGTTCACTGTGATCAACAATCCTTTCTTCATCCAAATCAGCACTCTGTTGATCTTCAGATTGTGCAATAGGTTCTTCAACAAATAAAGTAGAGGATTCACCAACCAACCTATTTGCAGCACCACTTATTCCATCATTGATCAATGCCTCCAAATCATCCAAAGTGAGATCCTGCAGATCCTCATCCATCTCTGCAGTCTGCTGGCCCTCAGCAGATCTACCAGTATCAGTGGGTTCAGCTTCTGCACCATCATTGGCTCCTTGACCAGTGGCTTCATTAGTTGTTTCTCTAGCCACTCTACTGGTCTCCCCAGGGAACATGGGGGGGTCATCATCAGAATCAGATGAATCACTGTCTGGTGTGTACTTTGAATCTCTGAACATAATTGCTCCACTTTTCTTTCCTTCATCCAATAGATCCATCAGCTTAGATTGCAGCAAGGTTGTATCTATCAAGTCCAATAGGCTGTCCACACCCAGCTGATCAAATGCCCATTCTTCAAATCCACTCATTGGATCAGCAGCTGGTTTCTGTTTCTTGTAGAATCCAAACTTCCATTGGAAATAATTTTGCACTTTTCTGAAGTTAGGATCTATTTTGTCCTTCTTAGATGCCTTCTGATATGGCATAGTTGGCTTTTGAGAGCTGTTTCAGTAGCTTGATGACCTCCAAAGGTCCCAACAAGCAAACTCAAAGTTTCTTCCACAGATGCTTCTAGGTCAGTAGGTTTCTCAGGTTGTAAATTAGTCCCTACTACCTCCATCTGCACCACACTTTCTTCCCCCTGACTTATATGCTCATCAGCAAGGTTAACAGCAGACTGTTCTTCCCCCTGAACTATTGCAGGATTTGCAGGGTCTTGTACAAGTGTTTCTGTTATCACAGCAGATGCAGACTCAGTAGTCTGCTGTGGCTCTTCAACAAGTTGCTCAACAACAACTTGGGCAGATTCAGAAGGCTCAGCAGCCTTAGTAGGTGAGGATTATGTAGCTTCAACAGATTGCTCAACAACAACCTTTACATCTTCAGTAGGCTTTATAATGGTTATATGTTCATCCTCAATAGCCTCTCCTGCTTCTTCTTCTACTTCTTCTTCTTCCTGTTCTCTTTGAGCCTCTAGGATTTTCAATTGTTTCCCCTTTCCATGTTTCTTTTTGTGGATAATATCCTTCATTCTCTTGGAAAGTGGCTCATCATCAATTTCAATTGCAGTAGACTTTCTCTTTCTACTGGCTTCTTTCTGTTGTTCCTTCAAAATCTCAACAACAGTTTTCCTAGCAGCTACAACAGGGTTAGTAATCTCAAATTCAGCTGGACCCTCAGCAGACTCAGTAGCAGTCTGTGTTGTTTGCTTTCTTGTTCTTTTAGGCTTTAACATTTCTATTATCTTCCTTGTTTCAGTAGCCTTTCTTTTCTAAGTAGTCTTCTTTGGTGCAGCAGGTTTGACAGTTTTCTTAGTAGTTTGCTTGACCTGCTCACCACCAGCATCACCATCATATCCATCATTATCACTATCAGCAGTCTCAGCAACACCTTCTTCATCATCATCCAGACCAGGGATAAGATAGTCAATCTCTTTCTTGTATCTGGATTGGTTTATTTTCTCAAGTGCCACATCAGGAATTTCCAAATGATTCAGCAGGGCCTGAACCATTAATCCTAAGGGTAAGGCCTTGGATTTCCTTTTCCCTTCTCTTTCTTCTTTGGCTACTTTCTTCATGTAGTGGATAAAGTATCCGGCCCAATCAAATTTCATACTTACTTGAGATAATCATCGGCTCTATCTTGGGTCCCGATAGAGTATCCATACTTCAAACCAGACCACTAATATGTTCTTAGCAATGATTTTGCTTAGCGAGGTTGTACTCATATCCAATATGTTTCACATTAATACCTAGAATTGATTTGATGGCTTCATTGGTCTTGATTTTTTCAACAAAATCCATCTTGGATAATCCCATTTCCTCAGGGTTTATTGGAGCATCTAATACTTCTTCAAAACCAAAAACTTCCCTCAGTAGGTTTGATGAAATTTCGATTTCTTGAGCATTCACAGTTGTTTTGAATGCTTCTCTTCCTTCCTTTATCACAATATTCTTCCAAAAACTGACAACATTTGTGTAATAGATTGTTTCCAATCTTATGTTCAGTACATTCTCCAGGCCTTCATATCTCCTTATTCTTCTACCAATGTTGATTGCTAGTTCAGTTTTGTTAGCATCAACAACAACGCCTCTTACACTTTGGCTTGTTCCAATTTGAACATCAATCTTTTCCGCCATTGTTAAAAGAAAAAGATGAAGAAGATAGCTTGTAAATCTGTGTTCACACGGTGTAAAAGCAGAGAGATATAATCAGATTTGAAGTAGAGTATCTTACTCGTGTATATGTGCGTATATATAGCGCAGTGTGGTTATGCTTGTCGATGCACGTACATCCACATTAACCACGATTAATCTGATTGAAAGCTAACTTAGACACGTGGCCCATTATTTCTCCATAACGTTTGTAACCGTTGGATCGTGTTAACTGCAGTTATAAAGGATAGAATAAATATCCATGTCGCTTTTTGACTTTAATATGTTTGGTAGTGTGTAACGTAATATTCAAGCGAGGTTGGCTCGGCTCTTTGAGAAAGATGCTTCAAAGACTTTCTGCGACAGAGTAACTCTGTAGATTTTTGATTCCTTCTTATTTTGTTCAATTGATAATACAAAATGAAGTTTAATACCAATGATTGATCTGTCAAGTGAGCTCACCCAACATGACAAAGACCAATCCTCTTGGCAACCTCATTTGCTCAATTGTCCAAACATAAGTACATGGAATTGTTGATACCAATGACTGATCTACTAAGTGAGCTCACCCAACATAGCAAAGACTAATCCCCTTGGTGAATTCCAGTACACTGCTGATTATCAGTCAACTTTAATAATTCCAAGTTCAGTCCTTAGTTTAGCAAATCTTTCACTATCAAGTGGTTTAGTGAAAATGTCAGCAAGTTGATCTTCAGTAGGGATATACAGAACCACCACATCCTTCTTTTCCCCATGATCTCTTATAAAATGATGTCTCACATCAATGTGCTTGGTCCTAGAGTGCAAAACTGGATTTTCAGTGATTGCAATTGCACTTGTATTGTCACACATTATTGGAATTTCTTTTTCTTCAATTCCATAATCCCTTAATTGTTGTCTTATCCAAAGTACTTGTGCACAGCAACTTCCAGCAGCAATGTATTCAGCTTCAGTAGTGAAAGTTGATATAGAATTATGTTTCTTGCTAAACCAGGAAACCCGTCTATTTCCCATTAACTGACAGGTTCCTGTGGTGCTTTTTCTATCAATCTTGCATCCAGCATAATCAGAATCTGAGTAGGATATAACTTTGTAGCTTCCATCCTTGGAATATCATATCCCTACTCCCAAAGTCTCTTTTAGGTACTTGAGAACTCTTTTGACTGCTCCTAAATGACTTTCTTTAGGTTTGGATTGAAATCTGGCACAAACACCTACATCAAAGGATATATCAGTCTGTTGCGATAAGGTCTGACCAGATGCCTATCATCATACGTATAAGGTCGATCAACATCTTTGCCTTCTTTATCTTCATCCAATCGATATTTGTACTCATAGGAGTTGATATCCTGGTGCTATTTTCCATACCAAACTTCTTGGCTGACTCCTTGGTGTACTTGGTTTGATGAATGAAGATTCCATCTTTCATCTGTTTAACTTGCAATCCCAAAAAGTAGTTCATTTATTCCATCATACACATTTGGAATTTGCTCTTCATTAGATTTGCAAACTTTTCACATAGCAATTCATTTTCAGAACCAAAAATTATGTCATCAATATAAATCTGTACCAGCAGGGTGCTGTCCTTCTCATTGATTCTGAAAAGAGTCCTATGAATGGTGCCTTTTGTAAAACCATTGTCCACCAAGAATTGAGATAGAGTCTCATACCATTCTCTTGGTGCTTGTTTCAAACCATAAAGTGCTTTGTTGAGTCTATACACTTTACCTTCTTGATCTTTAACTTCAAAACCAGGAGGTTGCTGAACATACACTTCCTCCTCTAGAATGCCATTCAAAAATGCACTTTTGACATCCATTTGATATACCTTGAAGTTTTTATATGCAGCATGTGCTAGGAATAATCTGATGGCTTCCAATCTTGCAACAGGTGCATAAGTTTCATAAAAATCTATTCCTTCAGCTTGAGATTAGCCTTTTGCAACTAGTCTGGCCTTATTCCTTACAATGGTACCAGATTCATCCAGTTTGTTTCTGTATACCCATTTAGTGCCAATGATATTTGCATGACTAGGCCTTTCAACTAGTGTTCAAACTTGATTTCTTTCAAATTCATTTAACTCTTCTTGCATAGCAATTATCCAATCTGGATCTGAAATTGCTTCATCAACAACTTTAGGTTCCATTTATGATAGAAAACAAGTAAACATTGCTTCTAATTGTCTTCTAGTCCTCACACCTTGTTGTACATTGCCAATAACTTGTTCAGCAGGGTGATTCCTTAACCATTGAGGATTCTGGTTAGATTGATTCTCAGGAACCTCATCTTCAGTAGGGTCTGTTGTTGCTTCTTCAACAGGGGTTCACAGCAGATCCTTGAATTGCTTCAGTTGTTGCATCAGTAGTATCACCAAAGGGTGTTCAAGAGAGCGAATCGAAAACTTTTAAGTCATTAAACCTTTCCAAAACTTCAACACAATCAGGATCAATGACTTGTAGGTTCTCAGCAGGTTCACAACCTTCATCTTCCATACCAGTGAACTTAGGTTCATCAAACACAACATGGATAGTTTCTTCATGTTTCAGTGACCTCTTGTTCAGTACCCTGAATGCCTTGCTGACTGAAGAATATCCCAAGAAAATTCCTTCATCTGACTTTGGTTGGAATGTCTTTAAATGTTCCTTATGATTCAAGATAAAACATTTACTTCCAAATGGATGGAAATAGGATATATTAGGTTTCCTTCCATTCCAAATCTCATAAGGTGTCTTCTGCAGCTTCTTGTTCACTGAGGTTCTGTTTTGTATATAGAATGTTGTATTAAATGCTTCAGCCCAATACCTTTTAGGCAGCAATGCTTCACAAATCATTGTCCTTCCTGCTTCTTTCAATGTCCTGTTTCTTCTTTCAGCAACCCCATTTTGCTGAGGTGTACCAGCAGCAGCAAGTTGATGTAGTACACAATTCTGTTCACAGTATTCTCTTATAACTTTATTAAGAAACTCCGTACCCTTGTCTGGTCTGATTTTTACTACTGTTAAACTTTTCTCACTTTGTAACCTTTTCAAAAGATCATGCATCTTTTTGAGTGTTTCACTTTTCTTGTTCATAAATATCACCCAAGTGTATCTAGAGTAATCATCCACAACCACTAAGGTGTATTTCTTTCCTGTAACACTTGTTGGTGTAACTGGTCCAAATAGATCCATATGCATCAGCTCCAAGACTCTATTAGTAGATTGCTTAGTCTTTGATTTGAAGCTTGATTTAGTCTGTTTACCTTGCTGACAAGCATCACTTATAGTATCTTTCTTGAATGTGATCTCAGGTAAACCAATCACCAGTTTCTTCTTCACCAACTGATTGATGTCATCAAAATTTAAGTGATTTAATTTCTTGTGCCATAACCAATTAAGTTCTGACTTGGTATGCACAATCGATGCGAGTTCGAAGGCTAGCGATGAGACCAGTCCACAACATACATGTTTTGTTGTCTTACGCGACCAATACAACTTGATCACCTCTTTCACTAATGACAATACAATTGTTTTTGTCAAAAGTGACCTTGTATCCCATGTCACGAAATTGTCGAGTTAACAACAAGTTGTAGTCCAGTCCTTCCACATATGCCACATTTTTTATTGTAAGTCCATTCCTCACAAGTGTGCCATATCCTCTTGTATATCCAGGTGTATTTTTGTTGCCAAAATTCACTCTTGGACCATCCTTTGCCACAAAATTTGACAAATAAGTGCTTATTCTTTGTCATATGTCCGGAACATCCACCACAAAGTACCAGACACCCTACAAAACAAAGTTAATACATTTTAGGTACCCAAACATGTTTGGGTCCATAATGGTCAGTGGTAAGCATGACCCCTGGGATGTTTCCATAAGGTCTTCTCCTAAAAGTGTCATACTATGGTTCATACATGTATTCCACACATCCATAAGTTCTAACAGTTGGTTGTGTAGAATTCACATATGTTTTCTGGCCTTTTGGTTTATAATGCTGTTTGATGTGATTTTTTTTGTTAGAAGCATTAGTATAACCATTAGTTTGCTGTCTGTTAGGGACAGACCTGTAGTATGGAGTCTGCTGAGGTCCTTTCTGAGGTCTTGTATAAGTCCTCTGCTAAGCCCTTTCTTTGATTCCATTGCTTAGGTTTTACCACTAGCGACATGATTATACTTGCGTTTCTAGCATTAGATGCAGAATATTCCAATCATCATCGATGAGGGAACAATCTACCTTTCCCCCGAGATAAGTATCCTGGAATGATTAACATTTTTGGTTTTAGGATTCTTATCTTTGGAATATTTCTGGCTTTTACCTTTCTGTGGTCCAGTAAGACTTGGTAGTAGTGTGCGCCATCAGTGGTCTAGAAGGCACAACAGTCCTATTTTTGGATTTGTTCTTTTTATTAGAGTCGTTGACTTCTTTGACTTACGATTTTGCTTCCTTGAAGCATTCTCGGTGGGTTTCTTTGCCTCGAACCTTCTCGGGAGTTGGATCTTGTCTGTGTACAAACTTAGGACCAGTTCGGTACTAGGTTCGTAACCTTACTAGATCCACTCTTTTGGATTGTTGAGTTCCAAATCCAAGCCTTGTTCTATCACCATAAGGATTTCCATTTGTATGCGGTAGAGGAACATGATGGTTCGGCAGATTCGAAGCTCTTTGGATGTTCAAGAGCTTATCTTGATTCATCCAACATCCTTTTCTTTACCTTTGAGAACCCTTAATTCAAAGATTCAATCTTTCAACTTCCAATTGAAGAGCTTCTTTTCAAAATCCTTCACAATCTCATAACTTGCAGTTGTATTATCCTCGATTGATTAAGGATGGCATCCAAAGTCTCATCATTGTCGAGTTTCTAGGATTTGAACCACATGTTGATTCACAATCACTTCCAGCGAGGAGTATTGATAGATACTGATGTGTATACCTCCTCTGTTTCATCCATATTAGCCATTAATGCATAATCTTCCATTTCAGCAACCAATTCTGTGTCATCAGATTCATTTCCCTTTTCTGACTCAACTTCATACCCTGATTCATCTTCAGCAACATAGCCTTCTTCCCATGTCTTCTTTGTTGGCTCTTGCTCTTCAGTAGGTCTGGACAATCAGGTCTAAAATGTCTAGGCTTTTTACAATTAAAGCAAATTTAATCAGGTTCCTTTTTCTGATTTAACTCAGGACAGTCAGGTTTGAAGTGTTCTGGTTTCTTGCATTGAAAGCACAAATAATCATTGTCTTTTCTTGAATCATCTTTCTTCTTTTCATTGAATTTCTTAGTGAAATTCCTTGGTGAGCTTTTTCCAGTCTTCATCATCCTGATCTTCTTGCTCAGTAGGGCAATCTGCTCTTGCATTTCATCCAGCAGATCATCCTGAGCTCCTGATGTCTCCTCTTGATGCTTAGCAGCCAATGCAGTTGTCTTTGGTTCCTCTTTTTCAGTGGTAGGAACCAATCTCTTGCTGAATTCATAAGCTTTAAGATCTGAGAATAATTTGAAGGTATCCTCTTCAAGTGCCTTTCTCATTTCTTCTATTGCAGTGACTTTCATCTCCCAAACTTCTTTGTCCGGTAATGCTTCCAAAATTTTTGAGTTTATTTCTTCTTTTGAATAACTTACACTCAGTAGGGTAAGTTCATCTAGGATAGCATTGAATCTTGACTCCATTTGCTCAATGGTTTCATTTGGTAGCATTTTGAACTTTTGAAACCTCTTTTTGGCCACACTGATTTTATTCTTCTTAATTGCATCAGTGCCTTCACAGATCAACTGTATTTTGTCCCAAAGTTCTTTAGCTGTTTTGCAATCTTTAACCTTCATGTACATATTGCTATCCAAGGTTCTATAAATGATATCAATAGCAATATTGTTGAGGTTTTCTCTCTTTCTGTCTTCAGCATTCCATTCTCTTTTTGGTTTTGGAATGTACAAGTGTCTCATCTCCCACTTTATTCTTGCTTTGGTAATCTCCAGGTGGTCCATCCATCAACACATCCATCATTTCATCATGAGTTGCAGCAAAGGTAAACTTTGCATTCGGCGTTTATATTCATCAAATCTATCTAGAGAACACATCAGCATAGTTCTAGCATACTGGTTGTTATCCATGATGCAAAGCTTTGAAAATCAGTGATTTGAAAAAGTTTTCAAAGTATTTTCACAAGCACAACAAGTAGGATTACTTGAGCGAAAGCACGACTCCGATACCAATTATTGGTCCCTTGAAAGGCTTTGGTTAAGTTTAGAGGGGGTGAATAAACTTAACACTTAAAACTTTTGGAGTTAACAAATTCAACTGCTTTGAAACCTCGATGATCTCATCGATACCTTAGTAACTCTTTGATACACGATGAGTCTCTTGACGATTGAGTTTCTTGAATTTGTGCAGCAGAATTATATAAAAAATTAAGCTTTATTACTTGTTGTTAAATATGATACTAAGTATTAGATACTCAGTAGTATATGTGTGTGAGTTCAGTTGCTAGATTCAGTAGGGTGATGTGTATAATAAACTAAATGCAGAATGTAAGTGCAGAAAGTAAGTAGGCAAATTTTATAGTTGTTCCAGGTGGTGTAATCCTGTCAGTCCACTCTTCTCCTGTGATGTTGGAGGAAATTCACTAGAGATCTTTGATGTAGCTGTTAAAAAGATTCTTAAGGTTGCTTGTCCTTCACCAATGACTATGGCTTCACAAACTGAAAACTAGGAACAGGTAGGATTGCTGCTCCAAAGTCTTCCACTGGTCCCTGAAGGGTATGATTGCCTCTTCACCAGCTCCACCACAAACAACAGTCTTTCACACCCAACATATGCTTCACTGTCTTCAGCAGGTTCTTTGAAAAATAAAGATTGAATCAAGTAAATGATTCGATTCACGGCCGACTTGATTAGGATGATATAATCATCTGCTTGTAGTCTTCAAGTGTGTAAACTTGATGTAGCTTGAATACAGAATACACTTGAAGATTTTCTCTGGATCAGTAGCTTTAAGCTCAGTAGGTTCAGCAAGGTGTTTTTGCAGCTCAGAATTATCTCTTATATTTTTCTTTAAAAGTTCATCTCCTTTTTTTTTGAGTTGAAAGTCCTCTATTTATAGGTAGGAGTCCATGTGACTTGTATTTGAAATTCAAATATAACCGTTCCTGGTTTTGTCCCATTTGACTTGCTTTCTGTCACTATTCATAGGACTGACACTATCAGAATCCTTTTTGACAGAGTGCAGTCTGTCCACCCTTTGACTTAAAACCATTGGATAAAGTCCTGAATCATCCCAACGTCTTTTTAATCTCAGCCTTTGATTTGTTTGATGAATCAGAGGTAGTTGGTTGTCCTTATCCATGTAATCTTCCAATGTAATCTTGAATTAATCGAGGTATATATATATATCAGCAGGTTCATCAGTCTGCTGAAATACCTATCAGTATGCTGAACTAAAATTTGTCGTGTTTAGAATACAATGCAGCAAACTTCTTTTATCTAACTTTTATTTGTGAAGTTAGATTACACCTTTTTGCAAATAACTAAGTTCCAATCACCATCCAACTTAAGGAACTTAGACCTTCTACACAATGTATATGTAATCAGTTTAGGTCATCACAGACTTGCCTAAATTCTGATTCCATATCATTGACTTTAATTACTAAGTTTGATCCCTTAGCCTTCATTAACTGAGTTTGACCCCTCAGTCTTGATCTTGGCGGTTTCTCGACTAGTCTACTCGACCTATCTACCCTCTCGACTAGACTAGTCTGGCGATATAAATCACCGACCAATCAAATGCTTGTTTGATCAAACCTAATCAAAGATCAAACTCTAATAAGCCTATACATTTGATCTAGACATCTTTTTGCCTTTGCACTATAACAGTTAGTCTGGCACTCATCACTAAAACTTAGAAATAAGTCCAACAATGTTCATCTTGAAGAATGAACATCTCACGACTTATGAACGAATGTTTAAAAGGTAAGATTGGGAGATATGGCCAGGAGCCATAATATCTGAATTAGATTCCATCAGTGACAGCCAAGTTGTGAACCTAGTCTGCCTTACCTAGAGGGAATGTCCCTGAAAGGCTGACATGGATAGTAATGTGATTACCATAAGGCTATAGTGACAACTGAAGGGTAAGGTGTGTAAACCTTGTAATTATCTTTATGCTGCCAGCTGAGCCCAATTCTATTCAGACTATGCTTGTTATAACTTCGTATCATGGCTATATGATAGTGTTGAAGACGTTGGGAAAACAGCTCAATGTTCATAGACGATAACATGATATCCATTTATGGACTCAAACAAGTTTATCTAGACAATTTATTTGTTTGATAATCAAAGGAGTTTGATTTAGTCAAAAGAAGGGATATGCCCAATGTGCAAAATGGATAGTGAGAGTGTGTTACATTTTTTTGAGCAAGGTATTGGATACCTCTCTCGAGAATTATCACCCTATGTCACAGTCAATTAATGTTTGGTAGTTCAAGGTCTTTACGAAAGCACTTGGATTAGCAGTTCTTATTTTTGAAATAAGAATCTATAGTGATAGATTTAACTGCTGTTAGTTTATAGTTAACCTATATAGATGTGATGCTAAAAGAGTTTAGAATAGGTCGCAACAGGAGATACTTCTAGCCGGTGTTCTCAAGATCTATCTATGTTAGGACATTAGTCCTAAAAATAAGGTGAAAGATGATGCTTATGGAAGGTTTCCTTTGCTACGGCAATAGGAACCATCATAAAAGTAATGCCAGATGTTCATAGTCCATGAAGAGTAATGAGCAAGAATGAAAGTAAATCCGGTGAATGTCGAGAATATCCTTAAACAAGTTAAGGATGGTTTCCTAGTTTATCGAAACTTGGAATCAGATAAATATAGTTATACAAACGTATATCCTGAGTCTTATGAAGGTGAGTGGGAGCTACAGTCTGGGTTTGCAGTCACTTTGATATAGTGATACAGTGAGCTAGAAATGTTCTTGGCTATGGGCCACTGTAAATTCTACAACTTAGCCAAAGCAGACTAGTGCCCTTGGAGGCGTAGCGGGAGCAGTACATGATTCTAGAAGGTTCATTCCTGAACCTTGTACGGTTCTTCCACATTTTCTATATAGCTGATATAGTAAGTGGATTCATTGTTTGACGCAAGGACCAGGGTCTCGTCGGAGATTCATGTGTGTGTTGAGGCGGTTCCTTTGGCTTGATCATTTGGAGCATGATATGAAGATTGTCTGAGTCCTCACGGATAGTGATCCGTTCATGCTTAGGGCTGGTTGCGAGTATTGCATGAGATTCTTGTGTTTCAACTTGGTCTTGTGTATACGAGTGATTGGTTTTAGGCCAAGTGGGAGATTGTTGAAATAATGTCCTAAACCCAATCGGGTTGGACCGGATCCGACCGGGTCAGATCATTTCTACTATTTCTTTATGATTATACATATATTAAATGGCTTTTATGTTCTTTTAAAGAACAAATTATGATTTGTTATATGATAACGTCATTAGTATAAAACTGTGATAGAGAAACCATGATAGGAGATTGTGGTTGATGAGATCTCTAATCACTTTAATAAGTTTGATACTTAAATGTATCTAGGCTAATGTACTATTAAACAGGACATTGATAGTACAAATAGGCTAGCAAGTATTAGATGTCTTCTATCTTTAAGGGCATCGATAGATCTCGTCTATCGAAGTTTAGAGACACTTGGACTGTATGTGGACGTGTATTAGAGAATGCGTACGTTAGACTGACCCACTTACACTGTTAAGTGTCACACTATGTGACGGTTGTATAATTATCCTTATGACTAGAATCTACATGGCCTCACGGTGTGGATTGTCATGCTTTGACACTATTGAGGTTTCCCCTAGCCATTGGGCGATCATGCGGTAGTGATTGGGTGTGATACTGAAGCATGCGGAGTATACATGTTTGGTCGTCCGGAAATCGCGTACCCTATTAGTAAGGGTGAATATCCGAAAAGGCCTTCTTATAAGGAATGTCTTACTCTCGTGAATCTTTGCAAAGTGGAAGTAAATAATTTACTTCAAGAGAGCATGATATCCAGATTATAAGATACGGTCGTTGATGCTTGACACTCGATGTACAACCGTATGGACATTATTACAGAGATAAATTCTATTTACACGGTAATCATTTCACTTGAAAGGTAGTAGTCATTGCATTTGACTCTTCCGATGATTGGGGGTCACGGTGTGTTGCTAGACGCTATCCTGTGATCGTTAGGTATGAAGGGCATTTTCGTAATTTGCACTTTCTGACTACGGCCAACATATTCGGAAACCTATCGGGTCACACACATAAGAACATCTAGCCGAATTAAAATGCGGTTATAGTGATAACCAAATAAGGAAAGTTTATCTCGACTATAAAGTGTTATAGTGGTAATTAATATGGTGGTATTTATTTATTATGAATAAATATAATACAAGATATTAATTATGTTGATTAATTAAATTTTTATATGATGTATATGACTGTCGAAATATATTATGTATATTGGTACACATGTATTTTGCAAATTAATTAATCATAGTATTATATTAATTAAAGAATATTCCGGATGCCAATTTATTGGCTAAAGGTGGTGCAATTTTGGAGTGTATAAGATACACTTGAATTGTGCAATTTACTTAATGGTATTACCATATATTAATATATGATATTAATATATATATATATATATATATATATATATATATATATATATATATATATATATATATATATATATATATATGTATAGATTTATATGTGTAATATGTATATGATATATACACATGTGTAAAGTGATTTATGGTAATAAAATAAAGATAATCAATATTAGATATTGACAAATATCTTGGAAATATTTAATATGGGATATTAAATTAAATGAGATAAATCAATCAAAAGTATTTTCCTTATTTTATTAGGAAAATGTTTTCTTTCCCCCAATCTACTAGGAAGCTTCTCCCAATTAAATTGGGATTTGTTTGGGGCTCACCTACCTCTATAAAAGCAAGGGGTTGGCTAGCTCTTTTGGATATCACAATTAGAAGAGTTCTAATTTATTAGAAAATTTGAGAGCCTCCTAGAGAGAGATTTTGAGAGAGAGAAAAAGTCGGTCTAGCAACCGAGTTTTTCTGGTAGCAATCCATGATGGGATTCCGGCGGGCTGTTCGTGTGGACTGGCGGTAGAGGAACGCTTGGGCAGCTCCATGCACCACTACTCTCCTTAGACGGTCAAAGCGTCGATCTATTAGATCAAGCAAGGTAACCACCGTCTACTATCTTATTATGTTTGTTGCTTAAACGAAGTCGATCATGGTTAAAGGAAATAAATTTTTGAATTCCGCTGCGTTCCCGCGTTAATTTCCCAACACTTTAGTCCTTTTACTTTATGTGGATGATATCCTTCTTACAGGGTCTAATTCTGAACTGTTTGACAGTAATAGTTGAAGGGGAATGATCAAAAGACATGTCTTATTATTCTCAATGACCTCATTTATTCATTTGCTCAACAAGGAGTTCTCCATGAAGGACCTAGGACTCATTCATCACTTCCTGGGAGTACAGGTCCACCATACTGTTAGAAATCTATGCGGAAACGCAGCGGAATTCAAAATTTTGATTTCCTTTTACCTAAGATCGACTTCGTTTAAGCAATAAACAAATAAGCTAAAGACGGTGGTTACCTTGCTTGATCTAAAATATCGACGCTTTGACCGTCTAAGGAGAGTAGCGATGCACGGAGCCGCCCAAGCGTTCGGCCTCTACCGCTAGTCCACATGAACAACTCTCCGGAATCCACCATTGGATTGCCACTAGAAAAATCCGGCTGCTAGACCGGGCTTTTCCCTCTCTCAAAACTCTCTCTAAGAAGCTCTCTATTTTTCACAAGAATTCTGAACTCTTGGAATTATGGTGTACAAAAGAGCTGGCCAACCCCTCATATTTATAATGGAGGTGGCGCCCCATATGTCCTCCAAAATCCTTGGGGAACAAGTCTTGAGTAGAGTGGAGAGAAAGAAAACATTTTCCTAATAAAATAAGGAAAATCCCATAAATTGATTTATCTCATTTAATTTAATATCTTATATTAAATATTTCCAAGATATTGTCAATATCTAATATTGACTATCTTTATCTTATTACCATAAATCTATTTTTCCAAAATCAATTAATATCCAATATTAATATTATGATAATCTTATTAATTAAATTGCACAATCCAAATGCATCATATACAAAATAAAGTGGCGCCCCAAATCCCAACTAATTTGGGAATTGAGATTTTCTTTAATTAATATAATACTATGATTAATTAATTTGCAAAATACATATATATCATATATATATATATATATATATATATATATATATATATATATATATATATATATATATATATATATATATATATATATATCAAATTTCAAAATATATATCTAAATACATATATTTAATTAATCACCATAATTAATATCGTGTATTATATTTATTCATAATAAATAAATACCAACATATTAATTTACCACTATAACCCTTATAGTCTCGAGATAAACTTTCCTTATTTGGCTATCATCTATAACCACATTTTAATCCGGCTAGATGTTCATATGTGTGTGACCAGATAGGCTTCCGAATATGTTGGCCGTAGGCACAAAGTGCAAATTACAAAAATGCCCTTCATGCCTAATGATCACGGGATAGCGTCTAGCAACACACCGTCACCCCCAATTATCGAAAGAGTCAAATGCAATGACTACTACCTTTCATGTGAAACAGTTATTGTGTAACATACAATCCTATCACTGTAATAATATCCATACAGTCGTTAGTCGAGTGTCAAAACATCAACGACCGTATCTTATAATCTGGATATCAAGTTGTCTCGAAGTAACTCATTTACTTCCACTTTGCAAAGATTCATGAGAGCAAGACATTCCTTATAAGAAGACCCTTTCGGATATTCACCCTACTGATAGGGTACGCGATTCCCAGACGACCAAACATGTATACTCCGTATGCTTCAGTATCACACCCAATCACTACCACATGATCGCCCCATGGCTAGGGGAAACCTCAATAGTGTCAAAGCATGAAAATCCACACCGTGATGCCATGAAGACTCCGGTCCAAAGGATAATTACACAACCGCCACATAGTGTGACACTTGACAATGTAAGTGGGTCATTCTAACGTACGCATTCTCTAATACACGTCCACGTACTGTCCAAGTGTCTATACACTTCGATAGACGAGATCTATCCCTGCCCTTAAAGACAGAAGACATCTAATACGTGCTAGCCTGTTCATACTATCAATGCCCTGTTTAATAGTACATCAGCCTAGAGACATTTAAGTATCAAACTTATTAAAGTGATTAGAGATCTCATCAACCATAATCGCCTATCATGGTTTCTCTATCACAGTTTAATACTAAGGACGTTATCATATAACAATTCATAATTGGTTCTTTAAAAGAACAAGTATATGACAATAGAAAAGCCATTTAATATATGTATAAACACAAAGAAATAGTAGAAATGATCCGACCCGGTTGGATCCGGTCCAACCCGATTGGGTTTAGGACACTATTTCAACAATTTCTCACTTGGCCTAAAACCAATCACTCGCACACACAAGACCAAGTTGAAACACAAGAATCTCATGAAATACTCGCAACTAGCTCTAGCCTTAAACGGATCGATATCTTTGGGGACTCAGACTATCTTCATATCATGCTCCAAATGATTAAGACCAAGGAACTGCCTCAACACACACACGGATCTTTGACGAGACCCTGGTCCTTGCTTCAAGCAATGAATCCACTTATTTATAGAAAAGGTGGAAGAACCGCACAAGGTTCAAGAACGAACCTCTTAGATCCATGTACTGCTCCCGCTGCGCCTCTAAGGCACTACTGTGTTTTGGCTAAGTTGTAGAATATACAGTGACCCATAGCCTAGAACATTTCCAGCTCACTGTATCACTTAATCAAAGTGACTGCAAACCCAGACTGTAGCTCCCACTCGCCTTCATAAGACTCAGAATATAAGTCTGCATAACTATGTTTATTCGCTTTCAAGTTTCGACAAACTAGGAAACCATCCTTAACTTGTTTAAGGAAATTCTCGACATTCACCAGATTTACTTTTATACTTTCTCATGACTATTCATGGACTATGAACATCCTGCATTACCTATAAGATGGTTCATATCACAGTAGCGAAGGAAACCTTCCATAAGCATCATCTTTCACCTTACCTTTAGGACAAACGTCCTAACATAGATAGATTTTGAGAACACCGTCTAGCAGTATCCCATGTCGCGATCTATGCTAAACTCCTTTTATCATCACATCTATATAGGTAAACTATAATCTAACAGCAGTTAAATCTATCGCTATAGATTCTTATTTCTAAAATAAGAACTACTAATCCAAGTGCTTTCGTAAAGACCTTGAACTACCAAACATTAATTGACTGTGACATGGGGTGGCGATTCTCGAGAGAGATATCTAATACCTTACTCAAAAATCGTAACACACTCCCACTATCCATCTTGCACATTGGGCATATCCTTCTTTTGACAAACTTCTTTGATTATCAAACAAAGAAATAGTCTAGAGAAACTTGTTTGAGTCCATAAATGGATCTCGTGGGCTTACATATCATGTCATCATCTATGAACATCGAGCTTTCTGCCCAACGTCTTCAACACTATCATATAGCCATGATACGAAGTTATAGCAAGCATCGTCTGAATAGAATTGGGCTCAGCTGGCAGCATTAAGATAATTACAAGGTTTACACCCCATATCCTTCAGCCGTCACTATTGCCTTATGGTAATCATATTACCATCCATGTCAGCCTTTCAGGGACATTCCCTCTAGGTAAGACAGACTAGATTCACAACCTGGTTGTCACTGATGGAATCTAATTCAGATATTATGGCTCCTGGCCATATCTCTCAATATTGCCTTTCAAACATTCCTTCATAAGTCGTGAGATATTCATTCTTCAAGATGAACATACCAGCAGCCTTTTCAGGCTTGAAGTTATCCACAGACCTACAGAACTTTTGTGTGCACTGAGCAGTGTTCTACACCTCATCGCTATGTGGCGTGCTCACGTTCCTATGGTTGAATATATCTTTGTGGTTATCAAACTCTTTTGAGATCTGATTCACTCCCACTGTTTCTTTTGGAAGAAACACTCCCTTTAGAAGACAGCATGTTTGGAGACAAACATTTTGCCCCGCGGACAAGTAAATAATATCCAGCGTGCTAGCTAAGACATTCCACAAAGTTGCATATGTCGTACTAGGCTCCAAGACTTTCTGACTCTGCCTATGACAACTTCAAGTCATCGGTTATTATAGATTTGACATTATCCACTTCCATATCTAATATGGAATTTATTCAACCTTTATTCTTCAGAACTCAGTTAAGTTTATCCCGAAACGGGTAAGGGATACTTCGCATGGCTTGCGTCACACCTTTATCATATAAAGTGTTGCTTCCATTTTAGGAACACAATCTAATTGCGTATCCCAAACATGGTATCCTTCAAGGGAGAATCTGATTCTATTTCAGACAACTTTTGAAACACCCTTCAGGTATTTAGGGATGGCAATGGGCACGGGTGGGCACAGGTTTTGCTATATCCATACCCTACCCATCAATTTTTTTTCTACCCATACCCTACCCATTACCCATGCGGGTAGAAATTCTTTTACCCATGCCCTACCCACATGGATATCCACGGGTCAATGGATATCCATGGATATATGGTTCTGTTACAATTGAACGTTGAAAAATCATATAATAAAAAAATTTAACTAATAACGATTGGCGTAAATACTCAACATCAAGTCTTAAAATATGTGTTGAATCCTTAGAACGTGATATTTGAATGTGTTTGTTCCTTGTCCTTGTGTATCTACATGTGTTGAATTCTTAGAACAAATGACGTGTAAATCCTACAAACTATTTTTTTAGGGGGTACAAAGTATTAAATAAAATAAATTATGGCAAAAATCACGTAGACTCTCAAAATATCATACATGTGAAAAATTTTGTTTATCTTCACACAAAAACATAAATTTTTTTAGTTCCTTACCAAAAATAAGTTCCTTATGAGTTTCAAGATCGTATTTTTGAAATATATTAGATTACACACATGAGCGGACCTATAGCCAATTGGGTGGGGGCAGTGCCCCCTGAGATCTGGAAATTTTATTAAAATAATGTTGTTTTGTCGCAAAAAAATTGTAAAAACACTACTAATGTCCCCACTACATCTTCGAATTTACACAGATGCCCCCACTAAGAACTTTTCATGGGTCCGCCACTGATTATACATGCACTGAAATAAGTAAAAACTAAAAGAATAAAAAAATCTCACCTATCAACCTTGATTTTGGCAGCATTAGTTGTGAAAAAAAATACCACTATACATTGTAATAAGATTGACATATGTTTTGGTTTGACAATTGATATTAATGTTAGAATTAATTATATTAAAAAAATACATTCATAAAAATAATAAAGCAAAAGATTAAAAAAATTATCCCACCTTTTAACCATGATTTTGTCAGCACGACTAAATCGACTGAGATAAAAAAAAACAATACTTTTGACATCGACAATTGATATATAAGGAGAATAATAGTGTTATTTAAATGACATTTAATTGTTTTTTCTTTTTCTCTTTTAGTCATGTATTTAGTTGTTTTTTAATTTTTTATGTAACCGAAGTAGTCAGTATTTAATCATTATATATATATATATATATATATATATATATATATATATATATATATATATATATATATATATATATATATATATATATATATATTTATTTATTTATTTATTTATTTATTTATCATGGGTTGGGTGGGTATTATGACGGGTAGACATCACATATCCATACCCTACCCTACCCATGGCGGATTTTGAAAAATTAAACCCATACCCTCCCCTACCCTAAAAAATACCCTACCCTAACGGGTAGGGTCGGGTGGATATCCACCGGGTTGGGTCGAAATTGTCATCCCTACAGGTATTAATTACTTCAATCCAATTGAAGATTAATTCCTAAGTAGCTCAGCTCATCAATCTCATACTCGTACTAGCTCGAATTTTTCAGGCTTTCCGATTGTTGTACTTCACTGAGTACACTTGACTATTTCTAAAAATATTCGTAGAGATTAATAGACAATTATTTGTGGCATTAATTGTCACAAGCCAACAAACATCGGTGTGTTTAGGCTTTGGACAACTTTCTAGATTTTATAACCTTTTCATAAAAGGGTATTTTAGTCATCTTTAGATAAGATGCGTATTACCCACATGATTCATAACCACATGATTCAAACGTTATCAAAATGACATCTGATCACACGATTCCCCTTCATAGAGACTATGTTTAGAACGACCACCAAATATTAAGGATAACAGCCATATAAAATTTAGTTGAGATTTCATCACTTATATCAACTATATAGTGACAACAATCTAGTATGTTAGATTCAGTGACCTTTCAACTTTATCGGAATAACATTTATTCTTTACAATTGAATATGTCTACTAAATCCTAACAAGCAACTGAAAACATGTTCTTCATAAGAACTGGAACATAATATCATTTATTCAGTTCCCTTATCAATTTACTAGATCAAGAAAATATGGTAAGTGTCACAACGTTTGCTTCACCTTCTATATATGCATTCAATCTTTCTAATTTAATCACAATCGTAAGATATCATATATCTTAGAGTCGACATTGAACTTAGATAGATTTATCTCAACTCACTTGCCTAGAATAGAAACTTCAATAAGTTCTCTATTTAAGCGCATGCCCTAACTTTCATTTTTAATCCTTTATGCCCTTGAAAAATGTTTCTTATTGTAGTCTTACAAGAGCCATGTCTTTAATTTCCTTTCATAAAGAAAATCTAAAGTTTATTAAATAGTTTATTTAACCTTTTGAATCGTATTCAAAACATTGACTATTTAATTAACCTTTAAGCAATGATAGAATTAAGTAGATACTTAAATCTTACAATTTTGAAAACAACCTTTCCAAAATTAGATGTGGTCATTCTTATCCAACGTTTGAATCAATTGTCATCGTATGACTGAATGATCATCTTGGATCGTATCCAATATATGACTAATTCGTTGAAACTTATTTCAAATGATTTAATCATATCATGAGCTTCCACTTTTATTAGTAATTAAAGTCTAGCTTGGAGCACTGCATCAATTATGTAGTATCATTGTCTCTAACTACTATAACGGGGTTGCTCGTGTCATCGCTTATTTAAAAGGATTAAAATTACTTAACCATATTCGAGAACGTTTCTCAAAAGGTAACAGTCATAATTTGGTTTTACTAATCGAGAATAAAACATAAATATAAAGTTTGCTAAAACTACAACAAAAAATGAAAATAAAATAGTGTTGCCGTTTATACACGCAATATCAAAAATGGTCTTTATGTATTTGCTCCCACTAGTCAACTACTCCCAATTGACTTTCAAGAATCTTTCAAAATTTGTTTGTGGCCAAGATCCCATCTGGTTACCCGGATTCCCAACGAGGGCCGATCAACCGGAATAATTAGAAATGTATGTAACACTTACCAATCACATCTCTGTGACTCTTGGTGGTTGACTAGTCAACTCTTTGACAATTCACATCTTTATTTGGTAGTCAACCCCTTGCCTCTAGAATAAGACGGTCCTGACGAGGGCCAATCACCGCAATACTCAAGTCAAGTCATAACCCAATATTCGTGAGATCTCATACGATCATATCTCAATAACAACAATATACCCGTGGTAGGTCAACTCCCGACGAGGGCCGATCAGTTGGATCCTAATAAGGGCTCTTCACCGTTGCTATAATATCGGGAGACAATATTTCAACTTGATTTTTGTTGTGGAAGTATTTACGTAAATTAATTCACTTAATTAATTTAATTACGGTCTCATCAAATATATCTATCTCTATAGACATACTTCCTACACATTTATCTAGATCGTGTCTTGTCATGTATCTATCGTATCATATAAAATAAATACAAGCACAAAATAAATAAATGCGTAAAGTAACCGGTATGATCATGGACTTTTCCTATGTGCGGTTTCGAATACAAACTGACGAAACTGCGGGTCACAATCTAAAGGTAGCTGCAACCTTCAATAGGAACTTTAATGCTCCATTCTCCAATGGGATCTTTATTTTCTTCTTTCTTTGGTATTCATCTTCCGCTCCATTCTTGTTACATTTAATCCTATCTAATAAAATAAATACGCCCACCGCAAACGGGGGGAGCTAACGAGAATGTGATAAATACAGAAAATAAACTAGGTCACGTTCTTCATAACGGCCTAGGACAATTTTAAACCAACATAAAATTAAATCATTCACATCTATCATATTGGTCAAGTCCATGATCAACCGGGGTCCATATAATCATATTATACCTATTATATCTAATCCATACAGTAATATCTTATGAAAAAGATAAAATTAAAAAAAAATTAAACTATTTGTGTCTTAATTAATCAATTAACATTTAATCTATTAAATAATTTTATCCAATCAATTAACTAATTAACATTTACTTAATTAAATGATTTTAATCGAAATAAAATTAACGATTTGTTTTAAACGATTTTAATTTTAATTTTAATTAATTAGAACTATTCCAAAAATAAATCAAAATTAAAATTAGGTCTTTTTTTCTTTCATTTTGATTCCTAATCAAAAGGATGCCTTTGGTTTCCTAAACCAAAAGGCATCTCCATTGGCCCTTTCCAAAATCAAAATTTTGAAAAGGGCCTAGGCCTAGGCCTTTTTCAAAATCAAATATTTTGAAAGGGGCCTAGGCCTATTCCAAACAAAATTTGTAAAGGCCAATATTTTGGTTAATATGTCTGGTAACTTTCCAAAATCAAAATTTTGAAAGTGGCCTAGGCCTAGGCCTTTTCCCAAATCAAATATTTGGAAAAGTGTCTAGGCCGATTCCAAACAAAGTTTGGAAATGTCATTATTATTGTAATGTCATGTGGCATCACAATGGCCCATACTATTTACACCATTAGTTAGCCACATGACACAACTAAACAAAAGAGGAATTACTAATCACAGCTATGAACCATATTGAATTACAAAATACACAAAACAAAAGGAAAGGACCCGCCAAGCAGCCGCCAGCCGCCAGCCATAAAGCTGCCGCCGACCGCCGGCTGCCAGTCGGCCGAGCACCACCCAATCTCCTTTTTTTCTTTTATTCTTTTCGTGTATCGTTTTGTGAATCTAAAAATCCTTCATCTTTTAATTACGTGATTTAAACGATAAAATTAACTACGCAAATTAACATACTTATTGCTTAAGCTCGAAGCTCTCTCTGATACCACTATTAGGAAATCTACGCGGGAACGCAGCGGAATTAAAAAATTTGATTTCCTTTTACCCAAGATCGTCTTCGTTTAAGCAATAAACAAATAAACTAAAGACGGTGGTTACCTTGCTTGATCTAAAAGATCGACGCTTTGACCGTCTAAGGAGAGTAGCGATGCACTGAGCCGCCCAAGCGTTCAGCCTCTACCGCTAGTCCACACGAACAACCCTCCGGAATCCACCATTGGACTGCTACTAGAAAAATCCGGCTGCTAGACCGGCCTTTTCCCACTCTCAAAACTCTCTCTAAGAAGCTCTTTATTTTTCACAAGAATTCTTAACTCTTGGAATTATGGTGTACAAAAGAGCTCGCCAACCCCTCATATTTATAATGGAGGTGGCGCCCCATATGTCCTCCAAAATCCTTGGGGAACAAGTCTTTAGTAGAGTGGAGAGAAAGAAAACATTTTCCTAATAAAATAAAATAAATCTCATAGATTGATTTATCTCATTTAATTTAGTATCTTATATTAAATATTTTCAAGATATTGTCAATATCTAATATTGACTATCTTTATCTTATTACCATAAATCTATTTTTCCAAAATCAATTAATATCCAATATTAATATTATGACAATCTTATTAATTAAATTGCACAATCCAAATGCACCATATACAAAATAAAGTGGCGCCCCAAATCCCAACTAATTTGGGAATTGAGATTTTCTTTAATTAATATAATACTATGATTAATTAATTTGCAAAATACATATATATCATATATATATATATATATATATATATATATATATATATATATATATATATATATATATATATATATATATATATATATATATATATATATATATATATATATATATCCAAATTTCAAATATGTATCTAAAACATATATTTTATTAATCACCATAATTAATATCGTGTATTATATTTATTCATAATAAATAAATACCACCATATTAATTTAACACTATAACCCTTATAGTCTCGAGATAAACTTTCCTTATTTGGCTATCATCTATAACCACATTTTAATCCGGCTAGATGTTCATATGTGTGTGACCAGATAGGCTTTCGAATATGTTGGCAGTAGGCACAAAGTGCAAATTACGAAAATGACCTTCATGCCTAATGATCACGAGATAGCGTCTAGCAACACACCGTGACCCCCAATCATCGGAAGAGTCAATTGCAATGACTACTACCTTTCATGTGAAACAGTTACCGTGTAACTTACAATCCTATCGCTGTAATAATATCCATACAGTCGTTAGTCGAGTGTCAAAACATCAACGACCGTATCTTATAATCTGGATATCAAGTCGTCTCAAAGTAACTCATTTACTTCCACTTTGCAAAGATTCACGAGTAAGACATTCCTTATAAGAAGGCCCTTTCGGATATTCACCCTCTACGATAGGTACGCGATTCCCATACGACCAAACATGTATATACTCCGCATGCTTCAGTATCACACCCAATCACTACCACATGATCGCCCCGTGGCTAGGGGAAACCTCAATAGTGTCAAAGCATGACAATCCACACCGTGATGCCATGAACACTCCGGTCCAAAGGATAATTACACAACCGCCACATAGTGTGACACTTAACGATGTAAGTGGGTCACCTAACGTCGCGCGTTCTCTAATACACGTCCACGTCATACCCAAGTGTCTCTACACTTCGATAGACCGATCTATCCCCGCCTTAAATACGAAGACATCTCATACGTGCTAGCCTGCTCATACTATCAATGCCCTGTTTAATAGTACATCAGCCTAGAGAAATTTAAGTATCAAACTTATTAAAGTGATTAGAGATCTAATCAACCATAATCGCCTATCATGGTTTCTCTATCACAGTATAATACTAATGATGTTATCATATAACAATTCATAATTGGTTCTTTAAAAGAACAAGACTCTAGTAGTAATAGCACCGATCGAGACACTCGATCTTTGCACAGTGGAAGCTTATGCGATTTATGATATGAGACATAATTAATTAATCCTACAAGAAGTATGTAGATTTACCCAAACCGGAGAGAGACGATAGTAAATCGACATAGAGGGAGATGCCGTGATCTTCCAGATTGTATCTCCAAGCGACGACTGGTGGACGTCGATCCTCGCCGTAGAACCTCCTCGAATATGCACAAGAAAACCCAAGGTTTTTCTTCTCTAAATGACTAGAACGAGAAACTAATTTTTCTCTTCTTTTTAATTGATTGTGGCGCATTTAAGTTGTGTTATTGTGCTAGGAGGAACTCTCTTTTTATAGGAAAATAACTAGTCAAGAGAGTTATCATTTTCGCACCACAAAAACCTATTCCCATAAGGAAAAGATATTTTTGCTACAAAATAAGATATAATTCCCAAATAATCTATCTCTTAATTTTTCAATTAATTATCCAACAAATAGATAATTAATTAATCACACATACGAGATAATCTAGGAAAATTTCTTCTTCTAATTTATCCTCAAGCATGGCGCCAATAATGTCAATTTTTTAATAGAAAATGTCTTTTCTATTTTACATATTATTTACCAAATAAATAATATTTTTCATATTCATTAAAGAGACCAACTATTTAATTTAATCTCGAGATTCCATAAAACGAGAAAACACTTGCGTGTTAGGAGCCAACCCAGGGACCATGGACCTATAACCAGTAGCTACAATAAATTAATTAAAATATTCATCGAATGTAATATTTCTACTAATAATTCATTAATTCCGAATTACATACCATAAATCCAAAATCGAACTCTATCGATTATAGATATAACTTATTCTCAAAACGCCGAGTCGAGTCGATAAGTGTCCATTGATATAATCATTACATATAAACTAACCCTCCATAGACTATCCGTAATGAGGCGGGATTATTTCCGTAAACCCTCTTCAATACATCTTATCCTTATTTACCATTAACCCACTAGTGATCAATTAGTTCATAACCAATACGAACTCCCGGGAACATCAGTTTCTAGGATTAACAAATAAGGGGATTGTCTTTCTACTTCCCGCAGGAAGGAATGAATTCCATATTTATGAGACACACACTTCTCACTCATTACAGAATAGTGCCAACGTGAAAGTGATTCGGACCGCGCCTAATAGCGATCCTTAACAAACACATCAAACCCTATCCTGAAACAAGTAGGAGTCTGTAATCACTTCAGGATTAAGGTTAATCCATAAATGATCATCTTGTGATTTAATAAGATTTCTCAATCACGGAATTATATGAGAAACGCAGATTAAATCGGTCCAGTCCTATATGACTCTCATCATGCATAAATGCCCCTCATAGACAACCAATGTCGACGGTCCGGATAGGACGGTCACACCATAAAGTGTTCTTGGCGCATTAATGGTGGTTTAATCAATAGACCCCATACTTTGATTAACTTCACCACGGACTAACATTTCAAGTGTATCACCATAAACTTAATCCTCATGTGTGACACACACTAAGTTATATGCTACATATGATACGACATGGGGTTTTTAGTAGTGTATTACTTATAAGCACGAAGAAAATAATAAGATGTCATTTATTAATTCTAAAAATAATTACATAAATTGTCTTTCGGGCGCTACTTCCAACAATCTCCCACTTGCCCATAAGGACAAGCAACAATTGACTTTCGGGCACACTATATCTTACAATCTCTCACTTGCCCGTAAAGACAAGCAATGATTGGTTTTTAGAGCATACACTCTTATTCTTTCTATCCACAACATTCTCCCACTTGCTCTAAAGCAGATGAGACATATCTCCCAATTTCATACCCACCAAGTGCTTATTAGTGACATTAGATGCCACACGACTTGGTAAACTGATCAGCTAGGTAGGCGGCTCGAGGCGATCTTTAGGACCGAAACGTCGCCTCTTTGCACGATCCGTCTGACCAGGTGGTATTTACTTTCACTATGCTTTTGACGTCTTGTGATTGCGAAGATCCTTTGCATAAGCTACCTCTCAACTGTTTACACAGTAAAAAGATATCGGCTCAACGAGACCCGGAATCACTTCCCTATCCAACAAAGAACTTCTCAAGCCACACTGCCTTTTTAGCTGCTCCGAAAGCTGCTATGTATTCGACTAATAAAGTCAAACTGGCAGTGCTGGATTGCTCCAGACTATATCTCCATCACTATGAGTAAACACTGAGCCTGAGATCGATTCACGATCATCCTTAATCCGACAAAAAATCAGAATCAGTGTAGTCAACGATACTCAGGTTCACATCCGAATGGACAAGCATACGATTACTCGTTCTCTCAAGATACTTGAGGATGCACTATACTGCTTCCAACGTCCGAATCCAAGACTCGACTTTTTTTGACTTTTAATAACCTGACTTTCTCTATCCAAAAGAGAATTTATCCCATTTTCTCTATATCCGAAGATTGAGAGAATTATTCTGTGAGGGGTTGGGTAGGAAACCTCTCGTTGAATATCGCATACTAATATGCATTTCTTATCTTAACTAATAAGATGGATGGGATTCGGCCAACAACTTGTTCTCAGGAATTCGACAAAATTGATTCTAAGAATATAGTCCACTTCTATGATTTAGAGAATCTTGGCTTGTCAGTTTCTGACTTCAGATAACACACTCAAGTTGTTCCCAACCATTGCAGTGTAATCTTTCATAAGTACTAACGTCTACTACTTTACCAATATTGATTCTCTGGTCTATGAAAGACTCATCAATATTTTGGTCAAGCCCACACATTTCAAACATGTGACCTTTAATGACCTAGAGGTTTACTTTAATCCATCAATGGATATAAGCATAGGCATTCAATCTGCCATTGGCTTTAAGCTAAAACCCTTCCGTTCCGAATGAATATAAGCTCCATTGTACGGCAAGAAAGTTTCACGGCATCACCCCTGTTAATATTTCTGCTTTCCATAGAGTTAAGCAAGGCTGAATGGTGAGAGAGTTCAGGGCATCACCCCTGGTTAACTCTCTACTTCTTAGGGAATTACCCCTAGACCACTTGGCTTTGCTGTGAAAGTTAAACTTTCTCATTCATTCAATTCTTTTCCCCGTAGATCCAATTACTCCCATTGGGCCTGAGACACTCAGGTGGTTCTACAAGAGTATGAAGAGAACTGGAGTACCAAAACTTCATATACAGGTTTATGGCTTTAAACCAACCTCCTATTGTCAGAATACTATACAGTCTTCCTTAAAAGTCCATAGGTTATCAATCACCCCCAGTAGACTGTAAAGTCTGCATGATCACAGCGGGTCAATGGTTAAACCATACTCCCACTGCATTTGGGTGGCTTGATATTCTGATCTAGTTCAGTAGTATTAATCAATATAATCCCCAACAACCACTGTTGGATGTGGTCTGATTGAATCAGATAGTAACTCCTTGAGTACCTGTACTTCAAGGTCTAAGGTTGTTATTTAAACATCCTTTCAGAAAGGCTGTGACAGTACAACCGTCACTTTCCAACCTTCACTCATTGTATTAAGATATTTCACGATCAGTCACCATTTGAACGTGTATGCAAAATCTACAGTCCTACCTTCAAGCACCAAGTGCAAAACGCCTCTATTTACAAAAGTGGAGTAAACGTAGTTCTTTCTTTATCCATAAATTCATAGGCATCTTCTAAGTAGACTTCTTGGTATTACATAATAATGTAAACCGTTGTTTTGCTACTAATATCCGAATTGAGTGATGCAGTGTATTATCATATCAATAACAATATAAGGCAATCCATGGTTTATCCTTTCAGTGAAATCATTTCACTCGGAGGTAAATGAGCATCGATGCCAAAACTATGCTATAGCCAATATCTGAGCATGGAATACTCGTTTTTACGTAATATCGAGATTCCTCCAAATATTTAGATAAACTAATCGGCGTTTCGAGTAGCTATCAGACAAATTATCCACAACTCAAAAGCTCCCACTAGCTCGTATCTTCATAAGACCCCAAATGTCAATATGAACAAGCTATGATACTTCTTTAGCTCTATTACCTTTTCCTAATTGAAAGGTAACTTAGTCATTTTTCCTTTGAGATAGTGTTCTTAGACTGGGAGTTAGGAATCACCCTTAGCCAGCCTCTTGGATCTTATCAATAGGATATATGCACTAATAAATAGATCTTTGAAGAATCGCTTTATCTAAATACGGAAACCATTTGTCGTAATAACTTTTTATGATGTGTTACATATACATTCAAGATTACTTAGTGGTTTAGACTTTATCAGACAAAAGTCCGAGTCTCAGAATCGTATACAAATGTCACGTTCGCTTTCCATAAGGCAATTAAGTTATCGATGTGAAAGTAAATCCATTTGTTCCAACAAATTTGAAAACAGAAATTAAACCTCTGTGATATACAAGGATTAAAATCCGAAATTCGTTTCCTAATATCCCTCCCACTATCTTAGCTAGAAAAACTGCCCGTTGTCTACTATTCATCATGAATGCCCAGCTACCTTGTTCTTACAAAAGAACTTTAGCTTCTGAGTCAATTTACCCGGTTAAGAAAGTCTCTAAGGATTCATAGGTTGGTGATCCGAAATCACTTTCCTTATCCTATATTTTCTTTTATTAATATTTAGGTTTAGCCTTTAACTTATTTAGTTTAGATGACTTGTACTTGTAGACATTCTTTCCTATTCTTGGATTTCTTTAAGGAAATGTCCTTGAACTAGTAGTTTATAAGAGTAGACACTACTCGTAAACTGTGGGATGTCTGGCGAGATTGATACCAAATCATTCTCATCACCTTTGAACTAATTTTGTTTTGTCTCTCGTTCAACACAAGTGACAGCAGTGACATACTCATCAACGTCACTTAAGTTTGTCGGCTCAAGAGGAACTTCATCTTCCGAAAAATTAATTTGCATTCTCGATTATTGAGTTCAACGTTCTTGTTACTTTTCCACTTTTACGAAGTCATCATCAGTCAATTTATCATGTTTAGCAGTTTAGATACCATGAGATGATATGTAGTTGTAAAAATAAAGACAGAAATATAAATCAAATCATACACCACTACAAATAATAAATTTTAGGAATTATAAACGTGGTGTCATGCATGTAGTTTATCCTACCATTCCAAGGATTTAATCTCACACCTACAAAGGTCGCCGACGGGTAGGTCAAAGAGGTGACGATTAAATTGAGACAATCTCTCTCAACAATTAACGATATTCAGACATCCCGATTTAATTGTTGATTACCTTCCTTTTCAGCCCAAGATATTTCCAAAAATACCTTTTGAGTGTGACCCATCTGCTTTGATTTTTAAGTAGACCCGAGTATGCCGCTGAAGGGTAGGTCGATGACCAGACGAGTACTCAAAATCCTATCCTTTTGGAAACCAGTCTTGAATTTTGATAGCGGTGAAGGCCATCCGAAGGGGGCCGAAATCAAAGCGGCACGAGGCGTCACCATTCTCTCACGGTGCTTGTGTCAACAGTAGAAGCCGAGGGGTCGGTTGTCACCTTCCCCGCTCCCACTCGTTATTTTGAAATTTGGGTAGTCTTTTAGTGTTTTCAGAATTTATTTACAATCCGAAAAACAATAAATCATGAATATTTAAATTAATCCTCCCACTAGTTCATCGGTTCCAAATACCGTCTAACTAGTGTCACTTATTCACGACTTTCCAATTTCACAGATTTATAAATTCTTTGTGTAGACATTACACAATTAAAATTCACCAAGAATTTTATAATGCTAATCTATTAGGACTTTATGATTTTTCCACGAAATCGAAAAACAATAAATCACAAATTTAAAGCTCCCACTAGTTTATCGGTTCCAAATGCCGTCTAACAGTGACACTATATTCATGATCTTCCAATTTATCGAATATTTAGAAATTCTCTCGCGTAGACACTACACAATTAAAATTCACCAAAGAATTTTATTGTCCTAATATTGTCATGATAAAAATTTAGGATCTTAGAATTTTTCCAATAATAAAAAACAATAAATTATGAAAAGCAATCACCATCTTATCGGTTCCAAATACCGTCTAGTTGGTGTCCAATCTTTTCACGATTTTCCAATTTTCTCGATCATTAAAATCATTTTACGTAGACACTACATAAATAAGATTCACAAAGAATTTTATTATCCTAAAAGGTTCTGCGATTGTTGCATTTTTCGAATAAGTCGAAAAACAATAAATCAACCACCAACTTATCGGTTTTAAACCCTGACATAGCTTTAACCGAGTTCACCGAATGGTGTCGGGATTGGCTAAGCCGACCCGTTCTCTTCGTTGGTTCATGTACGACTGTTGGATGAACCGGGCTAAGGTTGCCCTATTGAGCCTCAGCTCGCCGGATAGCTTGACCTTGCCGGACCCCCGACGCTAACGTCGCACTTGGACAGACAAGTCGAGTCGAGCCAAAGCCCTGTTGACCGCCCGAACCAATTTTCGAACCTTTTGTTCAGTTGGTGTCCAAATTTTCAGGATTTTTTAATTTTTGATTATCAAAATTCAAAATTTATGTAGACACTACATAACCTAAACCCCGTAGGATTTATGATCCCAAATTTAAAATTTACTGAGTAAATTTATTTTATCATGCGAATTTTATATCCCGATAAAATTCCGTTCGTTTTAATTAATTTAATCAATTACCTAAATTAATCTAAATTAATTATCGTGTTTATACATGTCTAATTAATATCACGATTAATTATCTACATGTATGCATATGCTAGGAGTGGAATTCATGAATATGATGCATGGTATGGCATGGTTGTATCACATAAATAATCATTCAAGAAAATAAATGTGACAAAGTAAACCACTAAAATGGATCGTTGATACCCCGTATCTAACCTATTTAAACTAGGAAAAGCAAAAAAAAATAAAAAAATAAAAAATAAATAAATAGTTCTAAACATATGCGGCACTTGATCTTCAATTTTGATCAACAATTGATTCTCCCGCCGCCACCGTCCCTTTCTTTTATTTTTACTAGTAATTTTTTTTTTTTTTTATTTTATTTTTTATGAGATCAACTCCAACAGCAACATCATTCAGCGCCATCTCAACGCCAACATCTCAACGCCAACAGCAACATTATTCAACGCCTCTTTGCTTTTCCACGGATCCGACGAAAAAAAAAACTATTACTATGAAATTTAAAATTGTAAAATAAATTACATAGATTGCAAAAAAAAAAATACATATATTCTATACTCGTATAATACTAATTATACGAGCTTACAATAGATCTTACGGTAAATAAGTACCAACCACAATCCATCTCGTCAACCAAAACATTCAATCATTCAATAAAATAAAAATATGCAATCTTATATGCAATTCCACTCATAAATTAATTAATTATGCACTCGATATCGTAAAAATTTAAACTGTCTCTGATACCACATGCTAGTAGTAATAGCACTGATCGAGACACTCGATCTTTGCACAGCGGAAGCTTATGCGATTTACCATATGAGACATAACTAATTAATCCTACGAGAATGTTAGTAGATTTACCCAAACCGGAGAGAGACGATAGTAAATCGACATAGAGGGAGATGTCGTGATCTTCCGGATTGTATCTCCAAACGACGACTGATGGACGTCGATCCTTGCCGTAGAACCCCCTCGAATATGCACAAGAAAAACCTAGGTTTTTCTTCTCTAAATGACTAGAACAAAAAACTAATTTTTCTCTTTTTTTTAATCGATTGTGAGGAACTCTCTTTTTATAGGAAAATAACTAGTCAAGAGAGTTATCATTTTCACACCATAAAAACCTATTCCCATAAGGAAAATATATTTTTGCTACAAAATAAGAGATAATTCCCAAATAATCAATCTCTTAATTTTTCCATTAATTATCCAACAAATAGATAATTAATTAATCACACATATGAGATAATTTAGGAAAATTTCTTCTCCTAATTTATCCTCAAGCATGGCGCCATTAATGTCAATTTTTTAATAGAAAATGTCTTTTCTATTTTACATATTATTTACCAAATAAATAATATTTTGCATATTCAATAAATAGACCAACTATTTAATTTAATCTCGAGGTTCCATAAAACGAGAAAACACTCGCGTGTTAGGAGCCAACCCGGGGACCATAGACCTATAACCAGTAGCTACAATAAATTAAATAAAATATTCATCGAACAGAATATTTCTACTTAATTCATTAATTCCGGAATTACGCCACCATAAATCCGAAACTAAACTCTATCGATTATAGATATAACTTATTCTCAAAACGCCGAGTCGAGTCGATAAGTGTCCATTGATATAATCATTACATATAAACTAACCCTCCATAGACTATCCGTAATGAGGCGGGATTATTTCCGTAAACCCTCTTCAATACATCTTATCCTTATTTACCATTAACCCACTAGTGATCAATTAGTTCATAACCAATACGAACTCCCGGGATCGATCAGTTTCTAGGATTAACAAATAAGGAGATTGTCTTTCTAATTCCCGCAGGAAGGAATGGATTCCATATCTGTGAGACACACACTTCTCACTCATTCCAGAATAGTGACAACGTGAAAGTGATTCGGACCGCGCCTCTTAGCGATCCTTAACGAACACATCAAACCCTATCCTGAAACAAGTAGGAGTCTGTAATCACTTCAGGATTAAGGTTAATCCATATATGACCATCTTGTGATTTAATAAGATTCCTCAATCACGGAATCATATGAGAAACGCAGATTAAATCGGTCCAGTCCTATATGACTCTCGTCATATATAAATGCCCCAGTTAGACAACCAATGTCGACGGTCCGGATAGGACGGTCACACCATAAAGTGTTATGGGCGCATTAAGGGTGGTTTAATCAATAAACCCCATACTTTGATTAACTTCACCACGGACTAACATTTCAAGTGTATCACCATAAACTTAATCCTCATGTGTGACACACACTAAGTTATATGGCTACATATGATAAGACTTGGGGTTTTCAGTAGTGTATTACTTATAAACACGAAGCAAATAATAAGATGATAATAAATCTGTCATTTATTAATTCTAAAAACAATTACATAAATTGTCTTCCGGGCGTTACTTCCAACACAAGTATATGACAACATAAAATCCATTTAATATATGTATAAACACAAAGAAATAGTATAAATGATCCGACCCGGTCGGATCCGGTCCAACCCGATTGGGTTTTGGACACTATTTCAACACATATAGCCACATGCCTTCAACTCAATCAGACACACGATGCATATACTATTCTAGACAAGGCTCGCATGCTTGACTGCTAGCCTGTGAGGACACCCCTAGACACCAAACATCACGAAGATCTAGACTCCAGTCTATTGCAGGACCCTCCTATTACAGAAGTCTTGTAGGGGATCTGCAATACCTGACCTTTACAAGACCTGATCTTGCCTACAGTGTCAACTATGTGTCCCCATTCATGCAGCAACATACTCATGCTCACCTTTCTTTGGTTCATAGAATACTCAGATATGTTAAAGGCACCCTAGAACTTGGTATGACTCTACATTCAGGCCCTACAGAAAATCTACTTGCATTCTCTCACACAGATGCAGACTGGCCAACCCTAATGGCTTATTCAGATGCAGATTGGCCAAGTTGTCAATTCACCATGCGTTCTACAACAGGCTATTGCACTTTTCTTGGCCCTAATCTTATTTCTTGGTGTGCAAAAAAACAACCTACAGTCTCCAGGTCCAGTTCATAGGCAGAATACCGCGCCATGGCTCATACTGCTGCTGAACTCACATGGCTTGCACATCTACTACTAGAACTCCGCATATATTTGGCTACTACACCAGTTATCTTGTCAGACAACCTCAGTGCTCTCCACATGACAATCAACCCTGTCTTTCATGCCAGGAGTAAACATATAGAACTGAATTATCATTATGTATGAGAATATGTGGCCAGACAACTCTTAGTCACTAAACATGTCCCAACAGCTGCACAACTGGCATACATCTTCACTCTGCCTAAGATTCCTTTTCAACAACTACGACACAAACTCGGCCTACAACCCCAGCCTCGTTTGAGGGGGGGTAATAATGAACTAAGTGATCAACACGCAACAATGCAAAGCCAGAATTCAAGTCAACTACAGAATTCAAATCAAGTTGCCGTTGCAAAATAAAGAAGGTAGAAATAAAGCTGTATTATCCAAATCCAAAGCAATGCAAACAAAGGGAAATTGGATAAAGTCAGATTTGCAGCTTGAATATGAGGCCGTATATGTGAAGGAAGTAAGGTGATTTACAATGGAGAGATAAGGATGATAATAAAGGAGAGATAAGGAGTCTTCACCTATTTAAACTCAATTGCAGCTCTGGATATGTGTAGTGGCAAGAGTTGATGACCATCTGAACACTTGCACAATCTTGTTCCGGCATTTATGTGTTTATCTCCAAAGTTTAAATCTTGATTTATTGTCTTTGTAAAATCTGAAAGATAAAGATAGAATAGTACTATAAATAAAGCATAGCTTCGGCATTGTAATTCAAGGAAGAAATTCAATAAGAAAACCTCAGAAATTTTTCCCAATTCTATTTCTAGGGTTACTGCATATGCAGACCCGAGTTTCCCTTCTGCAAAAATAGTGTGTGTGTGTGTGTGCCCGTTTTTCTACAAATTGTACTATATATTGAACATTGTGAATCAATTGGTTTTAATACAACGGTAAACGCTTTCCCTTTTGTCTAAAATGTCAAAACTACCCCGATATAGATTAATTACAATATATCACATAATTTTATATATATATATATATATATATATATATATATATATATATATCGTAATAAGTTACTTACTGAAGCCGAAAATGGTTCAGAACTGCCGCATCAGCACCGACCCGACCCCCACAGCCAGAGGCTCTGGGCCAACTTTTTGCCTTGTAGACTATTTGTTGTGATTTTTATGTCATTCTGGAACTGAAGGGTTAAATTCCGAATTCGTTTGCAATTTTTCTGTCATTTTCCTGAATGTATGCTTTGATAGAAATCAGGATTTTAGAATTGTTATATGTTATAGATACAACCTGAAAAATGCGTTAGAATGGCGTAGTTATCATATCCGTAGGATTTATTATGTCAGTTTCATGTTAAGTATACTTCATATTTTAAATTGTTGGAAAAGTGACTTGATCATCATAATATTGTTGAGTATATTTTGCAGGTCAATACAATCAAGGGTGGGGGGTGGGGGGTGGGGGTTGAAAGAATGTACGTATATGTACAATGCCCCGTTTTTAAATACCTTTCTTGCACCACTTGAAAACCTCTTCAAGATGAAGAGAGTAATCAAGTTATATATAAATGAAAAATTAAGATTGAAATTTAAAGAAGTTTTTGATAAATGGTAAAAGATATTTTATTTCACTCTCTCAAAAATACTTACACTACATGCCATATTTATACTAATTTGGAAAAATAAATAAATAAAAGATAAATGCTTTTCGAAATAGGGATAATTCCCCTAAAACCCTAAATTGTCGAATTGAGATAACCCTGACTGCTTCTGTACACTTCAGATCAATCTTCAAGGAGTCGTGCTGCACAAAGAGTCGTTTGAATCATGGATTGCTTCAGAGTTTATCCGGCTGCTGCTTCTTCAAAAGATAAGTATATATTCTTCCTCTTGTTTATCTCGTTTATCATCTCCATTTGAATTCAAATCCATCTCTTCATTTGAGTTTGAATTTACACCAGTTATTCTTTCAATATTGACTTATACGAACTTAAACTTAGTTTTTATGGAGAATTATAGATAATGACAGCTTTTGGAATATTTTGAGTAACAATACAACCACATGTTTTTTATTGGAGGCCGAATGACAACTTCTATATTTTTATAGCCTGAAGGACAAAGGAAAAAAATAAAAATAAAAAAAAATAAAAAATACGCGGCTGCTATTTATGCATACTTGTGTCTTTTTTTTCCTTTCCTTTTTTTTTTCCTTTTTCCTTCCCTATTTTCAGACACTCATATCTTTTGATCTAGAGATCCAAACGCGATAAAAATTCACTGAATTTTTTATTTTTTGATGCTCTTCGTTTTGAGACTTGATTCGATATCATTACATCGTTTTTCGAGAGATTCATTGTCGAAATTCACTCAGTGAATCTCGAAAATCAGTGAATATCGACAGTGAATTTCTAACAGTTGTGAATTTCGACAGAGGATTTTCTGAGATCACGTCAAAATATGTTGAATGTGGTCTCAAAATAAAGAGAATGAAAAAAATAAAAAAAAATTGGTGAAAGAATTTCAAATTTGGAGTTCTAGATTGAGAGATAAGAGTATTTAAAAAAGATGGATGGGAGAGAAAGTGTGTTGGGTTTTTTTTATTAAAAAAAATAGGCGCCAGAAAATAGAAAGAAAAAAAAATAGTTTCGTCATTTATACAAAGGTTTCAAAAAGCTGTCATTCTCCTTAATTAATGAAATATTGGTGTCATTCTCCTTCATTCCCTCTAGTTTTTGAGGGACTTAACCATTTAATAAACTTCAATAAGATCAATAGGATCAAGATTTAAACAAGATCAGACGCAGTGAAATTATCAAAATATATAGTTTCAATGTCTGTGTTTGAAAGTTGAGCTGAACTGAGATTCTAAAAGTTGTTAAGTAAGACCAAATCGAATCTAAACTTGCAGATAACGTATTGAACTATAAGTATGAGAAAGTATAGCAGTTGAATCTCAAGCAAGACTAAGTATCATTAACTATGCATCGACACTAGTGATATGCAGTGTAAGTTTGTGTGATCAAGTGTTCTTAGCAGGTTACTTAAGCATACAAGCTAGAAACACAATGCAAGATTGTCCTTTAAGAGTTTAACCATATTAATAATGTCTCATTTATTAATATATACGACTAGATATATTTAAGTACTAAACCATTTACTATGAATAGAGATCTCACTAACCATAATTATCATCATCATTTCCCAATCACGATTCAACTGGAAGGACATTATTTTATACAATTTTAAATTGGTTTATGGAACAGACAAATATATAATAACAATATGTCTCATTTATTTATGTACAAACATATAACCGTATCAGTAATGAATTGACCCAGTCAAATCAGGTCTAACCGGATTGTGTTTAGGAACCTACTTCTTCTTACTCATGTCCCACCTTTGTAGAGATAGGTCCCATCTACGTTGCGGTGGTTGTGCAAGTTGTGATCATGATTGTTGGGACAGATTGTCACACTCTTAACGTATAAGAAATAAAGTTGCATCTTTACTACAACCAATTGGTTTTAGTACAACGGTAAGCGCTTGATCTTTAACATGGTATCAGAGCCAGAGATCATGAAATCGAACCCTGGTTGGAACATTATTTAAAATAAAATAAAAATTGTGCAAGTGTTGGGACCGATTGCCCACACTTGTGGTGTTGGCCAGATTGTCAACACTTGAGGGGGGGTGTCCCAATTGTGCAAGTGCACCACAACAAAACATGTTTTTTGGGACGACATATTGTCGTCCCTTTAACACAGTTGTCGTCCCATTAAAGGTTTAAAAAGACGACAAGTCGTTCCTAAAAAGTCGTCCCTTCTGCTCTGTCCTTTTTAAATAACATACTCTTTTAAAGGGACGATTTTTTCGTCCCTTTAAATGTATGCTGACGTGGCACGAACGTTTCAAAGAAAATTAAACGTGCTGGCATGGCCTTCTTTGAAGGGACGACAATGTCGTCCCTATAAACATGAATAAGTTTATTTAATTTATTATCAGGAAAATAATTTTTTTATATAAAATTATTTTTTGGGACGACAATGTCGTCCCTTAAAAACATTTTCATTTCGTTTTAATAAAAAAAAATAAATACGAAAAGATTTAGTAATTTTTTTATAAAATGTTTTTTGGGACGATAACGTCGTCCCTTCAAAACCCATTTGGGAAAAAAATTATTTTTTATAAACTATTTTTATAAAATATTTGTATAAACTATTTTTATGAAATATTTGTTGGGACGATATGTCGTCCCTTTAAGCATAGAAAATTTCCAGAAATACATTTGTTGGGACGACATGCCGTCCCTTTAAATGTTTGTTGGGACGACATGTCGTCCCTTTAAACATTTTCTATTTTAATATTTATTTTGTTTTCGCATGGCCTCCCATGCTATTTACAAACCAATCCTGGTTTTTCCAAAATCCATAACATAAGCTCACAAAATAGAAATTAATGGGGATTCATAACAAAACGAAATACAGAAGCTTAGTGAAAAAATTTACGCAAAATTGTGCAATGTTTCCAAAAGTAACAATAGTCTCCTCTAGAATGTCTACGCATCATCATCAAGATCAACTTCAGAATCGTCTTCAAAATCATCTTCATCTTCATCGGAAGATGATGAGCTAACCTCTATTTGCATATCCGGTTCCTTAGCCTTAAGATTAGTCAGCAACAATTTGAGAAGAGCCCCTTGTTTTTTTGTTTCTCTTCTCTTGTTTTTTGGTTAACTTCACCAACTGATCATGAGACTTTCTAAGTTCTTCAATCTGCATATTGCATTCTTGGTGGTAAGAAGATGACGATGCTGAAGACTGGGACGATTGTGATGAATTGGATACGGATTAGGGCCAAGACCAATCAAATAATCTCGCCTAGTTCATAAGGTGCCCTGAAAGATTGCCTCCTCTTCTTCAAAAGTCATCGGTCGACCTGGTGCAATCATACCACGCCATTCCTCCAGCCTCCGCTAAACACAACATATATCGTTTGTAGTTAAGATAAGGAAAAGGAAAATGTGAACGTATTGAATTGAAATATATACAACGTATATCACCTATGTAAGCAGCTTCCGCATCACTGTTGAGAAACGTGCCGTCAGCATTCTTATGCTTGCTCGCCCATACATGGATAGGATCATGCCTCAAAGGATCTTCACTCAGACTCACATTACCCTTGAAAAAACAAAAGTATTAGTTATTAAAATTCAAAAAATGAAGTGATAGAGATTTTTTTCCAAATACTTACCCTTCTTAACCTTTCCCATCGAACTACGGCCATAGGCATTCGTCCTTGGCGGCCTACATAGTTACTCCCGGAGTGATTCTTCTTATTCTGATCAGATCTTTTCTGCGAAAAAAATTGTACTTTTGTATTATATATAAACAGTAACAAGTAATAATAATCGAATCTACGTAACACATGTAATGGAATAAAAGCTTTACCTTAAAAGCATCGCTACTAAGGTAGCGGAGATACGCTTCCCATTGTTGTTGTGAACCCACATCCCTGGGTCGGGGACAAGGCCCTGGCAACCCCTTGTTGTTGTGTTCATCTACCTCCACCCTTAGTCTAGTCTTCCATTTTCTGAATAAAGCACCGGCGTTTTTCAGCACGGCATCGCGGTGAATAAGCTCAAGGGGTTCCAACGATGCCTGAAAACACAATAAATGAAACGATTGGTATCTAAATTAATATAATGAAACTTACAATTTGAAAGTGTTAACAATTTGGAAAAGATGACCATTCCTAGCCTTCCAAATGTTCCACAGTAAGTAAACTTACACCATTCACCATTCACTACACACACTACAAAATTATCACACACACACACAATACTATCATTTTATCCATCAAAATCACTACTATCCCTTTATCCATCATAAACACTACTATCCCTCATTTCAACACACACACTACTATCCCTTTATCCATAAAAAACTACAAAATTACTACATTATCACTACACTACTCACTACACACCATTCACTACACTACACTATCACTACACTACACTACACTCACTACACATCATTCACCATTCACTACACACACACTACAAAATTATCACTACACACCATTCACCAATCACACATGTACACACACACTAGAAATACTTGGTATAACTTGGACTCCTTAAAACTCAATATACCCGACTCATTTAAATTCATCTACTTGTATTGATTACGTACATATACATAATACAACATAATATAATAATAAAGTATAAATAAAATAAATTAAATAAAATTACTAGTTATAAAAAAAAGTAGATAGGAAAATAAAATAAATAAATAAAATGTACCGAGGCTGTGGCGGTGAGAGAGGGTGTTCTTTGCGGCTGGAGCTGTGGGGGGAGCTATGGTGGAGAGTCATTGTTATTCTTGGTGGCCGCCGAGAATTGAAAGAGTGGTGCTTTGTTGCTGCTGCTTGCCGGAGGAAGAGTGGGGGTAGGGGTGGTGACCGGAGGAGGGGAGGGGTGGGTGGTTGAAGGAGGGGGCGGCGAGGGTATGACAGGGGCTGCAGAATTAATTAGGAGAAAGATGAAATGAAGAAGGAGACGGGGCTGCCCGATTTAGTTTAGGTTTTTAAGTTTAATAGGACGATAGGGCTTTGTTGGGACGACATTGTCGTCCCATTAAAGTATTAAAATTATTAAATATTGAGATAACTAACGATCCTCGGGTTTGAAATCATCAATCGACTAATTAACGAGCCTCGGGTTTGAAATCACTACTCAATATAATTATATACATTACATATTATATAAATGATTAAAATTATATAAAAAGGCTTGAAATCGCTTAATCGACATCGGATCTCGGGATTGAGATCAATCGCTCGGTGACAAACCCCGGGATTCAAATCAATAGCTCGATAACGAACTGACGATCTATAGTAGATAGTACTATTAGAATGATCTGTAAGGAAAGATATCGTTGGATAGTACTATCACAATGATCGATAACGATGTAACTCATTCGCTCGATAACGAACCCTTAAATTCAAATTGATCGCTTGATAACGAACCCCAAAATTCAAATCGATCGTTCAATAACGAACCCCGACTCTTAACTCATTCGCTCGATAACGATCGATCGAGCCATAGTAGATACTACTCTCACAATGATCGATAACGATAACGATCTAACTCATTCACTTGATAACGAACCCTTAGATTCAAATCGATTGCTCGATAACGAACCCCGAGATTCAAATCGATCGCTCGATAACGAAACACAACTGTTAACTCATTCGCTCGATAACGATCGATTGAGCCATAGTATATAGTACTATCACAATGATCGATAACGATCTAACTCGTTCGCTCGATAACGAACCCCGACATTCAAATTGATCTCTTAATAACGATCCCCGACTCTTAACTCCTTCGCTCGAAAACGATCCATCGAGACATAGTAGATAGTACTATCACAATGATCGATAATGATGTAACTCATTCGCTCGATAACGAACCCCGAGATTCAAATCGATCTCTCCTTACCGATAACGATCTAACTCATTCGCTAGGTAACGATCGATCGAGCCATAGTAGATAGTACTATCAAAGAATGACCTGTAAGGAAAGATAGCGGTTTGATATTGCTTAATCGATAACGGATCTCGGGATTAAGATCAATCGCTCGCTGACAAAACCCGAGATTCAAATCAATCGCTCGCTAACGAACTGACGATCTATAGTAAAGAGTACTATCACATTGATTTACAAAAAAAGATATCGGCTTGAAATCGCTTAATCGATATCGGATCTCAGGATTGAGATCAATCGCTCATTAACAAACCTCGAGATTCAAATGAATGGCTCGATAACGAACTGACAATTGATGGTAGAGAGTATTATCAGAATCACTTGCATTATTGTTCGATAAAGGAATTTTTATAAAAAATTATGAATTTTATATTTTAACGCAATGTTTATTAAAATTGTTTTTATTTAAAGGGATGACAGTGTCGTCCCTTCAAACAAAATTTTTATAAAAAACTGAATCTTATTTATTAACACAACGTTTTATATTAAAAAAAAATTAATTACCTTTAAAGGGACGACAATTGTCGTCCCTACAAACCCAAATTTTATAATTTCTTTTACATAACATATTATTTTCTGAAAATGGTTTAATGGGACGACAATGTCGTCCCTTTAAACTAGAATTTTTATAAAAAACTGAATTGTATTTATTAACACAACGTTTTTCATAAAAAGAAAATGCTAATTGCCTTTAAAAGGACGACAATTGTCGTCCCTACAAACCCAAATTTTATAATTTTTTGGGGGAAAGGGCTATAAGGACAAAAAAAATCCAAAATGGGTCCAGAATAACGTTACTGCATGTTACGTGATTAGAAAGGACAAATTCATAATAAATGGACAAAAATACCATTTTACACATTAAACACGTAGTAACACTGATAAAATGTAGTAACAGCCACGAAAACATATTGTAACAACCAAGAAACAAGAAGTAACAGCCCATAAAGTGTCGTAACATCCAATGGAAAAGTAGTAACAACCAACAAACAAGTAGTAACAGCCTAAAAACATGTAGTAACAACCTAAAAACAAGTAGAAATAGCCCGTAAAATGTAGTAACGGCCAAAAAACAAGTAGTAACAACCCATAAACAGGTCGTAACAGTCAATAAACAATGAGTAACAGCCCGTAAATTAGATAAAATTACATCAAAAATTGTAGTAACTTCTGAAAATTAATAGTAACAACCCTAAACCCTAAAGTTTATCAAAAAAAAAAAAAAAAAAAAAAAAAAAAAAAAGAAACTGAAGAAACAATACCCATCACGTCCGCCACCACCAAAAAAATAATCGTCTGGCCACCATCACGTCCGGCCATTAGAAATAATCGTCCACTCTTTTTTTTTTCTTTTCCGTTCTCAAATATATGTTAGAAAAGAAAAGAAAAAAAGAAAAAAGAAAAGAGGAATAGCTTTTCCGGCATCGGATACCATGTTTTCCGGCGTTAAACCTAATTCCTATTACATCCCTCACAGTTGCTGCCGCCTCCTTATTCACCCTAGAAGCAAAACGTCTTCAATCCGGCTTGAATACGTCTTCAACCCTAGAAGCAAACGTCTTCAATCCGGCTTGGATGTTTTCTCGGATCAATCACAGAAAATCCGGTCATCTCTCAACGCCTCCGTCTCAGCCGGCCATCAATTAGGTTTCTGAACGCTGATGCCTTTTTTTTTATAGAGGGGTGGATGCGGCTAGGGTTTCGTCTGCAACTTCCGGCGGCCATGCATTTTCCGGCGGCCATGAATTTTCTGAACGCTGATGTTTGCCAATTATTGTTGCAGGTTGTTTTGTTTTTTTTAGAAGGAAGGTTTTTTATTTTATATAGGAAAAATGGTGTTTTCGGAAAGTCACATAGTTTTTGTCCTTTCTAATTAGCAATGTCCTTGCATCCTGGTTTCTTTATTATTTTGTCCTTCCTGACAAAAACCTATAATTTCTTTTATATTAACACAACGTATTATAACATATTGTTAAATGGGACGACAATGTCGTCCCTTTAAATAGTCATGTCCACGTGGAAATTCAAGCTGGCACGGTGGGGTCAATATTTTATTTATTGGGACGATATTGTCGTCCCTTTAAAGTTTCCCTCCAAAAAATCCGCCCAAAACTTTGACTATTGTTGAATTCATTTACAAGGACGACTTTGTCGTCGCAATAAAGGTATGCCGTCCCTTTAAAGGTTGTCCCTTCAGCTTGCAATTCTTGCAGTGGTGTTGGGACAGATTGTCCACACTTGAGGGGGTGTTGGGACAGATTGTCCACACTTTTGAATAGGAAAAAAAAATGTGCAAGCCAACACTGAGGGGGGTATTGGGACAGATTTCTCACACTCTTAAATGTATAAAAAAAAAAAAAAAATTGCGTCTTTACTATAACCAATTGGTTTTAGTACAACGATAAGCGCTTATCTTTAACAATGATTCTCTGTTCATGACTTCTCTTTGAATCTTTTTGTATTTCTGCTTATCGTTTCCGTCTTCTTTATTCTTTGATATCACTGTTAAGAAAAGCTAAAGTGTCTTAATTTCATGAGTTTGGGCACGTGTCGAGTGATTTTTTCCCATCTTACTGTTTTACGTGGGTGTAGTGTAATTTCTGACTTTTCACTCATGCAAAGTATAAAAGGCCCCCAACATGAGAATTAGGGTTCATTATCACTTTTCCTCCCTTCTTGAAAGCTTGCCGCCACAGCCCTTAGGGTTCTACTAAAAAATCTCTCAAAAATCTTACTATTTTTCATCTCTTAAATTCTAGAAGATCAAGATCAAGTGTTATCCCGAGAAGAAGGAAGCAATATAACCAATCTCTACAACTTTTGGTGAGAAAAACTCAATCTTTCCATTTTTTATGCTTTCAAGTCTCTAGATATATTCTTTTACAATTTATTCAAATCTTTCTTGTTTTAACCTTCATGTTCGTTTTCTATGAGCTCGTTTGGATTCAACGCCACTTTTAGAGCCTTTATTGCAGATACTAGGTGTAAAAGGTAAGGAAAATCATAATTTAGGAGTTTACGTATGATTTCATACTTGTACTTAATTTCTTCACTTTAACTTTGCTCTTCTAATGCATTCTGCCCTTACTTTGGGAGTTGTTGGTGTTGAATTAGTGTCCAAAACTCAATCGGGTTGGACCGGATCCGACCGAGTCGGGTCAATTACAGTCTACTTAGTTAATGTAATATTATTATTACTATTAATAATAAAACACTTTTGTTATTATATATTTTGTTTATTACATAAACCAATTTATTATTGTGTATATGATAACGTCTTTAGTATTAAACTGTGATAGAGAAACCATAATCGAGATTATGGTTGATAAGATATCGATTCACTATTAATAAGTTTGATATTTAAACGTCTATAGTCCTGTGTGCCATTAAACGGGACATTAATAATACGGTTACACTAGCACGTATTAGATGTCTTTTATCTTATAAAGATATGGATAAATCTCGTCTATCAAAGTGTAGGTACACTTGGACTGTACGTGGACGTGTATTACAAAATGCGTATGTTAGACTGACCCACTTACTTTATTAAGTGTCACACTATGTGGCGGTTGTGTAATTATCCTGATACCAGAGTCCTCATGACATCACAGTGTGGATTGTCATGCTTTGACGCTATTTAGGTTTCTCTGAATCACAGGGTGATCATTCGCTACTGCTTGAGTTTGATATTGAAGCATGCATAGGATTCATGTTGCTCGTCTGTAAATCGCATATCCTAATGGTTTGAGGAAACATCCGAAAGAGCATTTTTTATAAGGAATGTCTTGCTCTCCTGAATTTTTGCAAAGTGAAAGTAATGAGTTACTTCGAGAGAGTAGGATGTCCAGATTTTAGGATACGGTCGATAATGTTCTGACACTCGAGATACGACCATATGGATATTATAACAGTGATATGTATCTATTTACACGGTAACCGTTTCACATGAAAGGTAGTAGTCAATGCACTTGACTCTTCCGATGATTGGGGGTCATGACGTGTTGCTAGATGCTATTCATGATCGTTAGGTGTGAAGGACATTTTAGTAAATGTGCTTCATGCTTACGGCCAACATATTCGGAAGCCTATCGGGTCACACACATTGAACATCTAACCGGATTAAAACGTGGGTATACAAAAAACCAAATAAGGAAACCTTTTATCCAACTATAAAGTGTTATAGTGATAAATTAATATTGTGGTATTTATTTATTATGAATAAATAGTACAATATATTAATTATGTAGATTAATTAAATATACATATTTTATATATGTATGTATGATATATATATATATATATATATATATATATATATATATATATATATATATATATATATATATATATATATATACATGTGTGTGTATGACCTCATGTACTTTGCAATTTAATTAATGGATTATTTAATTAAAGGATTATTTAACTACACCGTAGACAAAGCGGAAATATATTTTAGATTAGATCTGGTATGATTATTTTCTACCCTCTTTGTGTTTATTGTTTAAATAAAGTCGATCTTGGAAAAAGGAAATCAAAATTTTAAATTCCGTTGCGTAAATCTGTTGTTTTCCTAATAGTTGGTCCATCAGGAGTCTGCAAATGAGTTGATGGGAGCTTCTGGGTGCCTCAGTCTTGGGGCTTGCGACAGTCGTCCACCAGCACTGCAGTGGCTCTGGTGTCCAGGTAACCTCAACCACTTAGTCACCAATTGGCATGGGTGCCATGTACATCGGGTTTATTACTTTCTAATATTCAGAAGATTTATTATTATTATTATTATTATTTCATCTATATTGCACTTTGAAGTTATGACATTAAGAATTGTTTCTATTTTTGCATTTGTTGGTCCTTGGTTAAGTATTGGTATAACACAAGAATCCTCGACATCCTAAATTTGTACCCTATGCCCAAGGGTCCATTCAACAAATTTGAGGTGGTTTTGGGCCGCTAAGAAGTGCCAACTTATGGGTCACAAAATAGGAGTCTAGTTAGCGTACATTCCATTATTAATACATTCATTACCTCACCTTTTGGGGGTTATAGAAGAGTGTCCTTCCTCCACGGCTTACATTTTAGGATTGCATTTAAATTATTACACCCTCCTCCAATGGTTACATAAGAGAGGCCTTTTCTTCTAGGGGTTACATTCGGGGATCCCTTTCTTTGTGCATTACGAAGGCATAGAATTCGGGACCAGTTTTAATTCGTTACAATTATTCATTCACTGCATATCGTGCCATTGATATCATTATTTAGTATTTCATTTCACTGTCATTTGTTTGCACTTTTCCTATTCAGTGTCATTTCTTATTACAAACTTGGTTTACTGAATTTCCATATTAGTAATATTATTATTATTTTTGTTTTCAGTGTAAATGAAAATTATCATTCGAGAAAAGTGAAAATATTCCCGGATATTTTCATGGTTCCCTTTTGATTATGTTTTTTTTACTGAGCTGTGAGCTCATTCCTTATTTAACAATCTTAGAGGGAGGTGATGTCAGTGATGATGACTTTGAGGATGCCGTTAAAGACTTCTACTATGCAAGTTAGATATCATAAATCTAGGATACTATTTTTTCCAATACATATCCTTTTATGTTGCTCTGTAGGGGCAGTGTTCCCATTATTGAGACTTGTTTGTATTCGTACTTATGCCCTTTCTAATTCTAGTGTGTGAGTAGTTGTTGGTTGGAGTGATGTATGAATATTTTTATTTCAGTGGATTATGCACGGACTTGCCCTGGGACCTTGTTGTTGCTGTTTATGGAAGTCATTGATATTGTTGCAGTAATAAAAAAAAACAAAGAGGTTGTCTTTTTTTTGGCACGGTTTGCGCTTTGCCGTCCCGGTACCGCCGTTTCAACGGTGGACATGCTAGTTGTAGACATCATCATTTGTTCATATTATTGTTCTGGAGATGTATTATCTTATCTTCGTTCTCTTGCTTTAATTTTGGAAATTTTCTTCAATGCTTCTGTGCAAAAACTTGTATGATGTCACTAGCTATAATAAAAGACTGACGTGTATGGTCGTCACGAATTTGTGCTTGTACCGAGCGGTATTTTCCTATTTTACCCCAAAGGTGGGTTGGGTCATTACAGTGCGAAGCGGTCGTTACAATCATCCTCACCCGTGACTTGATGAAATACATAAAGACAACAATGTTACAACAACCATTTTGGAATTCAACAACTACAAGCTTCAACCTAATTTGGCATTCGACTTAAAAATCTCTGATTAAAAAGTTTGTTCACCTTCAAGGCAAAATTTAACTCCATCAAGTATACTTGTTGCATGTCTATGCTCCATCCTTCGATTATACATTATTGATGAAGTTCCAGAGGCACCTCACCAAGTCTTCAGGAATATACATTATTGCGCTCTATATTTGTTAACCGGATGTTACAGACAAGAGAGAGAGAGAGAACGCAGTGAGAGGAGGGTTATTGGGAGAAAGTAGCGATAAACAACGGAGGAGCGGCGGCGGCGAAATTAGCGAAGGAGTGACAACGAAGGGAGTGAAGTAGTGGAGTTTAGCTACTTGAAAGATGTACAACTCTACCGTGTTTCTTAACTCGGGTTAAGGTAAGTTCTTTTTTTAGGGTTAAGGTAAGTTGTGTTTTATTTCTTGTAATTTGAAAATATTTTAAATTAATGACACGTGTCATCATTCAATGATTTGCCGATATAATCCCTCCTTATAATAAGGACGATACACGTTAGAATTACACCATTTGATATAACCCAGATCCTCTGCTATGAAATATATGTTGTGAACCCTATAGTCAGGGTTGGCCCTATGCTAAAAGGGGCTTAAGGCGGATTGATTGGACGGATCCTTTGTTGGTTGGTCGAGCAGGCGAGACCGGTTGATTAGTCAGGCGATATCGGTTTCTATATATAGATATGTAATACAAAAAATAAAATAAATCATAAATCTAATGTTTTTCCCATTTGTAACGTGCCACATCTTTTACACTTTATGTTTCTATTTTTCAATTGAATTACGTGTGTTCTATTGTGATACTGAGTCTTTAATTTTTTTCCAAGTATTATACGTTAACAAATCAATTCAGTAATAACATATTTTTGGTAAATATGTTATATTGGGATGGTTGGGATTGAGTTTACACGAATATTTTTTTTAAAGTAAAACATATCATTCAGGGCCCATCTTGATGGTGGGTCTACGGCAGTCACCTGGCCCGCCTAATGGTGGACCGGCCCTGCCTATTGTAATCGAAAAGTCCACGGTACCTTTGATTTTCTCATCCGTGTGGAATATTTTCCACATTTGTGAAAAAAACATATGGGTGGAACCGTATAAATTCTTGAAGGTTGTGTCGATTTTTCAATCATAAGGTTCTTTAGTGGAGGGGAGTGGAATTGGAACTGGAGACGAGAGCTGAGAGGAAGGGGGCTTGGTGAATTTATTGATTTTATCACTTTTATTTCATCTACTCAAATTTTTGCAGATAAAGTTGACTCCCCTGTTTGGAACTTGAACTCAAAGGGCGTTTTCTCTGTTGCTGTTCTCAAGGATTTGATTCGTCAAGTCTCGGATGGTGGTACCCCTTCATCTATTGTGGTCCTTACTTGGCGATAGAAACTTATGTGCCGTCGAAAGTAACATTTTCCGCGGGAAAGCCTACCTTGATAGACTTCCGACAAGAGTCGATTTGGTCAAGCGCGGAGTTCCTCTTCTTGATGTTCTTTGTCCATTTTGCAAATCGAGTAATGAAGAAGTCTTCCACATTTTTTCTTTGTTGCTCGTTTTCTTCATCACATTGGCGCAAATTTTTTTGACCGGTGTTCTATTTCTGCCGTTGTCCCTAGAGATTGGAGTACATTTTGTTCGTTTTCTGGTATAGTTGTGCAACATAATGATGGTCTTAGGATTTGTGATGCCATTAAGAAGGTGGTGATGTGGTCTATTTGGTCCTAAAGATGCTTCATGTGACTAAACATTTGAGGATATTAGAGTTTGTAGTTATGCGTGAATAAATGATAGAAATAATAAACTTAGCGTGGATTGGGATTCTTGAAAGTCCAACCCTTTTTGTATTAGTCCAGTTTAGTTTCTAGGCTTAGTTCACAGTGGTGTTTTTTCTTCACGCTTGTGATTGTTCTTTATGCTTTGTATTTTTGTAACTTCCTCTAGCGTCTTGCTAGATTTTAATAAATTTCTTTGCTCTTCAAAAAATAATCAAAATAATAAATAAAAAAATAAATAAAGTTCACAACATACATTTCACATGAGAGGATCCGGGTTTTATTTGATATGAACCAAGATCTTCAGCTGTGAAAAATCTTCTGTGAACCCTATTGTGGCTTAAAAATCAACTGTGCCGTTTGATTTTCTTGTAAGTGCAATGTTTTCCGCATTTAATTAAGAAAAAAAAAAAAAAAAAATTTCCGACAGTCTATTTTTCAATCACACATTCACACATGGTGTTTCACAGAAGAGGATATGGATTTCATTTGATATACATACAAAAAATGATTTCACATGGGACCCCGATCCTCTGCTGTAAAAGGCACACAAGAAGTTTCTTTGTGACACAAAACGACGTCGTTTATGTCATGTCGACAATTGCTTTGGCCCGACCTAAAAAAAAATCACGCTCAAAACGGCGTCGCTGCGGCCCGAAACGACGCCGTTTCAGGCTCACAGCACACCACGGCAGGGGATGGCACGACAGAGGATCGCAATTCATTTCACATGGGAACCAATAACCAGGACTTGAAAATTTAGAGAGATTGAAGAGCAGAGGTTAATTCTTTACTCTTCAAGTATCACACCTAATTTAGTAGTCTTGTTCTTGAATAGAAACTGTATATCGCAAGCCGGGCCTTTAAGAATCGGATCCTCCTCCGACTCCGACCCATTTAATCTAACATAATCTTCATTCGAGAAAAACAACGGGTCAACCCGATTTCTCCCCTCATTATAATAATAACACCCACATATAACATCCTCATCCTTTTTAGCAAAAGCTGCATTAGCTTTAAGAGCCAAAGAAGACATGTCCTCCGCCTGCAGCCGCCGAGTCAACTGAGTCAACGGTAGCTCAAAGTAAAGCTGGCCCGGTTGCAGTTCCTCTTCTTGTTTCATGGCGGAGAGAAATCCGTCGAATTCCATCTTATCGGAGTTGCATATGAAGGAATCCGACGACGTCGAATTTAGCAAGTTAGAGATCTTTACGGGAGAATAGAACTTTTGAAGCTCTCCGTCAAGCCGGATCAATTTGGCTGCCGTTTCGATTCTCGGTGATGAACTGCTTGAAATTCCATTACCCATTTCTGCAATTAATGCCAAGAAAGGGTTGTAATCGTTCTGTATATATAAGAAGATTAGTTTTTCTATTTCTTGTTTTGGAATGATTTTTTATTTTTAATTTTTAATACACGTTAAAATTGGTTGGTGCTGCAGTTAAAAAAAAAATGTATCAAGACGACGAACATGGTAATCTTTTACGCGTACACAGCTTTTACTTTTGGCTATAGTCTTGTCTGTGGAGCCAAAATTTACCCTATTTTATCTGGGAGATTTTTGTATGGTTGTGGAGATAGGTAGACATGTCTCGTGTAATGGTGACTTAAATTATGCAGCTAAATCTCTTAGAAAACAATTCCGCTCGGCTGAGCAATGTATTGTTGCTGTTGAGTCTGGTTTTTGGCCAATGACACATTGTCGGAAATCGCTTTAAATTTGTGTTTTAATGTTTGTGTACTTGATTTTGTTTGTTTATTTAACTGCCTTTTTTTTTCTCAATCACCATCAATTTCCGATGATCCGCTACAACATCTCGACCGCACATTTTATCATAGGATGGAAACCCAACTCAATTGACACATGTAATCACGTGGGTGATTGTGATCATATTCATTAATTCTTAACCATTGAATTTAAAATTGAGTTTGATAGACATTGATCATCAGCTCGTAGGGACAAGGTTAGATTAGGATAATGTTTCAAAAGTTTCATATAATTAAGGTGGTCGATAGAATATGAAAGTGGGAATTAATTAAGCATGTCATATTTGTAAATTTTAGTAATACAAAATAAATAAAGAATGAGGCTTATTTTATTCAATGAATAAGTGCTAGTCCAATACAATGTTTATATAGTGTATTTGTAGATAAATGGTAAAGCTAGCAACTAATTTAAAATGGAAAATTAGGGATAAGGACACAATCTGAAATATTTTTAAGAATGAGACAAATTTACATATTTTTATATATGGTAGAACAATCAATGCGTAATTTTTATAAATGGTAAGACAAATAAATGAATCTCGAAAATCGAATGAATCTCTCAAATGAATCCTCGAAAATCGGTGAATCTCCTCAGCCGAATCCCAAATCGGTGAATTTCGACGGTGAATCCCGAAAATTAGTGAATTTAATTTATGAATTTTGAAAATTAGTGAATTTCGATGATGAATTTTGTCGAATGAATTTAAACAATGAATTTGAACACAAGTGAATTTCGACGATGAATAAATAGTTTTGTCTTTTTATGCAAAAGTTTCAAAAACTGTCCTTCTACTCAATTGATGAAATATTTCTGTACTTCTCCCACATTCCCCCAATTTAAAATACAAATAAAATACAAAAGCAAAAGCTAGTAGATAAATGAAACTTAAATAAAGTGAAAGCAAACTACGCCTCTTCTCTATCTTCTGCTTTATCCTCTTTCTTTTCCAATTCTAAGGTTTGATTTGAATTGGGCATTATCTTAACATCGCCCATGTCGGCGAGGAGGATCGAGCAGAAGCTTATGTCTCAATATGTAGCGGAATCGAGTCTTGGATAAACCTTTCGTGAAGACGTGGGCAATTTGCTCATCAGACGAGATATGCCGGAGAAGAACATCTCCGTTGAACACTTTTTCCCGAATAAAGTGAAAATCGACCTCGATATGCTTCATTCTCGCGTGGAACACCGGATTCGCAGCTAGAGCAAGTGCCCCCAAATTATCACAATGAACGAGAGGGGGTTGTGCCAAAGGAATGTGCAGATCCTTTAAGAGCATTCGAATCCAGTAAAGCTCAGCGGTGACAAGAGCAAGAGCCCGGTATTCTGCTTCGGTGCTAGAACGGGCCACAACAGATTACTTCTTTGCCATCCACGAGATTAAGCAAGGTCCGAGGAAAACAGCAAAGCCGGTGGTAGAGCGGCGGTCATCCGGGTTTCCGGCCCAATCAGAGTCACAAAATGCCTGTAAGTAAATCGGCCCAGGGGAGAATAAAATTCCGCTGTCAATGGTGCCTTTAAGAAAGCGAAGTACCCGTTTTGCCGCTGTCCAATGAGCAGTGGTGGGAGCATGAAGGTGCTGACATTGATAAGTGTAGTCCATTCGATGGAAGCAGTCTAAAGCTTGGTGATTGGTGCGGCCACATATTTGACAAGGGATTTTGTTGGAATTAAATGGGTGTTGCTTTGGGGAGGGTTGTTGGAGTGTGGTCTAGGATTTGGTTGTGGTGATGGGCGGGTCCTCATATATATGGTCGTTGGGGAGGCGAGTACACAGGTATTGGGGTGAGTAATTGTTATTTGTGGGGGTGGGAAATTATAAGTAGTTGGGGTGGGAAATTGTAATTTGTTTGGGAGATTATAATTTGCTTTGGGGTGTGAGGGGCACCACGGGGGAATTGATGTCCGGCTGGTATGGTTGAAATGGGGCCGGGATATCAATTTGTTTGTGGTCAGGCGTGTTTTGTTTGGCTAAAAGGGCAACAGAAGGTGGTTCAAAGTAGATGGCACTGAAATGAGTTTCAAGAAGCAATTCACAAATGAGGAGTTCGGCTTGAAAATCTTCGAAAGTGAGGTTCTGCCTCGTGTAGCAAGAGATAATGAAGTAACAAAAGGATGATAAATAGAATTAAGACCACTTACTACATAGGTGATTAAATCATCGTCGTCCACGTGCTTTCCAATGACCGGTTGAGAGCATAAGTTGTTTGGCTTGATCGAGAAACACTCTTGTGCACTTCATTGAACCTTGGTTGGCGTTTGCATTATGCGTTTTAAGTGATTGATTCGCGATCTTGACGGAGAAGCGAACTTTTGAGCAAGGGCATTCCAGGCCTGTTGAGCCGAAGTGATGCCATACACAGTTGGAGCAGTTTTTTCTGACAATGTGGCGTTGATCCATCCAAGGACCAACTGATCCTTTCATTGCCAAAGCTGATATTCAGAATTCAGAATTGTTGTGGCATTGCCTGCATTATCAAGGATAAATTTAGATGGGCACGGTTGAGAACCATCCACGAAGCCCATCAGATCATGGCTCTTAAGAACTGGAACCATCTGTGACATCCACATTAAATAATTTGTTTCATCAAGTTTTGTGGTGATGAGTTTATTTAAATTTGGAATTGGTAAAACAATTGAAGATGATGAAGAACTGAGAGAAGGCAAAGTGGTGGTAGCGGAAGTGGTGGAAGACATGATGTGCGTGTGCAGAAAGCTCTGATACCATGTAAATTTTAGTAATACAAAATAAATAAAGAATGAGGCTTATTTTATTCAATGAATAAGTGCTAGTCCAATACAATGTTTATATAGTGTATTTGTAGATAAATGGTAAAGCTAGCAACTAATTTAAAATACAAATAAAATACAAAAGCAAAAGCTAGTAGATAAATGAAACTTAAATAAAGTGAAAGCAAGCTACGCCTCTTCTCTATCTTCTGCTTTATCCTCTTTCTTTTCCAATTCTAAGGTTTGATTTGAATTGGGCATTATCTTAACAATATTGCCCCATCATCATATCATATGTTATATTATATTGTATTATGATTAAAAAACCTCTTCTTTTTTTTTTCCGAAACGAAAGATATATTAAACAGAAAAGTTTACAACCGGACAAACGCCGGGAACACACAGGAAAGACACCGGACCTCCACCAGCTTGCTGCTGGACACCACTACAACCACTAGCATACTAACGAAACAAAGAAACAACTACTTAGAGAGAACCCCAAGTAAACCAAGATCTGTCTCACTAGGGAGAACTTGTCTTGGTAAGATAATAAAAAGGATGCAATCCGTCATATCAAGGATGCAATCCGTCATATCGCGGATGCCCTTAAACGAAAGGAAAAACAGACACCAGTCAATAGTGATGGTAGAGACCAATAACTCCGACGATCCCCGCAACCGTCCATTGCCAGCATACATACGACAATTATTAAAAACAAGAACTACAACCCAAAAACACCTAAACTTGCAACAAAAATCAACATGCAGACCATCTACACTGATGCCGCCGCCACCGCCACTGCTATAGTCACCAACCGTAAAATATATGCCCATCCACTGATATGATCTATGATGCTAAATAAATATATGCTCATACACATGCTAATTGTAACGACCCCACCCAAAAATCCGAGTGCTATCTGGATTCAGATCGTTCGGTTATTATCCGAGAGTTTTATTATTCCATGAATCACGAAACCTCATACGATGTCCTAAAGAATCAAGCGTTGAAGGTGACAAATGAAAAGATTCGGTTACTACAATACACATCTCAATACATTAAGAATAAACATAAAACTTAGCATCCATATGTGCTATTAATTAAGCTACATCACCATCTATACTAATACATAAGTTTACTACAAGTATAGCTGGTTCATAATATATACAACACCATACCAACACACAAACATGCATAAATGTCTTGCCACATCCCTCCAAACTACTAACTAACTACAACTCCAAGATAACTACAACTTCAATGTGACAAACCACAAATATCAAATGTAGTTCACAGAAGGTCACGTAGTAGGAGAGTGTAGGATCATTCATATATCTTTTCATTCTGTCTAACTATTTTGTTGAAGATGAAAAAAGTTTATAAAGATGCGGAACCATACACCAAAATAACTTCTAAGGCTAGGAAATCAAACTGAGTAGCGCAGCGGAAAATTAAAATTTGATTTCCGATCCAAGGATCGACTTCGTTTAAAAAATAAACATATAACAAGGAGGACAAAGATTATACCTTTCTTGATTTTAAAAATCGAAGCTTAATTTGACCGTCTGGTAGATGTAGATGCGCGCAATCCATCCAAGCGTCCGGCCTCTACCAGTTATCCACACGAACACCTCGTCGGAATCCTCCTGGATTGCTACTAGAAAAACTTGACTGCTAGGTCGACCTTTTCTTCTTCACAATACTCTCTCTAAAAAGCTCTCTTATTTTTCAAGAACAATTAGCTCTTGGAATAATCATGTGCAAAAGAGATAGTCAAGCCTCCCTTTTATAGGAGTAACATGCGCCCCTATTGCCTCATAATCTGATTAGGAAAAGTTTCTAGTAGATTGATGAGAAAGAAAAAAATGTGTTAATAAAATAAGGAAAATCACTATAATTGGTTTATCTCTTTTATTTTAATATCTAATATTAAATAAATCTAGCTATTGTCAATATCTTATATTGAATATCATTATCTTATTATCATAATTCTATTTTCCAAAAATCAATTAATATCCAATATTAATACTATGGTAATCTTATTAATTAAATTACACAATCTAGATGTATCTAGTACACTAATGACCTGTGCCTCTATCCCCAAATATTGGGATTTGGGATTTTCCTTAATTAATATAATGCTATGATTGATTCACAAAATACATATATATCATATATACATATAAATTTTGAAATATGTATCTAAATACATATATATTTAATTAATCATCATAATTAATATTTTGTATTATATTTATTCATAATAAATAAATACCACCATATTAATTTACCACTATAACATTTATAGTCTTGAGATAAAACTTTCCTTATTTGGTCATCAACTATAACCGCATTTTAATCCGACTCGATATTAACATGTGTGACCCGATAGGCTTCCGAATATGTTCTCCGTAGACATAAAGAGCAATTACGAAAATGCCCTTCACCTCTAACGATCATGGATAGCGTCTAGCAACACGTCCATGACCCCCAATCATCGGAAGAGTCAAGGCGCAATGACTACTACTTTTCATGTGCTCGGTTAGCGTGTAAATATAATCATATCGCTGTAGTAATATCCATACGATCGTATCATGATCGTATCCCACAATCTGGATATCAGGCTCTCTCAGAATAACTCATTTACTCTCACTTTGCAAAGATTCACGAGAACTAGACATTCCTTATGGGAAGGCCCTTTCAGATATTCACTCATATTCATAGGGTACGCGATTCCTAGACGACCTAACATGTATACTCCGTATGCTTCAGTATCATACCCAATCACTACTGCATGATCGCCCCGTGGTTAAGGGAAACCTCAATAGTGTCAAAGCATAACAATCCACACCGTGATGCCATACAGACTCCGGTCCTAAGGATAATTACACAACCGTCATATAGTGTGACACTTAACAGTGTAAGTAGGTCGATCTAACGTCGCATTCTCTAATACACGTCCCACGTGCCCAAGTGTCACTACACTTCGATGAGATTTAGATCTATCCTCGCCTTAAAGACAGAAGACATCTAATACGTGCTAGTCTGTTCGTTCTATCAATGCCTTGTTCAACAGTACATCAGCCTAGAGACATTTAAGTATCAAACTTATTATAGTGATTAGAGATCTCATCAACCATAATCACTCTCATGGTTTCTCTATCACAGTTTAATACTAAGGACGTTATCATATACACAATATCATAATTGGTCTAATAAATAAACAAAGTATATAATAACAAAAGTGCTTTTATTAATCATAAAAAAGTTTTTACATGAACTTAAATAGACTGTAAATGACCCGACCCGGTCGGATCCGGTCCAACCATATTGGGTTTAGGACACCTATTCAACAATCTCCCACTTGGCCTAAAGCCAATCACCCATATGCCTAAGCTCATACACGTGAACATGTTTCTTATGTTTAGCTTGTTACAATGCCTTGGTCAACGGATCAGCTATGTTATCATCCGTGTGGACTTTCTCTATCTTTACATCTTCTCAATCAACTATCTCTCTAATCAGGTGATAGCGCCGTAATACATGTTTGGACTTCTGATGAGACCTTGGTTCCTTTGACTGAGCAATTGCCCCGTTGTTGTCACAGTACAGTGAAACTGGGCCTTCAATGGAGGAAGCCACACCAAGTTCAGTAATGAACTTCTTCATCCAAACTGCTTCCTTTGCCACCTCCGAGGCTGCTATGTATTCGGCTTCCGTTGTAGAATCTGCAGTAGTCTCCTGCTAGGAACTCTTCCAGCTCACTATGCCGCCGTTAAGCATGAAAACAAATCCAAACTGTGACTTCAAGTCATCCCTGTCAGTTTAAAAACTGGCATCTGTGTAACCTCATAATACCAAATCATTGCTCCCAAAGACTAAGAACATATCCCTAGTACGTCTCATGTACTTGAGGATATTCTTGACAGCAATCCAGTGACCGTCACCTGGATTCACCTGGTACCTACAAGTCATACTAAGAGGGTACGAGACATCTGGCCTTGTGTCCAACATGGCATACATGATAGACCCTATAGCTGAAGCATACGGGATCTTGGACATGCGTGCCCTTTCCTCCTTTGTCTTAGGACACATTTTCTTTGACGACCCCATGTGACATAGGCAGCAACCCTCTCTTGGACTGCTCCATGCTGAACCTTTTCAGCATCTTGTCTATATAGGTGGATTGTGACAGACCAAGCAACCTTTTAGACTTATCTCTGTAGATCTTAATCCCCAAAATATAAGCTGCTTCTCCTAAGTCCTTCATAGAGAAGTTCTTGGATAACCAAGCCTTGACCGACTGTAACATGGGCACATCATTCCCTATTAGCATTATGTGGTCTACATAAAGCACCAGGAAAACGACGGCACTCCCACTAACCTTCTTGTAAACACAGGGCTCATCTTCGTTCTTGATAAAATCAAATTGTTTGATTGTCTCATCAAAGCGAAGATTCCAACTTCGAGAAGCTTGCTTCAATCCATAACTGGACCTTTGCAATTTGCACACCATCCTGGCGTCATTGGTTGTGAAACCCTCAGGTTGTGTCACATACACTTCCTTAGATAGATTCCGGTTAAGGAAAGTTGTTTTCACATCCATCTGCTAAATTTCGTAATCATGGTGTGCTGCAATAGCAATCAGAATTCTAATGGACTCTAACATGGCAACGGGCGAAAAGGTTCCGTCATAGTCAATACCTTGTCTTTGCTTATAACCTTTTGCCAGTAACCTAGCCTTGTAGGTGACTACGTTACCATCCATGTCGGTCTTTCTCTTAAAGACCCATTAGCACCCTATAGGAACTATTCCTTCAGGTGGATCAACTAAGTTCCAAACTTGGTTGTCTTTCATGGACTCCATTTAAGAATTCATGGCTTCTAGCCATTTCTCTTTGTCAGGCCTCATTAACACCTCCTCGTAAGTTTTAGTGTCCTCATCTTCCATGAGGTTACCCATGTACCTTTCGGGTTCATGGTGTTCCCTGGTGGATCTTCGAGGTGCTACTATGTTTGGAGCAGGGACTTGCGCCACCTCATTGGGTGGTTCCTGCTCTACCTCCATCAACTGATTGCTGTCCGTAAGTGGTTCTTGAATTTCTTCAAGATCAATTTTACTCTCACTGGTCCTCTCCAGAATAAACTCTTTCTCCAGGAAATGGCCAGTCCTGGCAACAAACACCTTTTGTTCTTCAGGGTGGTAAAACTGGTATCCTCTAATTTCTCTAGGATAGCCCACAAATAGACATTTATCAGATTTGGCTTCTAGTTTGTCAGGCATCATCCGTTTCACATAATTCGGACAACCCCAAGGTTTAAGATATGCCAAATTCGGTTTCCTCTTGGTCCATACCTAGTATGGCGTAGAATCAACCGTCTTTGATAAGGACACTGCTGATACTGTGTCTGTTCCAATCCTGAGCTTTGATGACATTCATTTCGAAATAATGATGCTGAGGCTGTTCCACTTCGAATTCCATCTGTTTTTTGACATCCTCTACAGAATAAAGCCTATATAAACAGACTTCTTGATCAGTGTTAAGGGTGAATTTATACGATTTATAACGCTATATTTTATGGTATTTTCCCCCGTATTTGTATTAATTTGCATAAGAAACGAGTGTTTAATGGAAATATTGAGTAAATGAGGTTTTAAATAAGTTATTTGCAAAATTGGTTGATTTTAGTGCTTTAATTATGATTTTATGATTATTTGGACATTATTACATTTTTGCGATGTTTTTATGTGTTATAGATACATGTTTGAGGCTCAAGAGATGATCAACAGTTGATTAAGTTCGAGTTAATTGATAATAAAAGAGATAATGAAGGAATGAGATAGAGAAAAAGAGATAAAGATCAAGAAATCAAAATTCGATCATCCGAACGAGCGTCCAGGTCCCGTCCAGAGTGGACGGGCGTTTGATAAAGCAGACGGGCGTCCGGTGGTGTGATTTTGATACAGAGAGTTTGGACGCCATCTGAACGGGCGTCTGAAGCAGTCCAGATCTATCTGGATGGGCGTTCACTAGAACGGACGAGCGTCCGTCGACCGACTTTGCTGAACCGACTTCAATATCTATATATAGCAGCTGTTTTCTCCACATATGGGAGACAATATACATATTATTCGAAACCCTAAACCTAGGGGCGGCTTTAGGCTGCGTTTTTCTTCCTTTTATTCCGGTTTTATGCACTTTAGATCTAGATTAAATTAGCTACTTTTTATGCACTGTTTCTGCAATTTTAAGTTGCTGAGGATGTTCAGATGCTAAAAGCTTCATCAAACGGGTATTGTGAAGCCATCCAACAACTGTTGATTTCATTTTCATCGATTATACTGTGAGTTTTTATTAAAGGTTGTTTCTTTATTCATGATTATTCTGTTTAATTGCTCTTATATCGGAAGATATGCATGTGTCGATTGTTTATTGTTGATGGAAATCTTTATAAACCTTAGATCACCATGAATAGGAATAGTATTTGAATCTATCTTAACGGAAGTTAATAGGTTTAATTGCTAGATTATAAACATAAAGTTTACACCTTTGGTTAGAAAACGCGTTAATCTTGCATTGGAAGATAATGGATTAATAGATGAACTTTCTAAGGAATTAGGGTTCATATTTAGATGAGGTGAATCACAACTTAGATAAGAACCACAATATAATCGAGATAGGAAATCAATGCTTATTGGATAGGTGGATCAATCCTCGTTTGTTCGTTATACATTTGATTTAAATCCTTAAAAACTTGAATTTGTTTAGTTAGTTTACTTTTATTTGCATCTTAGATTAGTTTAGTTAAAGGTTCGCAACCCGTATTCTTCCTAGCTTTGGACTATATCCTCTGTCTAGTTTTATTTTCAGTTTTGTTCTGTTTTATTCGCTGTTTAGATTAATTTCGTGACATAGTTTAGGTTAGACAAAAACTAGGAATCACAACTGTTTAGTTCCCCGTAAGATCGACCCGGCATTAACCACTATTACTACGATCCTTATACTTGAGGTTAACCGGATTATTACTTGTTTGTTTTGTGTTAATAAAATCCGTGACAAGTTTTTGGCGCCGTTGCCGGAGAACCGGACGGTTGCCTAGTTTTTGTTTTTCGTTTTTCTGTTTTCTGTGTTTTAAATCCCTGTTTTAGTTAGGTTTTTAGTTGGAATTTTAGGTTTTTAGGTTTAGTTTACTAAGGGTTTTTAGTTAGGGTTTAAGGTCTTCTTTAGTTCTCTTGTGATTAGATTTTCTCTCTTTCGTTTTGTTTCTTTCTACCTCTGTTCTTCTCTCTGTTTTTCCTTAACACCTTTTCTTTTCTGCAAATTTTATGTTTCTGTTCTAGTTTTCCCGCTACCAAACGGGCGTCTGGATCTTGGGCGCCCGTCCGGCTGGAAGGTTTTCAATCTCGTTCGCTTTCAATCACTTAGACGAGCGTCCATAAAATTTGGGCGCCTGCTCAAGTCTCTCGACGACCAGACGAGCGTTTGGGCATCTCAACGCCCGTCCATCCTGAAGTTAAGCGAGACGCCCGTCCAAACCTTTGGACGCCTTTATCTGCTTTCATCTTTTCCTTAAATAATCCTAATTCCTTTCCTTTCTTTTCTTTTCTTTTCTTAGAGTTTAATTTTTAGTCTAGGCTTTTGAATTTTCTTTAGTTTTTAGGTTCAATATCTTGAGTTGGGTTTCAGTTTATGCAAACTCGGAGTCAGAAAGGAACGCTACTCTTTTCACCTGACCTCGAGCGGACCATAGTCCGACCCAACAGGCGAAGACTTCGTTTTGCCGAACCTTCTGGCGAAGGAAGTTCAACCGATCAAGAAATTGAACAAAACCTAACAAAGGAAATAGAAGATCTCGTAATAATGGCCGCCGAGGATAGATTTAACGTTGGCGGACTCACGCCATGCCTGGTGCGATGAATCGCCAACGCGCTATCGTCCTTACCACCATTCTTCGCACAAACTTTCAAACTCAAGCCGGGACTTATCCAGATGATGCAGCATGCATCAATTTTTCATGGCTATCAATCAGAGAATCCACACACTCACTTACATACATTCTTAGAGATATGCGGCACTACACGCATCCAAGGAGTGAGTGAGAGATGCAATCAAGTGAAACTTTTTCCATTTTCTCTCAAGGAGAAGCGAAGGAGTGGTATACTTCTCTTCCTCTGAATCAATCACCACTTGGGCTGAACTCGAAAAGAGTTCTTGACTCAATACTTTCCACCTTCAAAAAACAAATTGATGTTTGAACGAGATTTTCACTTTCTATCGAAAGAGAATGAGTCCTTTTCGATTGTTGGAAAAGATTCAAATCTCTGTTTGAAAGTGCCCCCACCACGGCTTGCCACTGCAAAGGCAAGTCAACACATTCTTTAGTGGATTGATCGAGCTTACAAAAGGCATGGTCAATAGTTCATCCGGTGGGGCATTTTTGAAGAAAACACCAAGAGGATGGGCATTGTTCGAGGACATTGCTAAATATAACTATGCTCCATCCTATCAAGCTATTCAAGCACCTCATCCTCCTAAGGTTGAGGAGGTAAACATGCAAAGTTTGATCGCCATGTTGCAGAAGCAGATGGCAGCACCTCAAATTTCAAATCCGATAAATCAAACTTCCTCTTTTCCACGTAACCCTCGGTTTACGTATTGCAAGCCGCTTTGTCGATCAGGCCAGCCATATGAATGACCAGTGTCAATTTAATCCCCCTGCTCCTTATCAAGTGAATGATGTTCATGATTATGGACATAATAATCAAGTCACATGTCAAAACTGTGACAATATGGGGCACACTTCCAAATTCTGTCCTATGAACGGGCAGAATGCGGAAGTGCACGCGATATGGCCGAACAACCAAAGGTCTAATCAAGTTTCGCCAAAAAAATTTCCAAAACCATGGGTTTAATCAATCTTACGTTTCAATCCTAATTCAATTTCAATTGAATCGAATTTCAATAGGAACCCGGTTTTGCTCGTAACCAAAGCTCAAATTTTTCCAATTCTACTCAAAGGTTCAACCGAATTGGCCTTCTAATTCCAATTCTAATTTTCAAAATCGGCCCACCAAAGAATCCTCTCAAAATTTTCCAAACTCCCAAGGCTCTTCAAGCTCGGGGGACCTCAAGGTGAATGGAACTCATTCAGAGAGAGGAGCAAAACAAGAATATTCACTCTGATGAGTACAAATAAGAATCTTGAAAGGCAAATAGGGCACCGGTGAGCGATTAGCTTCAAGACCCCAGGGCATCTACCCGCCATTTTGAAAAAGAATCCAAGGCGGTCATGTTGCTCAAGCCGATATAAGCAACGACCAATGTCTTCGACCTCGTGCAAAGAATGCAATATGGTAAAGAGGAGGCCAGTGCGATGAATCTAAGAAGCGGTACTCAAGTTTGTGGTCCTTCCCACCAGGGAAACCACTAACCCCTCCTGCCACTGTTAAGGCAGGAGGGGAAGCTAAGCACTTATACTCCCCTCTGTTGCAAGAAAAGACTCAGGTGGCTGATCCTCTGAGAGGTGAAAAAGTTGGAGTCCCTCAAGTGGCTGATCCCTTGAGGACTGAAAAAGCAAGCGGAAGTCAGGAGCTTGATCCCCTGACTACTAAGAAATCTGAAAAAGCTGTTCGATGGAAAGATCTGGAAGACAAAGTTGTAAGTGCATCCTCAAAGAAAGTCTTTTCTGAGAGTGACCTTAAGAAGCTTCCATTTCCACCGAGGAAGAGCAACATTTCCTTGAGTGAGGACAAAAAGTACGGAAAGGTGCTGAACCTTTTGAAAAATACTCAAGTAAATCTTCCATTATCCGAAGTCTTGGTCGAGATGCCTAAGTATACTAAATTCATCAAGGATGTTGTGTCTTGAAAAAAAGTTAGCAGAGCATGGAAAGACAAATTGGTGAGGATTGCTCCATGATTAATTATGAAGACTTATCAATTAAAAGAGGTGACCCCAGCAAGTTCGTACTTACAGATATTAATGGGAGGTCTAGTCTTCCCTAATTTCTTTGTGTGATCTAGGTGCCTCTATAAGTCTTATGCCAATATCTCAGTATGCAAAAACTCGGTTTACAAAGCCTTCTAGAACCCACTACTATGAGTTTACAATTCATTGATAGATCCTCTAAGAAAGCTTCAGGGATCCCGAAAGACGTTTTGGTTGATTGATAGGTTTACCTTTCCAATGATTGGTATGTTTTAGATATGGAGAAAGATGAAAACGCATTCGATTCTTGGAAGACCTTTCTTATCTACGCCTAGAGCTCTCATCGACTGTGATGGTGGGCAAGTGACTATCCGAGTTGGTGATCAAGATGTGAGTTACAACGTCTTAAAGTCCATTCAAGTACCCTCTGACCCTCCAACCGGCTTTTCCATTGATTATATGACATATGATTTCACCGATTATATGGACAAGCAAGTCATGGCTGTAGAAGCTGAATATGAGCGATTGGTTGATAATCTAAATACTCATGGTATGGTCAATCTAGATCAATTAGCAGCTGATTTTGAGGAAGAATTGTTGAGATGAGAAGTTGAGGCGGTGGAACCACTGAGTAAGCTCAGTGATGTTGAGTTGAAAGGTGGAGATCTTAAGTCAAGTTTGGAAGACCCCCCTGCTGATTTGGTTCTGAAGGCGTTGCCCAAACATCTAAAGTATGTGTTTTTAAGAGAAGGCAACAAGCTTCCGTTAATCATATCCGCCAAGCTGTCTCGTATAGAAGAGATGAAATTGATCAACGTCTTGAAAAAGAATGAGAAAGCCTTTGGATGGCAAGTCGGAGATATCAGAGGGATATCTCCGGACATCTGTATGCATAAGATCAAGACTACTGAGGGTGCTAAATGTGTTAGACAGCCCCAGAGGATGCTCAACCCTCATATGCAAGAAGTCGTTAAAAAGGAAATCATCAAGCTTCTGGACATGGGAATCATTTATGCCATCGCTGATAGTGAGTGGGTTTCCCCAACTCAAGTAGTTCCTAAGAAAGGAGGAATTACGATTGAGAAGAATGAGAAGGGAGAGGAAATAGCATTGAGACTTGTTACTGGTTACAGAGTCTACATCGATTATAGAAAGCTCAATGAGGTAACCATGAAGGATCATTTCCCCCTTCCATTCATTGACCAGATGCTTGAGCGTCTGGCGGGAGCACGATTCTATCGCTTTCCGATGGTTATTCAGGATATTTCCGGATACCCATTGATCCAAATTGACCAAGAGAAAACCACTTTCACCTTACTTATGGTACATTCGCCTACAGGAGAATGCCATTTGGTCTATGCAATGCTCCAGCTACATTTCAGAGATGTATGCTGGCCATCTTTGACGGGTTGGTAGAAAAGTGTATGGAGATCTTTATGGGCGATTTTTTCGCTTTTGGCCGCCTTTTGATGATTGCCTTGACAATCTTGATCAAGTGTTGTCGGATGTGTGGAAAAGAACTTAGTACTCAATTGGGAAAAATGCCATTTCATGGTAGATGAGGGCATAGTTCTTGGCCACAAAATATCCGCCAAAGGTATAGAAGTTGACAGGGCAAAAGTAGAAGCTATCGAGAAGATGAGCTATCCCAAGAATGTGCGTGAAGTGAGAGGTTTTCTTGGACACGTGAGTTTCTACTGAAAGATTCATTCAAGATTTCTCCAAGATTGCCAAGCCCCTGCCTACTTTACTTAAGGAGGACGTTGAGTTCAATTTTGATGAGAGCGCAAGCAAGCGTTTGAGGAGCTCAAAAATCGTTTAATATATGCTCCAATTCTTATATCGCCTGACTGGAACTTACCTTTTGAGCTTATGTGCGACGCGTCAAACTATGTTGTTGGTGCAGTCTTAGGACAAAGGCTTAACGGGAAATTCCAGCCAATCTATTACGCCAGTCACACATTGAATCCCTCTCAAGTTAACTATACTACTACTGAGAAGGAATTATTGGCCGTAGTCTTTGCTATGGACAAGTTTCGTAGTTACTTGTTAGGTGCTCAAGTGATTGTGTGGGTGACCACGCCGCTTATGCTTATCTCGATGACTAAGAAAGAGGCTAAACCGCGCCTACTACGTTGGATCTGACCTTACAAGAGTTTGATGTCCAAATTAAAGACAAAAGGGTAGTGAGAACGTAGTGGCTGATCACGTTCAAGAATGTTAAGTGAGGAAAAGGATGATCCGGATGATATAGATCTTTACTTTCCTCTGTGAGAACATTATGCTTATCGACGGTTGTCCTCCTGATGCTCCATGGTATTCTTCCATGGTCAATTACCTTCATGCCCGTTATCTCGATCCAGAAATGTCTTATCAGGAGAAGAAGAAGTTCTTCTCTGATTTAAAATCTTTCGTTTGGGATGAACCTTATCTTTTAAGATATGTAAAGATGGTTTGCTTAGGAGATGTGTTCCGAATCCTGAGCAGCGTAGATATATTATTGAGCGAAGGCCACAGTGGACCCACCTGAGGTCACTTTGGTCCGTGGAAAACCGTTGCTAAGATCTTCCAATCCGGTTTCTATTGGCCTACGATCTTTAAGGACACGAAGCTTTCAGTAAAGCTTGTGATAGGTGCCAAAGAACCGTTACTCGACGACAAGCGTTTTGACATGCCTTTGAAACCCATCCTAGAATGCGAGGTCTTTGATGTATGGGGTATCGATTTTATGGGACCATTCCCATCATCCTCGCGGTAACAAATACATCTTAGTCTACGTGGATTACGTGTCAAAATGGGTGGAGGCTCAAGCCACTCCTCACAATGATCATAAGACAAATCATGAAATTTCTAAAGAAAAACATCTTCGTGAGGTTTGGATGTCCACGTGCCTTGATCAGTGATGAAGGGACGCACTTCTGCAACCGACCCCTAGAGAAAGTCCTTGAAAAGTATGGTGTTCGTCACAAGACTGGTACACCATATCACCCGATGACTAGTGGTCAGGTTGAGAGAAGCAACCAAAGTATTAAGAAAATCCTGGAAAAAAACGGTCAACAGTCATAGGAAAGACTGGAGTTTGAAGTTGGATGACGTTCTATGGGCATACAGAACCGCCTATAAGACTCCTATGGGTACATCTCCATATCAAATGGTTTATGGTAAGCCATGTCATCTGCCAGTCGAGTTAGAGCATCGAGCTTATTGGGCTATAAAGTTTCTGAACTTTGATTCCCAATCTTGTGGAAAACATCGACTGCAGCAGTTACATGAGTTGGACGAATTCAGACTCCGGGCCTATGAAAGTGCCAGGATTAGTAAAGATAAGATGAAGCTACTCCACGATGCTAAGATTAAGAAGAGAGAATTCCACGTCGGCGAACAAGTTCTTCTATACAATTCTAGGTTACATTTGTTTCCTGGGAAGTTGAGGACACGTTGGTCCGGCCCCTTCGAGATTCTCCAAATCATTCCCGGAGGCGTTCTAGAACTTCATGGTTATAGCGGTAAACCGTTTGAGTGAATGGTCACAGTGCAAGCACTATATTGGTGAGCCTAAAGAGAAACCTTTGATTGTCCGTTTCCTCGATATCCTCGGGTGTGGTGCTACGGAAGTCGAAGAAATCGATGAGTTTTCACCCGACCTGTTTTCAGAGGATGGCGGTAGTGGTCAATCTGAAAGAAGTTCTAGCCGTAGTTGGGATATGGAAGAGTTTTGAGAGGGCGTCACCGATGCGTCATCGAAGGCTCGAGAGAATGAAGAAGTCAACCATGGGGAAGTTTAAGCGTGTGTGGAAAGCTATTAAAGGTTTTACCCCAGTGTTAGAGTCTTTGTTTCTCGCACCAAACCACCGATCAAGGTCTGCAGGCGAGGTAGTGGTGGCGAGAAAGGTTAAATGGCCTGATCCAGGCTGAGCTTAAACGGTGTCGAGCTAACGACATTAAACAAAAGCGCCACTAGGAGGCATCCTAGATATCGTTAGTTTTAGTCGTTTTTGTTTTGTGCTTTTGTAGTTTAGTACTTAAGTTTTAGCATTTAAGTTTAGCGTACTAAGTTTTGCTTTTGTTTATATCTGTCAGTTAGTTGTGATTCTTAGATATGGATTTCGGAGTTCTACCAGAGGAGTTACCTTTCCTTAGGAGGATCCCACTTATCACTGTAGATGATGGACCGGGAGGGACTATCGTTTTGCACGTAGATGTTGACATTAGTACCCGTGTCAAGACTGTCACCTATGTTCTTATTGTTCCCATTTGTTCGGGGTGGAGACTTCACTCTCGAGGAGTTACATGAGGCTCTGGGGCGTCCGTACCGATCCTCAATGATCCGATCTTTGACAGATTTAGCGCTAGTCTTTGCAAAATTTCGAACATTTTCGAGGTGTTGATGTAGCTGGTGAGGATTGGGGTTTGCAAGATGAGTATGAATTCCCTCCGGTGATTGACATGCTCTGCCGTCTCATTCGAGTGATAGATTGGTCGGCCATTTACGATGACTAGCGTTCTTAAGTTGTTTCGTCGAGCAAACGACGTAAAACAAAAGCGCTTGGTGGGAGGCAACCCACTGTTTTCTATATGTTTTTTTTTTATATTTTGTTTAGTTTGTTTTTCTAGTAATTTTATGTACTTCGTTGATTTCCATTTGTATTTTTGAAGTTTTAATTAAGTTTAATGAGAAAATGCAAGTTTGGATTTAAATTGTATGAAATTTTATAATTTTTGCATTTTTCTGTATGGGACGCCCGTCCAGAAGCCTGGACGCCCGTCCGCCTTGACCAATTATTGGACGAGCGTCTACTAAGCCTGGACGCCTGTCTGATATTTTCCCTCCAATCCTGTATGTGATTTGAACTCTTGGACGAGCGTCTACTACACTGGACGCCCGTCCAGTTCATCTGTTCTTCACTGGACGCCCGTCCGGTTATGTGGACGCCCGTCCAGCCCCAGTCTATATATACTCCCTCAACGCATGAACCTTCACATTTTCAGAGTTTCAAACGCGAAAACCGTTTCCCCTTCCTCCTCTCACCCTAAAATCTTCGATTCTAAACCAAATTGGGCGCTTTTAGTTGCTATAGGCCGCTTTTGATCCCTTCTCATCGATTTTAAGAACCAAATTCCCCAACGCACCATCATTTTGGAGAATCAGCACCCATTTCGGTCCAACTTTTTGAGAGAAAAATTCGATTTTGGGAGACAATTTGGTGTTGTTTGGACTAATCTTCATCTCGATCAGCATCTACTCACCTTACTCGGTAAGTTAGTAACAACTTTTCTCGATTTTGTTCACGTTTTTCTGAGTTCGATCTTTGGGTCGGCTCGTTCACTTGAATACAACCTTATTTGTTTTCTTTCTTTCGTTTTGTTCTTGATTTTTGCTGGTTGGTGCTGTGATGATGATGTGGGTGATGAATGGGTTGGTTATTGATAATGGATGGTTGTGGTTCGTGATTTGGTTGATTTGAAATCCCGATTTGGATGTTAAACGGGTACCTTGTTTTGTTTTGGGATCGTTGTGGTTTAGTCTAGGATTGCATAATGGTTCGTAAGAAGGAAATAGTGAAGAGACATGGTAAGGAAGTGGCTAGGGAGGCCGGAAAGAAACGCAAAGAGTTTGACCCTACCTTAGTTGATCCTAACCGGGGTGTTAGTATTCGAGAACAACCTCATAGAGCTACCCAAGCTAGGACTACTTTGAGGGATGAACCAACCTCGGAGTCTGAGACGGACGATGATAAATTTACACACCACACAAACACACTGTATACTATATATATATATATATATATGTGTGTGCGTGTGTTTTTACGATTAAATTTTTTTTATATTTTCCTTAAGTAGTTGTTAAAATGATTTCATATTTTTTTTGACAAAAACAAGGGTAATATGTATAGTATAGTGTAGTATAGTATATATATATACTATACTATACATATATATATAAATTATATATATATATATATATATATATATATATATATATATATATATATATATATATATATATATATATATATATATATATATATATATATATATATATATATATATATATATATATATATATATATATATATATATATATATATATATATGAGTAAATAAGATTGTTTTCAGAAAATAGTAAATAGGATTTGTATTTATTCACTTTATATACATATATCTATATGAAGTAAATAATTGTTTCCAAAAATAGTAAATAGGATTTATACGTGTGAGTATTTATATATATTTATATATATATACACACACACACATATAAATAAATAAATAAATAAATAAATATATATATATATATATATATATATATATATATATATATATATATATACACACACACTGTATACTATATACATTTGTATACTATATATATATATATATATATATATATATATATATATATATATATATATAACCGAAATGTCTTATCATCTTTTTTTTGTTTTTCGGAACATCGTTGTTTTGTGTTGTGTTGTGTTGTAACGTTAGAGGGGGGTAAGAGAAGAAGAGAGTAGTGTTTTTACCAACGTCATAGAGTACTTGATGATGACGAGGGAGAACGGATGCCGGACGGAGCCGCGTAGCGTAACTTATATTTTCAATCTAAGGGTGCCTCACTTCCGGTGAGGATTTATCAGTCGCTAGAGACAGAAAAGATGCTCTGTTGAGCGGACTCTAATGAAATTTTCTACGAAAAACCTACCAGGAGCCCCAATACAAAGCCTGGAGATTAGGCATGACACAAATGGATCGGAAGGAATCGAAAACACCCTAGGGAAAGCATGCAATTCTAAGAACCTCATCAGGCCGAGGCGTACCATGGAATTCAGTTCAAAATATTCATTCTTGTGTTTTCAAACGACATTAATTTGTCGTTTGTTTCAATTTTTTAAATCACATTCTTGTTACCGATAATTTCAAGGGCATCTATACTAAAGGCATTTATACTCCTTGTGATCAGTCCTACTCATTGTCAAATTTAAATAATTGGCAATACTACTATCATAGAATCTTACATTATACTATCAAAAATTACACTAGAATATCAAATAAAAAATTATAACACTATCATACATATTCTTACACTATCATAAATTACTTCTAAATGCCCCATCATACATTTAATCATATCATACATGAATTGAATTCAAACACAACAATAAAATTACACACTATTGAAACATGACGATCTTTAAACTATACATGAATTTTCGAATTTTACATGAACATCAATAAACCATAAACCCTAAGCTATTAATTACATATTACTAATTTTCATACATATCCATTCGAATTATAAGATTCATACATACCATTTCGATTTCTAAAAGCACTTCATCATACATACATAATTAGTAATATGTAATTAATAGCTTAGGGTTTATGGTTTATTGATTAGTAATATCCATTTGAACATGAAACATGACGATCTTTAAACTATACATGAATTTTCGAATTTTACATGAACATCAATAAACCATAAACCCTAAGCTATTAATTACATATTACTAATTTTCATACATATCCATTCGAATTATAAGATTCATACATACCATTTCGATTTCTAAAAGCACTTCATCATACATACATATAATCATACAATATATGAATTTGTATCTAAACCCTAAACCCTATAACACCGTTGAATCCCAATCGAACAAATAACATAATATTCATGGTGACATAAACCGTAAAAATCCTGTCACAATCAAATAACAAAATTTAATAGGGTTAGCCCATTAATTCGAATCAAATAACAAAATCAAATAGGATATGAATTCAAATCATATGTATGATTACCCAACAAAATCAAATAACAAAAGCAAATAACGAAATCATAAACGGAATTGGAAAAGACTGTAAAAAATAAAAAACCATAAACACTCACATTAGGTGCTTCTAAGCTCTGAGAAGACGAAGGATTAGCCATTGAAATCGTCCAAATTTGCTCTGTGAATTGGAAGGATTGAAATGCTGTAAATCGTCCAAATTACTGCGTTTTTTCAGAGGTTTTCTTGAAACGGCTGTGAAATGGTTTGAAATGAGGAAGAAGGCTGATAAGGGTTTGAAAATGGACGTTTCCGTCCAAATTGGATGTATCCGTCCAAATTAGGACGGTGCGTCCTCTGTTTTGGACGGAGAGATCAAGTGATACCGTCCAAATTGGGACGGTTTAAGTGTTTTGGACAAAATGGATGGAAACCGTCCAAATGTTGGACGCACCGTCCAAAAATGGACGGAACTCATTCCAATTCGGACGGTTCGTCCAACATTTGGACGGTTTCCGTCCATTTTGTCCATTGGATGGATTGGGACGTATTGTATCCAAATATGGAAGGTTTTGACTGTATTTGGACGATTTCCTCCAAATTTGAACGGTGAACCTGAAAAAAAATGTCATTAACTGTTTGACCTGAAAATAAATATCAGAAGTTACATTAGCCTGATTTTTCAATTTCCCTATTACTTTTAGGCCCCATAAGCATCATTGGTGTGTGTCAGGGTGATAAATAGTATGATCTGAATGAAACCATCATCGTAATCATTTATTTAGAACTAGGTATGATCTCACCACTAAAAAAAGGGTGAAAAAACGAACTAAGTATGATCTATTTTTCTAATACAACTGAAAAAAGCAAACATGGATTGTATGCATATGCATCATTGGTGTGTCATGGGATAAATTATCTAGTTGGAACGAAACAATCAACGTAATCATTTATTTGATTTTTTTTCTTTTCTAATGCGACCGAAAAAGTCCTTTTTTTTTAAACATGGATTGTTTCCCGCAAACAATTTTCGATTATACGGTATTGGATGGATTATTTCCTGGTGATATCGTTATTGTGAGATATTGGTTGTTAGAGTTAGACCTAGGACTATTATAACTACTTAATTTAGGAATAAGTGGACAATCATTGCATCAAAAATCAACCGTATGAATCAAAGGACTAAATTTTATTTTTTTTTTACTTGAGTTTTGATTCCATTGGATGATGTTCGTATTACTTTATTATTTGGTAAATTTATTTTTAGTCTTTTAATCTTTCGTTAGTTAGTGAAAAAATCTAATATAACCCATCTTTTTTTTACCCCTTAAAAAAAAACCACCATATTTTGTTAAGAAATAAATCAAACGTTAAGGTGATCCTTACCGATTTGAATAAGGGAAATAATATGTGCACTACACATTTGTGTAGTGTCATTTCAACTACATGAGTGATTCTTATTCATGAAAATAATGAACCATTTATTGTTATGGGCCCCAACACAATCAATGGTATTAATAGTGTTGTGGAGGATGTTGTGGATAAAAGTAGAGTGAATGTACCATCACTTTTTGAATAAAGATGACTTATTTGAGTATTTGTTCAATGAAACATTACCCCTTGTGAGAAAAAGATCCCACAAATAAAATAATTGAACAGTACAAAATTACATTAAAAACAAATTGATTAAAAAAAAAGAATTGAGAATTCCTCGTTCCCTTTCATGTGAATTCCCCGGCTAGAATTCAAAACTTGTGGGGCCCTATCTATTCCATCTCTCGAGCCCCGAAGAAAAAATGAATTTCAACATGACTCCATAACATGATAAAGACCATAATCGGATCATCTTAACAAACGGAATGAAAATTAAGAGTAGCGTCACTACCTACCTCGTTACTAGGATCATCCATTGTTATCTATCTCTCCTTTCAGCATGTACATCTACTACCTCGTTCCTAGGATAATCCATTGTTATCTATCTCTCCTTTCAACATGTACATTCACTATTTCTCTCTTATTTGCACGTCATCATAGGCACAATATGGACCACTAGACACCGGTTCCGCCATATGCACGATATGAACTACATGACAATGGGAAGTTATTGTGGCGTATCTTCACATGTGAAGACATCACCATTACACATTTACATTACAATTACAACTAGTCCTAGAGTGATGTTACCAATTTCACAACTAGTCCTAGAGTGATGTTATCAATTTCCTTAAGACACTTTTCATGAAGGAATATTTTGTACCACAACAACACATGCACAATAAATGCCACAACAAACTTTTAAACCATTGATTTTTTTGGGACTCATGAGATTAATAGTGTTGTGGAGGATGTTGTGGATAAAAGTAGAGTGAATGTACCATCACTTTTTGAATAAAGATGACTTATTTGAGTATTTGTTCAATGAAACATTACCCCTTGTGAGAAAAAGATCCCACAAAGAAAATAATTGAACAGTACAAAATTACATTAAAAACAAATTGATTAAAAAAAAAGAATTGAGAATTCCTCGTTCCCTTTCATGTGAATTCCCCGGCTAGAATTCAAAACTTGTGGGGCCCTATCTATTCCATCTCTCGAGCCCCGAAGAAAAAATGAATTTCAACATGACTCCATAACATGATAAAGACCATAATCGGATCATCTTAACAAACGGAATGAAAATTAAGAGTAGCGTCACTACCTACCTCGTTACTAGGATCATCCATTGTTATCTATCTCTCCTTTCAGCATGTACATCTACTACCTCGTTGCTAGGATAATCCATTGTAATCTATCTCTCCTTTCAACATGTACATTCACTATTTCTCTCTTATTTGCACGTCATCATAGGCACAATATGGACCACTAGACACCGGTTCCGCCATATGCACGATATGAACTACATGACAATGGGAAGTTATTGTGGCGTATCTCCACATGTGAAGACATCACCATTACACATTTACATTACAATTACAACTAGTCCTAGAGTGATGTTACCAATTTCCCAACTAGTCCTAGAGTGATGTTATCAATTTCCTTAAGACACTTTTCATGAAGGAATATTTTGTACCACAACAAAACATGCACTATAAATGCCACAACAAACTTTTAAACCATTGATTTTTTTGGGACTCATGAGATTAATAGTGTTGTGGAGGATGTTGTGGATAAAAGTAGAGTGAATGTACCATCACTTTTTGAATAAAGATGACTTATTTGAGTATTTGTTCAATGAAACATTACCCTTTGTGAGAAAAAGATCCCACAAAGAAAATAATTGAACAGTACAAAATTACATTAAAAACAAATTGATTAAAAAAAAAGAATTGAGAATTCCTCGTTCCCTTTCATGTGAATTCCCCGGCTAGAATTCAAAACTTGTGGGGCCCTATCTATTCCATCTCTCGAGCCCCGAAGAAAAAATGAATTTCAACATGACTCCATAACATGATAAAGACCATAATCGGATCATCTTAACAAACGGAATGAAAATTAAGAGTAGCGTCACTACCTACCTCGTTACTAGGATCATCCACTGTTATCTATCTCTCCTTTCAGCATGTACATCTACTACCTCGTTGCTAGGATAATCCATTGTTATCTATCTCTCCTTTCAACATGTACATTCACTATTTCTCTCTTATTTGCACGTCATCATAGGCACAATATGGACCACTAGACACCGGTTCCGCCATATGCACGATATGAACTACATGACAATGGGAAGTTATTGTGGCGTATCTCCACATGTGAAGACATCACCATTACACATTTACATTACAATTACAACTAGTCTTAGAGTGATTGTTGGAGGGATTTTGCATCATTAAACAAAAGAAAATTTATAAAACCTATACTACCATGCAAAACTACCTCCTAACCGGCCGAATACCGGGTAGTTGATAGCATAGTAGGGTAAGTACAGGGTCGATCCACGAGGGGTTGGGATGTTGAATCTAATCCTATTAATCCTCTCAATTGCTACTCAAGAAGCGGAAGAAACGAAAAGCAAAAGCATAAAACATAAATCAAAAGAACAATCAAAATAAATCTAGCCTAAGAAACAAAATAAAACAATCTAAACTAAAGACATGGGATCAAACAACCAATATACAAACCTATGTGATCTCAATCCTAGTTAATCTCATGATTCTAATTCGATTTGTGGTTTCACCTTTTCACGAGACATAAACCCCTAATTCCTTAGTGAATTTATTCTCAAGCTACGGATTCCTAATTCCTTAGTGAATCCAATTTATCAATCTCTACTCTCTCGTAAGTTGAAACTGATTTCCATACAACACTCGGTGTGGATTCAGGTTAACTCTCGTATTTTAGAATCTAACAACCTAGATAATTAATCGATCAACTTGTCATCATTAACGATTAAAAATCCTATCTTTCTATGGTGATCTAACGTTACTCAACTTCCGTATGTTGTAACTATCAATAGAGAACTAATTTTCCAATCTATTCTTATGGCATCATAAGCACAAAGAAAGATACAAAATAAATCAACAATCATGAAGAAAAATTGGAATTGAATTAATCAAAAAGAACTCACATAGTTTTGAACAGTGGATCATCACCATGAACGGAAAAGAAAAGAAACATCTAAGCTACTCCTAATCTAACCTCGGTTCACCCGAGCACAAGGCTCGGGTGACCGGCCTTGAGACCCTCCACTTGCGGCTGCTGCTCTCAAGAAAAGTGTATGTCGAATAATGTGTGTAATTAGGATTAGGAACGGCTGTTTGAATAAATGCATAAGTCGGTTTCTTAGTCGGTTCCGCCCGGACGCTCGTTTGAACATGCTGGACGCTGGTTTGAGAATGGACTCAAACTCTAAAATTCATATCTTGAGTTGTAGACCTCCAAAATTATGATCCGAACGTCATAAAAATCTCTCGGAAAACTCTACAACTTTCATTAAGGACTCTTCTTCGTAAAACGCCTTTTGACTAGCCCGTCAGATTACGAGTCGTTTTGGATTTTCCCAAGCTTTATTTCATCTTCATCCTCTTATATCTCTTTCTTTCCACTTTAATCTTCAATCAAACATCATTTAGACCTCTTCCATTCCACATTTGTGCACCTAAAAGATGACAAAACCGAGCAAAAACGTAAAACCATACAAAATAGATAATAAAACCACGATATTTACTCGATTTTGCATTTTAACTATTCAAAACGTCATTTGCTCAATTAATCGATTATAAGCTTGAATTCTACGAAAAACATCCATATATGGGGAATATTGATATAAAATATATCCTTATAAAACACTACAAATTGACCCTTAACAACTCCCCCACACTTATCTTTTGCTCGTCCCGAGCAATACAAAACAAAGTCAAGCTCGAGACAAATAAACATCCATACAAATATGAAGTATATTCAATAACTTAGAAGTTCACCCGTGTAGTGTGTGCATAGCCATAATAAACTTCCACTAAGTTCCACAATTTGAAAGTTATTCAAACCAAAACTAACCCGGTTTCCCATCTAAGTTAGAAATATTCAAAAATCATAATGCACTTTACAAAACATACATATCCCAAAAAGAAATAGTAGAGAATATCTAAAACATTTCCAGATGACTCAGAGGATAATCCTACAACATATCCTTCATTTATACTTTGGTATAAGATTAACGATAACTAAGTCCTTACTTATTCATAATAATATATTTCAATATTTTCACTTTTTCACACTTTTCTAACACACATCGAAATAAGCTTTTGCCCTTATAGCGAAATAGGACATTTCAAGATAATCCCTACCTTACTCCAATCATAAGGCGAATATAAAACCGACTATGTCGTGAGCTTTTGGTCATCATAGTGGAATAGGACATACGTGGTACACCCTACCTCACCCAAATCATAAACCAAATTCCTTCCGACACACACAATTACAATTATGTTTACTTAGAGATTTACAGTGGCAATGGAAAAGATTATTTCTAGTAGCATGAGACCACCGAGCATAACACCTCAAGTAAACAATTTATTACTATTGCAAAGACTTAATCACGTTTCACTTATCACATTCAAACTTACAGATATTCACAATTATGTCATACTTTAATCCTAGAATACAAACTACTAAACTTTTCAAAAATTGTACATAAGCAAAGAAACATGCTATAATCATCAAAAATCTCCAACTAAAATGGGGTAGGCTTTCAACATTTAGCTCATCATTTACTATGGCATGTGAAAAGAGTGTCGGGTGAAACAACTAAAATTACTAAATATACGAGAATATAGCAAAATGATATAAACTCAAGCAAAGATATGCCTTTGTCTACTCGGGATATAACAAAAATTTGAAAATTAAGCACTTTTCATAGAAATACTAAAAATATGAGCAAACGAAAGTAGACACATAAATCATCTATCCCTTCCCCACACTTAGATTGCAACTTGTCCTCAAGTTATACGAAAAATAATAAATTAGAGAACTTAGCGATTGGATCTTTGGCAATTCCGGAGGAACCAACAAGAACGAGATTGCTTGCATAGCTCAATGACTCGTGGAGCATCACAGACAACCGACTACATCTTTAAAGTGCACAATAGCTATAGAAAGTATCCTGCAGACTTGATTAGTGCAAAAAAAGAGTCTACGGGAAAAAGGATTATACATGTAAAACACATGGAAAAGAAGTTATAGAGATTCTTCGATTAAGCTCATAGAAAGATGGAACATATACATGGAACATTACAAAATAGTAGGCTAGGTGCAACTACATGAAAATATACTAGAATACACCTACATGATATGCAATCCTAAAAATAAAAAAAAATAAAAAAATAAATTCACGATGAGCTCAGGTGAGCAAGTTGACCCCGACAACTCTACAAAGACTACGGCCTGTCACGAAAACTAAAATAAAAGCGAGGTAGTATTACGAAACCGACGATTAACTACACTCAAGAAAAATAAAAGAAAAATAGAAAAACAATGCAACTAGATGACATGCAACTAAATGATATGCATCTGAATGATATGCAAAAATAAAAGAAAATAAAAGAAAGAAAACTAGCCCACTCATTTGCAACATGACATGTATATAATAAACGTCTACCAGATAATGACAGGTTACGATAAACGAAAGTCTTGCTTCATTACATGTAGTGTGAAACGCTTTAAGACTTCGTCAAAGGTGATAGCATTATGGAAAACCAACGATTAGCTACACTAAATGCGATATATAACTCATAAGGTTTCCATCGTAGCAACGGAAAACCGGCGATTACTACCCAAATGAGTTATAAAAATAACAAGGAAGCACATAAGTCTCAAAGCTCACAAGATTCATCACGCCGTATGTAGCATACGAAAACCGACATTAGCTACTAATTAACACGAAGACCGATTATAGCATACGAGAACCGATGATAACTATAACTTGCATAGATGAATCATGTATAAGGAATAAGATCATTTACTTAGCATGAATTCATAGATGGAAAGGTATAACATTCATATTCGGGACATCTATGTAAAAATAAATAGGCCACAGATGCTCGAATGTAAGCAATCCATACTAAATAAAAGCATTAGGAATGAGATCAAGAAAAACCTGGACTCACGAATCGGCGTTCGGCTAAATGACAGGCGTTCACCTCAAAATACAGACTTTGGACGGCGTTCAAAGAAAACAAACGCTCGTTTGACTTGAAAACCAACCGGACGGACGTTCGTAAAGCATAGACGCTAAATGGTCCTTTAAACGAATGCAGTCGAAAATATTTGAACGGACGGCGTCAATACTTTCAAACGCTCGTTTACTGCGCAGCTAAAAGAATCGGGCGGGCGTTCACTAACTTGAACGCTTCGTCCATACAACGAATACACAATGAAGAGAGCAGAAAACGCAGACAAACCCTAAAACTTAAAACACATATTAACACGAGATCACAAAGCACCACTTTCAATTAAAGCACAAAGAGGTTAGATCGGAAAACACATAAACACATACTTCACGTTTAAACAAATCGAGTAAAAACTTTTGCACATTCTTAACCTTATGGTCATCGAAACACGGCAAAATAAAAACTCTCGATTTGGTAAACGCTACTTTTATTAAAACGAAAAATAAACGTAACAAAATCGAGAAATAACAAGATCGATTCAACATGACACCTATTCCCGGCAACGGCGCCACTTTTGTTGGAGGGATTTTGCATCATTAAACAAAAGAAAATTTATAAAACCTATACTACCATGCAAAACTACTTCCTAACCGGCCGAATACCGGGTAGTTGATAGCATAGTAGGGTAAGTACAGGGTCGATCCACAGGGAATTGGGATGTTGAATCTAATCCTATTAATCCTCTCAATTGCTACTCAAGAAACGGAAGAAACGAAAAGCAAAAGCATAAAACATAAATCAAAAGAACAATCAAAATAAATCTAGCCTAAGAAACAAAATAAAACAATCTAAACTAAAGACATGGGATCAAACAACCAATATACAAACCTATGTGATCTCAATCCTAGTTAATCTCATGATTCTAATTCGATTTGTGGTTTCACCTTTTCACGAGACATAAACCCCTAATTCCTTAGTGAATTTATTCTCAAGCTACGGATTCCTAATTCTTTAGTGAATCCAATTTATCAATCTCTACTCTCTCGTAAGTTGAAACTGATTTCCATACAACACTCGGTGTAGATTCAGGTTAACTCTCGTATTTTAGAATCTAACAACCTAGATAATTAATCGATCAACTTGTCATCATTAACGATTAAAAATCCTATCTTTCTATGGTGATCTAACGTTACTCAACTTCCGTATGTTGTAACTATCAATAGAGAACTAATTTTCCAATATATTCTCTTGGCATCATAAGCACAAAGAAAGATACAAAATAAATCAACAATCATGAAGAAAAACTGGAATTGAATTAATCAAAAAGAACTCACATAGTTTTGAACAGTGGATCATCACCATGTACGGAAAAGAAAAGAAACATCTAAGCTACTCTAATCTAACCTCGGTTCACCCGAGCACAAGGCTCGGGTGACCGGCCTTGAGACCCTCCACTTGCAGCCGCGCTTGCTCTCAAAAAGTGTATGTCGAATAATGTGTGTAATTAGGGTTAGGAACGGCTATTTAAATAAATGCATAAGTCGGTTTCTAAGTCGGTTCCGCCCGGACGCTCGTTTGAACATCTTTGGGCGCTTTGGTTTGAGAATGGACTCAAACTCTAAAATTCATATCTTGAGTTGTAGACCTCCAAAATTATGATCCGAACGTCATAAAAAGCTCTCGGAAAACTCTACAACTTTCATTAAGGACTCTTATTCGAAAAACGCCTTTTGACTAGCCCGTCAGTATTACGAGTCGTTTTGGGATTTTCCCAAGCTTTATTTCATCTTCATCCTCTTGTATCTCTTTCTTTCCACTTTAATCTTCAATCAAACATCATTTAGACCTCTTCCATTCCACATTTGTGCACCTAAAAGATGACAAAACCGAGCAAAACGTAAAACCATACAAAATAGATAATAAAACCACGATATTTACTCGATTTTGCATTTTAACTATTCAAAACGTCATTTGCTCAATTAATCGATTATAAGCTCGAATTCTACGAAAAACATCCATATATGGGGAATATTGATATAAAATATATGGAAAATTAGGGATAAGGACACAATCTGGAATATTTTTAAGTAACAGGACAACTACATATTTTTTATAGGGAGAAGGACAACTGCATAATTTTATAGCGAGAAGGACAAACAAAGAATCCCGAAAATCGGTGAATCTTCCTAGTGAATCCCAAAATCGGTGAATTTCGACGTTGAATTTTGACATGAATCCTGAAAATCGGTGAATCTCGACAATGAATTTTGAAAATTAGTGAATTTAAACGATGAATTTCGGCGATGAATTTAAACAATGAATTTCGAACACAAGTGAATTTCGACGATGAATAAATAGTTTTGTCCTTTATGCAAAAGTTTCAAAAAACTGTCCTTCTACTTAATTGATGAAATATTTCTGTCCTTCTCCCTCATTCCCCCAATAAAATATATCCTGATAAAACACTACAAATTGACCCTTAACAGTGATGTTACCAATTTCCCAACTAGTCCTAGAGTGATGTTATCAATTTCCTTAAGACACTTTTCATGAATGAATATTTTGTACTGCATTAACAAAATATCTGATGATAAATCTTAACAACAAACTTTTAAACCATTGATTTTTTTGGGACTCATGAGATTCAATATGTCCTACATCATAATCAATGGCCTCAAAGTGTGTTGTATACAATGTTGTGGCTATTTTATTGTGGCATTATCACTACTATTTCATGAAAGAAGTGGTCAAATTTTCAAAATTTTAAATATACGTTCTAACATGCAAATGAAATTTTAGTTCTCCATGGAATCTAGAATAACAAATTTGCATATGTTTAAGTTCATTATTGTGAAAAGTCTATACTTTTTTAAGTTGATGAAAAAGTATATTTTCTTAAGTTCGTGTATTGGATTTAGATACTTTATGTGATCATTGGTCCCATTGATGTCAAAATGGAGCTAATGGCATAATATGAGTTCTATAATGATTTACGTTTTTCAATGCTTTAGAATTTGTTATATATCTTGGCCCTACTTAATCCATGTGTTGAGGGATTTCGCCGAACGTGTATACTATCGGAGTCTACCAGAATAGACTTCCGTGGTTATTGGTGTGATCTACCAATATGTTGTACCCAGATACTTCGTGGTGAGTAGCACCATACGTAGTACTCTTGAATGCTGATGTATCAAAGATAAGTTAAGCTAGAAACCATTAGTTACAATATGTTGATGAGCATGAAATGAAATCTAGAGTTGAGTCGGTCTCATAAAGATAATTTAATAATCATAATATTAACATTTTCGTTGTAGAATATAATTATTCATTAACTTCTACCTCGTATCTAAGTACCTATACACTTACCACATTTGTATTTTTATTTGTATGCTTTGTACGGTGAGAAGACGAACAGGTTGACTACGAGTTTGTTGAGGATTACAAGGAGGACTTTTGTTGATGCTTGTTGATGTTTCAATTTCTTTTTTATTATTTCCGATGTACTAAACATTGTTGTTTATCTTTCTAAACAAATGTTTTTCTTTTATTTCTAGACTTTTATAAGAAAATTTGCATTTTCTTTAAGACTTAGTATTCTTTTGTAAGACTAGAGAGAAATCGTTGTTGTAAGTTTAAACTTTCTACCTTTAGTGTGTTGAACTTTATATTCTTAGTAGCAATTATGAACCACGGGACAATGGAAAGTTATTGTGGCGTATCTCCACATGTGAAGACATCACCATTACACACTTGCAATACAATTACAACTAGGCCTAGAGTGATGTTACCAATTTCCCAACTAGTCCCAGAGTGATGTTATAAATTTCCTTAAGATGTATAAGAGGGTAGCAGGGTGAGGTTTAAGCCCTTTAGTAGGTTGACTTAAATGACAGTCGGATCTCACACTTGATAAATACAATTTATCAGAATTGACTTAATTGCTTGTAAATGCAAAGCATCAAATCGTTTTTTTAACGTAGACTGGCCAAGCTGATTGATGAGTGTGTTTCCTATACCACACGATAACGTGTCCTGAATAGCATGTGTTAACACCTTAGTATGCAACTTAATCAAAAATCATTTTAAAATTGTACTTTAAAAAGAGGGAAGAAGAAACCTGGGGTAGGTGAAGGTAGGGGGGAAGGGTATGAATGTGGGGTTCCCAAATGCAAACAATAGCACATTCCTAGTTCTTCATAAATAAATATTCCAGTTTTAAATGAGGCATACAAGCACACTCTACCAAAAAAAAACCGGGAAAACACGAATGACTCGATCAACAGCCTCACTACTCCATGTAGTTGCAAAAAGGTCATTAGAAATGGTGTCACAACCGATCAAGAATCAGAATCCGAATCATCACCGAATCTTCCTCCATAAACCTCAAATTCTTCACAACTCCATCTGCATACCAAGTGAAGCCGGAAAGTAGCCATCTTAATGCCCAAAAGACGCTGCACAATACCAAAGCCACAATTTACTCTCTCAAAACACTCAAGTAACTGACATGATAACTGCCATAATACACACACACACACACACACACAGTGTGTGTGTGTGTGTGTGTGTGTGTGTGTTTCAAGGTTCTTTTTATGAGAATTTTAAGTATGTCATGGTCATTTTCATGATTAGAAAGGAGAGAATGCTGCAAAGTCAAGAGACAAACCAGTATCCGGGCAGACTCTGGAGATAGTTGTTGACCTTCCTCACAAACAACGAAATCTGCTACAAGCTCCACTACACCTGTACAGCTTGAATGTTATAAATCAATTTGCAAAAAATGAAGCATATTCTCAAGCAAAACAATGTTGTCTAAATGAAAAGGGCACAGAGAGATCAAATTACTAGGGCACACCTTTGTTCAAGCGGACAGGCATTCCCTGTTTACGCAAGAAAGGCTCCATTTCGTGCGTAAATTGGTCCATAGGACCTTCTTTGAGCTCCACCTAATGAATAATAATTTGAAAAAATAGCCAACAATAGAAACAGATAGAAAAGACAATAAGTCATTTACTTGGTGGGTGATATGGTACCAGCACTAACAACCAGTTACAAACAACTCATAGACAAAAGACGAAGAAATATGAAGTTCATAACACTAAGCAAGCAGAAGAACGCCATTCAAACTGCCAGGGAGCAGACAAGTTCATAAAAATTCAATCGCAACGAAAGAAGCATTCTTTTTAACCGTACCTTCTCTGAGGCTACACTTCCAGTCCTTGCAAAGTCATGATCCTCATGTTCACTAAATAATCTGATGGATGTTGACAGAAATAAAAGTTAGATAAATTTCATGGAGACAAAGAAAGAAGATTACATAATTGCAGTATTTGGCAAAGACTAATGACAGCCCATTTCAAATACATGCAAAATAAAAAGGTTAAGAAAGCCAGAAAGTGTGACATATAAAAACAGAAATTATATGATATGCCTCTACAGAAAAGAAGCTGACATCCGCTAAACTCTGTAAAAGCAGCTAATACACACAAAAAATATCATATTACTTCAACGATGACTGAGGCGAATCAGCTAAAATATACCCTGCTCGAGCAAACCGTCAAAATTCAGCATTAGACCAACCTCTACTGACGGGTCGACTCTCTTCAACAGGTAAAATATGTGTTGTATAAAGTTTCATGTGCTGAAGCGTCATATCTGTGGCTTGAAAACTATAATTTTACATTTGTCACTACAAGCCTCTGACAAATAGTATCCAGAATTCCAGTACATGTTTGGAATTGTTACTACACTACACATTTAACGGTCAATGATTGCTGTGAAACAGGCATACGAGACATCTCATAGCCCAGCATTCATTCTCCAATCTCCCTTGTAGACTCATTCGAGAAAACAAAGCTTAATGCCAATTTTTTTTTATTACGTTTTTCCAGATTCACATTTAAGTCTTAACTTCCTATACTTATTGAACCAAAGATACCTTACTCATCATAAACAAGATGCTTAAGAGAATACCTTTGAACACCTTCCTGAGGTAGGTTAGTAAAACAAAGCCCACAGTCCCCACGTAGAAACTGAAAACCAAAATAGGGATTTAAAAAAAAAACATTCATCTTTGAGATAACAAAATGTGACTTAAGATTAGGAAAGACTAAAAAGCAATTACACAATAATCACAATTTAGCAAAATGTTGTACCTTCGACACTTTGTGAAGACCTGGCCTGATCTCATCAGAAACTGAACGGCCAAGAGCAACTTGCATCACTTTGTTCGACCCAAGGAAAAATCTGGAACAGAGGAAAAGAATAAGCTGATACATCCTACTCACATAACAGGAGCCCAGCCAAAGAGGTGGATGTTTATTAATCAGTTCTTCACCCTTGCCAAATAACAAATTCATGTGAACAGCCAAAAATAAATAAAAATGGAATGCAGAATTTGACAATAGCATGAAAACACAGAATGAATGCATAAATGTGAACTAAAAGTCCACATTTGAAGCAACATATGGGCCATTATAAAGGGAAGCAAAAAGAGTGGAGTCTGCCTAAACATTTTAATATTTCCTTCCGGGCTAATCCTAACTATGCAAACAGTTTTGACAATCATTTCTTCTCCTCTCCTTTCTACTGTCGAATCTTTCGCTTTCATTTTTCTGTCTCCTATGTCCTATCCAAACAAGGGAAGAGTTATCATTGTTCCCAACAAAAACTTAATTCTACATTTTTCCCATCAAACTGATGAAGCACAACAAACAGAACCGTCTTATTGGTGATGAAAACAGCTTGTCTTTTAGTTCTACGCGTCAGTCTTGTTGGTGTCTCCCGGTTTTAATATCACCATATTAAGACCCAGTTCACCATAAAGTAGCATTTACATGGAATTCGGTGCAAACTCAACTCTCTACGATATAAATATTTTGAAAAAAAAAATACTGAAAATCGCAGAAAATTCCGAGAAGGATTTGGAGTTACCTGCTAGAAGATTTAAGTTGGTTTCTAAACTCGAGAAATTTCAGATTTCTCATGTTCTCGTAAGTGAAAACATAAACTGATTCATATTTTTCGACTGCTTCCCTTATCGAATTGACTATACTCTCCTTATGCTCCCTGCCCTTCTTCTTCGTCTTGGATAAAGTAACTGCATCCCCAAATTACACCCAAATAAAAAAATCAAATTCAAGCAAGAAATTTTTCAATCATATTAAAACCTTGAAGAAGCTTGCAAATGCATTGAGAGAACGGGGACGAAGCAGAACCTGGCCTATTGCGCTTTGATTTCGGCATATTCGACGAGATGGGAGGGAAGAGGAGAGAGTTGAGTGCCTCTGCAGCTTTTACTGAAATACTAGAGTATGTATTTCCAGCGGTCTTAAACCCTAGTTCCGTTTTTATTTGGTGCCTGGTATTGCCAGGTAAAAAGATTACGCGCCCGGCATTTATTTATTCAATTTCATTTTATTTTTTCAAAAGACGAGGTTGAATGCAATTTTAAGATTTTCAGTGCAATTTTAAAACTTTCAGTTATATCTCTATCTTCCTTAGAGATGTTCACTGGTTTTAGTTCGATTAAATCTGGTTAATGGCGTGCTAAAGCCGAATCGAAAATTTCGGTTAGTAGATATCCGAAACTGAAACTGAAACCGAATCGTTTGCTTTAGGAAACCGAATCGAAATATACGGTTCGGCTCGGTTCGGTGAACCGAAAACCGAAATAAAATTTAACAATTCTATTTAGAAATAGACGGTTCGGTTTTTTATTCGGTTATAAACGGTTCGGATAACGGTTCGGTTATAAGCAATTTTTATAAAATAAAAATAATATTTTGGTTATAAAAGCTAATTTTATATCTTGGATATAAACGGTTCGGTTACGGTTTTTCGTTTGGTACGGTTTCGGTTCAGTTAATTGTTCGGTTTTTAATCCGGTTCGGTTTTTGGTTTGGTTAATTGTTTGGTTTTTAATTCTGTTCGATTACGGATAATTTGTAGCATTAACCGTAACCGAACCGAAATTTTCGGTTCCTCATATTATTAACCGAAACCGAAACCAAACACGAGTATTAACCGAACCGAATGACCTCGGATCGGTACGGTTTTCGTATAAACCGTATCCGTGAACATTCTTCCTTTTGAGTATCGATACAGAAACAAACATTCTAGTAAGACAACATTTATTCGCACATTTGATTATCTTGGTCACTACATCATGATCAATATATCTTACGTCACGATCAATGATGCAGAAGCAATTTAGATTACATGTTGTGTCTGCGCGGTTGTGGCCGTATCATTTTTTTTTTTTTTTAAACTGTAGCACAACACACGCACACTTGTGCCCGGCATTTATTTATTTAAAAGATGGGGTTCAATGCAACTTTTAAGACTTTTCATCATATCTCTATTTTACATTTGCTTAGTGTTTTTTTTTTTTTTTTTTTTTTTTTTTTTTTTTTAAAGAGATGGGGTTCAAGACAACTTTTAGACTTTCCATCATATCTCTATTTTCTTCAAGGAACAGTAGCACGTCAGACGCACACTTTGCCTCAAAGAGGCTTGAACCCAGAACCATGCACGCTTTGCACCAAAAAGGCCTTGTACCTAATAGCTTTTAGTCTTGATTCCTCAACAACAACCATCATATCTCTATTTTAGCTTGTCGATATGTTTGCATATATCTTTTTTATCTTTCCCAAAGAGGTGGGAGTGGGATTGGTTGGGATTAAAAGTTAACCAATCTCGCACCGTCTGGGCTTCGAATAAGGCCCTTTGAAAGTCAATGGGAACTACCATTTTCCATAATTGGTGTGACTACAAACAACCACGAAGGGCATGTAAGCTAGATTCAACGTCTAGATGGCATAGAGGATAAACAAGAGAAATTGCAATATGATGTTAGCAGTTGGTGTTTTTTACCATAAGAGAGTTTTGGCACAATTGTCAAAGGAGAAAACTACCACAAAGTGTGCCTTCCAAAAACTAAGCTCCATGTATTTGTGTCGCTTACCTCTATTGGTGTAGTGCTCTAAACCCAATCGGGTTGAACCAGATCCGACCGGGTCGGGTCATTTCTACTACGTCTTTATGTTTATACATATAATAAATGGTTTTTAAGTAATTATATATTTGTTCGTTGATAATGCCGAAATTATCACGGTGGATTTGTGGTGGATACCTGGCTATGAAAGTGGTGTTTGCCGGTGGTACACGGCAGTGGTGAAGAAAATGCGGTGGTTGTCAAGTAAAGAAAGCTAGAGAGAAAATGAGAGTAAACTTTGGCAAAGTTTGCCTGTGTTTTGTATTATTGAACTTATCTAAAATGTTACATTGAGCCTCTATATATAGGCAACCTACAAATTAGGGTTTAACTAATGACAATTAGATACAACTAAGTATAATGTGGTGCCAACTAAGCTAATAGCTATCTATCAGGGTGAGATGGGGCGGACCCGTGACACTTGGCTATTTGTTGAGTCTTTGTATTGTCACCCTTGGATCGAAGCTTGCTCTTCTTGATATTGAGGGCTTGGGTCGCTTGCGGACTGATATGCCTGAATCATAAATAAGATCCACGGATCCTTATTCGGATCCGTTTAGGAACCAAGTGAACGGACAAGGCCGCCGGCCACTAAGTCCACATGAATATAAGCCACTTAGGGACCGCGAGCCAATCGGCCCCGCTCTTAGCTTTCTAATAAGCCCTGCGCGGTGCCAAGAACGGCTAGGGGCCGGCCCGCTAATCCCTTAGGCTAATAGGCCCGCCAGCGAACAGAGCCCGTAGTATAAAGAGGAGCAAGCTACAACACCGAGGGTGACAAGACGAAGGCAAAAATGACTAAGTGTTGGGTCCGCCTCACATCGAATCGCTAAATAGCCGCGAGCTTAGTTAACGCCGCATTGTACTCTATTGTATTGTCCTTGTCTTTACTTAAACCCTAGATGGTAGCTTTCCCATAAATAGAGGCTCATTGTATCATTTACACAAGTTGATTTATACAAAAACACAGGCAAACTCTGCCAAGTTTACTACTCTCTCTACCCTTTGCTTTCAGTCCACCGGAAAACTTTTGCACCACTGCGCACCACCACTTTTATCTTATCATATAGCCAGATATCCACCGTTAAATACACCGTGATAATTTCAACATTATCACGGACTTAAAGGCCTAAGGGATTGGTGGGCTGGCCCTCTAGCTTTTCTTGGCACCCTATCAGGCTTATGAGAAAGCTAGGAGTGGGGCCGATGGTCCGCAGCCTCAACTTGGCCCATTTTACGTGGACTCAGTGTCCAAAGGCCTTGTACACCTTTATGGCTACCGAATGGACCCAATTAAGGATCCACGGGCCACGTTACGGTTCAGGCGTATCAATGGCCCCCTACTCCGTGCCTTGAGCATTTCCTAAGAATGTAAGGCAAGTGATGTGAGTCAACCAGACGATTCATTTCTTGATAGTTTATCCCCATTTCTCATGCATTTACTGATGTTTTGACATCAACTTGATCAATTCTTGTGATAATTTGGATCATTTTGTGTACATAGGAAATATCATGAAAAGTTATTATTTTGCTTTCGATATAGGCTTTTTAGCCAATTTTGTTATCAGATTTACGCGTGGTACCCTCGTGTTTGTTTTGCAGCACATGTATCAAGGCTTAAAGCTTGGATTTTCGATGTGTTGATGCCAAAAGATTGATTGAGAGATGATTCAAAGCATTTAGGCAAGGATCCCAACCCATGAAAATAGAATGGCGCATGCCGGAGGGTTTGACCTATGCCATAGGTGAATAAACATGACCAGAGAGCATCCCGTGTGTATATGACGCATGTCAGGACACATTCATCTATGCCAATTGAGAAATTCGAAGTCTGATTAAGCATTTAATGCATGGTGTCAGTCAGCCAACTACTAATCAGAGAACGGCGCACGCCAATCAACATTGGTCCATGCCAAGTACTCACAAATATCAAAATGGAGCACACCAAGGCAAATGGTGCACGCCATTATTGCAGAGTTAGCAATAAAGGGGCTAATTTATTCACTTCACCTTCCATATCACAAATATACTCCATCTTCTCCACTCTCACTCTCCCTTGAAGGCACCCCACCCCCAAGGCTGCTCTAGCCAAATTTTAGCATAAAATTAGCTTTAAATTGCAAGTGTAAACATTAAGAATTCCTAATTTGATTTCTACTACTTTTGTTGGAGCAAGATTAACACTTTGTGTATCAAACTCCATTGAAGGCTTTTGAACTTTGAATGAAGGTTTCCATTTTCGAGTTCATAGCTTGTCATTGGTAAAATTATTAGCCTTTACCTTGATTTAATTGCTCTTATAACTATGAATACTAATTTTGACATGTTTGTGTTCATAGTCATGAGTGGCTAGTTCTAACACTAGCCAAGATGATGTAGTAGGGTAGTATAATATCTTATGTTGATTGGGAATGGTTGTTTATGTTGTTTAGTTTCAATTGTTGTGAATCTTTTCCTACTTGCGTTGTATGGTTGCTTGTATTGGAGTAATTAACTAATGTTGCATTTACACACTTGATGGAGACCAAAAGGAGATATATTAGGTGAGAAAGCGGTTGGGAGGATCGGAAGGTAAAATCGACCTTACGAGGAACTCAATTTCTTATCTAGGGAGTATTGACCTTGTCATTGCATTCAAGTTCATATCATGCAAATTCATTAGGTTTATGATACTTAAACCAAGGATGAGGCATAAAGTAGTTTCATACACTCGTATGAGGGGGAACTACTTGCTTAGGAATGCACTGTTTCATACTTTTGAACATCGGTGGTAGGTTGTGTTGGTCCCTTGATAGGAACCAACTTTACTGTACATTTCTGTACAGTTTAACCCACGGTTATCATGTTTCTAGCATGTTTTCGGGTGAGTTTAGACCCTATAATGAGTGTAATGAGGTTTTCTTTGCACGGTGAGTAACTGTCGGTTTTTCCGTAAACTCGGCCTACTTATAGCACTTTATACTCATTTCCCGAGCACCCGTAGTTTGTGGGGTTATGTGTATGCTTGTTGTTTCCTTGTTTATGCAGGATTTGGGTGAGTCGGGAGCCCGGAAAACGATTATCTATGAGTCTAGACGTGTCCGAGGCGAGAAACGAAGGCTAAGTATGAAAAAGTGGAATTTTTGAAGTTAAGGCATCTATCCGTACGGACAAACGTCTGTCCGTACGGACAACTCTCAGATAGATGCAAAAATATTGAATAGAGACTTATCCGTACGGATATCCATTTATCCGTATGGATAGAATGAAGCAGCAGAGAGCCATCCGGACGGATAGAAAGCCAGTTGTACGGACAGACACTTGGGAGCACAAAACAGAAGATGTGATCAGAGACCTATCCGTACGGATCAATTTCCAGCCGTACGGATAACATGGAAAATCAAGAACTATCCGTACGGATAGCCTGTTGTCCGTACGAATACGCTGAATTTTGCCCTAGGCTATAAAAGGGCACCTCAAACGTTTTCTTCAGTAGACTTTAACGAATTTAGATAGTTTTAGCCTCTTTTGGGCGATTTCCTTCGTCCGAAAGCGTAGAATTAAGTGCCATATATCATTGTTCTCGTTTTTCGATCCTCTATTACATTAGATACATTACAACATCAATCCGTTACATTTCGATTGTCATTTGATCTTTGTGAGCACAACTTTGGTACTTCATCAATTTTCAATAAAGTGGGTATGGTTTCTTGTTCTTTTATCGTTTATATCATGAATTCCTGTACCGTTTATTGTTTCAATTCGAAAATGAGTAGCTAAATCTTTCGTACGGCCGAATTATGTGAAAGCAGATGAAACGCCATTAGGGAGATGAACCGGGAGGTAGTGTAGCACGTAATAAAATGTTCTAATCGATAATTCATATCACGAAACCTGCTTTAATCGTAATTGAGCTAGCTTGATCACCTAGTTAACCATCACACACACCTAGCTTATAAATGTATGTTGCAAATGAAGTGTGGGAACCGGGTTTCGGGACCGTAGACGTTTTGGCTTAAAAGGTAGTTTGACACTACACGTACCTTTAGATTGACACCCTAGTCGTTAGGTCCATGTCCAATACGGGGTTTTTATCGTTCATTCGAGGCGAGTCTAGAACTTAATCACATTTGGACTTGACACTTGTGAGTTTATCATTAGACAGACAAGGAAGGTAGAGCACACTCCTGGGGTAGTTTATCTGAGGGTAGAGTAATCCGCTGGATCGTAGTTCGGCGGTACCTCTTTTAATCGTTAAGAAATCCGATCAGTATAATTTTTCTTTTATGCAATAGTATAACGACATATTTTTCTGGTTGACCTGAACTGAGTGCTAAGTCATCTCTGGTACTCAAAGCCAATCTCTGTGGGTTCGACCTCGGACTCCTCAAGCACTACCTACAATCGATCCGGTCCGCTGCCGGTTAGAAAGTAGATTTTGCTAAGGTTTCGAGTTTTTACTTGATTAACTGGATTGCAAAAATCTCTTATCAACAGCAACACCAACCAGACAGGACCAACAAAATGAAGTGTTAAATGGTCAGAGGCAGCCGAATGGACAAAATGGTCAAGTGGGGGGTGGTCAGTTCCAAAATAACAACCCACCACCTCTCCGCCAACAGCAACACCAACCAGGGGGTGGTCAGTTTCAGCAACAGCCACCTGGCCAGGACAATTTGCAAAGGCAGATGTATCAGTTAATTCAACAACAGATGGCACAGATTCAACTTCTGCAAGCGAATCAGAACAACCTGAATAATAACCCGAACGATCAACAGCTTCCGTTGGTCTAGAACCAGCAACAGCAGAAAAACCCACAGGAAAATTAGGGGTTTGTATTGGCAAGGGATTACATGGTTACCCCGTATCAAGGGACCGGACATAATCCGATCAGGATCCCAGCCATCCATGCTAACAACATGGAACCGAAGCAGAATGTCATCAACCTGATCAGCGAGAATGCAGTTTTTACGGGCAGCGGAATGAGGACCCGAATGAATTCTTAGACAACTATCTACAGATCATCTCGACACTAAAGGACAACGGAGTGAGCGAGGAGGCGCTCAAGTTGATGATGTTTCAATTTGCATTAAGGGGAGCTGCAAGAACATGGTTCAACACCCTTCCTAATGCCTCATTATCTACATAGGCCGAAGTGGCCGATGTGTTTCTGAAGAAATATTTTATGCCAGCAAAGATTGAGGATTTAAAGCGAGAAATACACAATTTCAGTGGGTGAAAGGGGGAAACCATGAAAGAGACAGTTGAACGGTTTAGGGCATTGCTAAAGAAGTGCCCTCAACACAATTTGAGTACAGTTGAGCAGGTGATAAAGATTTATAGATCCTTGGATAAGTTAGACAAAAATCTCTTAGATGCAACTAGTGGAAACGGTTTGACGAGAATTGACCCCGAGCTAGCAATACAACATATTAACGATGCTATTGAGAGGGATGATGAATGGGTTTCTAGTTTTGGGACAGAAAACCCGAAAGAGCCACAACAAACTATTAAGGCCCTTGAAGAGCAGTTGGATAAAGAAAAGGCCGCACATAATGAGTTGTTGGCACTTCAGACAGAGATGAAGAAACTGAAGAGGCACAACAGGTTTGTCAGTTGTGTGGCGGTAACCACTGGCTCGATTACATGCGACTCGAAACGAGAATGACTTATCCTCGAAATTACCACTACAGATACCACAAATGACCCAACAACAACTTTGTAGCAAATGTATCTCAAAGAACAACCGATGGCGATTATGGAAGATCTAGTTGCGGCGCTTAGTAGATTGAGGACAGGGAGTTCAAATAGCGGTAATCAGCAGGTTGCTGGGAGGAATCCGCAATTCGGTCAGGAACAAAATTCTGGGGGACAATGGAACCAGAACAACCCATTGGGTAACAACCCAAATTGGCAAGTTCCACCGAACGACCGAGATTACGAGCAATCGATGGGGTGTAGCATGGAAGAAGATTTCCAACAGAGCGATGTGAACTATGTCGGAAATAATTCTGGGGGAACCACCATTACTTGGAGTTGAAGCCATCCATTGAGGAACCACCAACAGACTTGGAGTTGAAGCCGCTGCCTTCTTATTTGAAGTATGTATACCTTGAGGATAATGATTTACTCCCTGTAATTATTTCTGCCATGCTAACCGCTTTGCAAGAAGTGAAACTGGTTCAAGTACTTAAAAAGAGGAAGTGAGCTTTTGGATGGAAAATGGTGGATATAAAGGGGATTAGTGTTGACATCTATAAGTACAAAATCATCCTTGAGGATGGGGCAAGACTGAGGCGTCAACCGCAGAGGAGACTGAATCCGCATTTACTGGAAGTGGTAAGGAAAGAGGTGGTGAAGATGCTGATTTTGGGCATAATCTATCCTATCTCGGATAGTGAGTGGGTGAGCCCCACACAGGTGGGGCCAAAGAAAGGCGGTATTACTGTGCTGACAAATGAGCAATGTGAGTCTTTTTCTGTACGTCCTGTTACTGGTCATCGAGTCTGCATCGATTTCCTTATGTTGAATGAAAAGACTAGGAAAGATCATTTCCCCCTCCCGTTTATTGATCAAGAGTTAGATAAACTTGCTGGTCATGCGTTCTATTGTTTTCTAGACGGATTCAGTGGTTATTACCAAATCCATATTGATGTTAATGACCAAGATAAGACCACTTTTACGTGTCCTTATGGCACCTTTGCATTTCGAAGAATGCCGTTCGGGCTGTGTAACACACCCGCGACATTTCAGCGATGCATGGTTGCCATTTTTGCTGATATGATAGATCAATGCATGGCTGTGTTTATGGATGATTTTACTGTTTTTGGGGATAGTTTTGATGCATGCTTTCTTAATATAGATAGGATGGTTGCTAGGTGTGAGGAGAGCGATCTAATCTTGAACTGGGAGAAATGTCACTTTATGGTGACTGAGGGGATTGTACTAAGTCATAAGGTATCAGCCAAGGGGATAGAGGTTGATAGGGCTAAAGTAGACGCTATTTCTAGGTTGCCTATGCCTTCTAATTTGAAAACGTTAAGGTCTTTTCTGGGACATGAAGGGTTCTATCGTAGATTTATCCTAAGTTCGCCCAAAAGGCTACACCCCTTACCTCTAAGTTAAAGAAGGGAGTGAACGTGACTTTCGATGAGGAGTGCGTAGAGGCTTTCAATGATATTAAGAAGCTTTTGACTGAGGCTCCCATTCTGATAGCTCCAAACTGGGAGCAAGGTTTTGAAATTATGTGTGATGCGAGCGATCTAGGCGTGGGGGCGTGTGTTAGGCGCGTAAGGTCGATAAGCTATTTTAACCCATTTACTATGCCAGTCATACCCTTAACCCGGCCCAACAGAAGTATGCCACGACTGAGAAAGAGTTGTTGGCGGTGGTCTTCGCTTTTGATAAGTTTAGGTCCTATCTGGTGGGTTCTAAGGTGATCGTGCATACGGATCACTCTGCTTTGCAATACCTGTTTGCAAAGAAGGATGCCAAACCACGCTTGTTGAGATGGATTCTACTCCTTCAGGAGCTCGACGTGGAGATTAGAAACCGTAAGGGTTGTGAGAATGTCGTAGCCGATCATCTCAGTCGTATAGAGCCGGTTAAGGATGAGGAATCAGAGAGGGTGGAGATAAATGACTCGTTTCCGGATGAGCAACTGTTCGTGGTGGACACTATGTTGCCGGAAAAGTGAGGGAATTTTCTACGTAAAGGAAAAGAGGGTGCACCGTGGTTTGCCCCGATTGTGAACTACCTTGAGAGTGGGTTTATAGATTCAGAGTTGGATGAAAATCAGAAGAAGAAGCTCATGAGTGAGGCTAAGTACTTTGTTTGGGAGGACCCTTATTTGTTCCGGTTGTGTGCCGACGGTATTATGAGGAGGTGTATAACCGAGGCTGAGCGGTTGAGCATGTTATCTTTTTTCCATGATAAAGAGGCCGGGGGCCATTTCTCGGGGCAGAGAACCACGTTGAAAGTTTTACAAAGTGGGTTGTATTGGCCCACGATCTTTAAGAATGCCTATGCTTATGTCAAAACTTGTGACGCGAGTCAACGTTCGGGCCGAATCTCAAGAAGGAACGAAATGCCTCAACAGCGTATTGTTGTGTGTGAAGTTTTCGATGTTTGGGGCATCAATTTCATGGGACCTTATCCTCCTTCCTTTGGGAACAAGTTCATTCTAGTAGCTTGTGATTATGTCTCAAAGTGGGTGGAGGCGATCGCCTCCCCCACTAATGACAGACATGTAGTCATCAAGTTTATGAAAAAGTTCATTCTGACACGATTTGGTGTACCAAGGGCGATAATTTCTGATAATGGCACTCATTTCGCCAATAGAGATTTGGATAAGCTGCTTTTAAAGTATATGGTAACTCATAAGTTAGGAACGGCCTATCATCCTCAGACGAGTGGCCAGGTGGAGGTTTCCAACCGTGGTATTAAGAGAATTCTGGAAAGAACTGTGGATAAGAACTGTAAGAACTGGTCCATGAAATTAGATGATGCGCTGTGGGCTCACAGAACAGCGTTTAAGACTCCGATTGGTATGTCTCCATACATGATCGTTTTTGGAAAAACTTGTCATTTACCAGTGGAGATTGAGCATAGAGAGCATTGGGCCATTGAGGAGTTGAATATGGACGAGAATCTTAGTGGAGAAAGGAGGATGGCTCAGCTAGTTAAGTTGGAGGAGTTTCGCCTGTGAGCTTATGATTTCTCGGCTAGATATAAAGAGAAAACTAAGCTCCTCCACGATCAACTGATAAAACCGAAGTTGTTTAAGGTGGGAGATGAGGTTTTACTGTATGATACGCGATTACATCTTTTTCCTGGGAAGCTGAAGTCCCAATGGTCGGGGCCTTACACCATTGTGAAGATGTTCGACTCGGGAGCGGTAGAGATAAATCATCCAAAGTACGGGACCTCAATTACCAATGGTCTTCATTGAAGAGATATGAGAAGTTTCCGTTTGATGAGGCCCTCGAGGTTGTGATTTTGGAAGATCCGAAGTTGGAGGAAGTAAGCTGTTTAGTCCCGTCATGGACTCCAATGCATGACGTACCACTCTTATAATCCACCATCCGTCATCTCTCTATCCCTCGTTTTCCTCGCCCGTTCCGGTAGTATAACTTGAAAAAACCGGCACAGTTTAAGTCATTCTGTCGAGCCAACGACATTAAACAAAGGCGCTCGGTGGGAGGCAACCCACCATCTTCTGTGTTTTCTTTGCTCTTGAGACCCACGTGTTGTGTTTTTGGTGTCTTGGTTGTGTTCGGATGGTCACGAGGGGGTTTTTCTATATAAAACTTCATTTTTCACTTTGCCTGCCTCCATCCGTATGGATAAGTTATCATCTGGACGGATAACTCTCAGTACACAAAAATTTTCAGTTTCAGCCATTCGTCCGTACAGATAGATTCTTATCAATACGGATAACTCTCAGTCAGAAAGATATGGATTTTCATAGTATCATCCGTACGGACAGTTTCACCATCCATCCGGACAGTTCATCCCCTCAGCTTATCCGTACAGACAGGTTTTTACCCGTCCGGATAGACCTAATTCTATAAATACCCCCTCCTCCCAACCCCATTCACGGCTTCTTCTCCAAATTTCACCACCCCCGATTTCTTGCCCTCAAACACACAAAATCTTCAATTCTTCACCGTTTTCAGAAATTCTTGGTGCTATAAACACCTATCCACCCCCTCTCTTCAATTCTTCAAACAAAATCCACCAACAAACAACGATCGAGGAGAATCAAGCAACTTTTTGGCCGATTTTCGTAGGTCCAAAAATCCCATCTAGGGCTTCTCCGTTGATCATCCGGGCTTCCGTCAACTCCGTTGCACTCCTATCGTACAGATTGGTAAGTCTAGTCGATCTTTCTCAGTTTAATTTCACTTTTTCCCGGGGTCGATTTTTGAATCGAACCCCAAACGAACCTTTAACTGATTAAGTTGTCTTTTCTTGTTTTTCTTGCTTTGTTGTTGTTCGTGATGGGGTGTGATGGTTTGGGGACGTCTGCATGGCTGTTTTGATTATTGTGGTGGTGCTTTATGGTGAAATATTGGTGTTACGGTGGATTGACGGGGTGTTTGATTTCATTTTGGTTTTTTGGGGGTGTTTTTGATCAGTGTTCATAATGAGTCCTAAGAAGATAGCCGCTGAGGGGGGTTCTAAGTCCGTAACAGGGAAGGGGAAGGGCAAGGCTATTGCCACTAGTAAGAAGAAACCCAGGGTCGAGGAGATTCCGTTGGAAACTTTGAACAGGCCGTTGACAATGGGGGGTGATAGAATAGATAGACCGGTGCGGGAAGCTAGGAAAAAGCTAGTTTATGGTCAACTTGCAGATGAGTCGGGGATGGATATGGATGTGGATGAGGAACCGTTAGTCGACCCTCGGAAGGCAAAAAAATCTAGAACGGGGGCAGCCCCGGGAGGTCAAGTAGGGACTCCCGAGAGGGTTAGAATTTCTGAGGTGAGAGCACAAGCTAGGAGGGCACCAGGGGGTGTTTTGCCTTTCAAAGATAGATTTATCAACGAGAATGCCGAGAAAGAATTTACATCGAGATTCAAAGGTCGGGAAATTTTAGAAAGGGCCGTTGATTTGGAAAAGGTTGAGAAAAGTTTCCAAGACAATTTGAAGAAAAGGAAGTGGGATGAGTTTATTAAGGTGCCGGATTTCAATGTGAGGAAGCCCAATTTGACTTTGGCATGGGAGTTTTTGGCCAATTTGAGTGAGGCGGATCTGTTATCGGGGGTGGTGAATGTCCGGGAAGTTGATGTACCATTTACACCCCAGGCCATTACGGACTATTAAAAGCTTCCGGTTGTCTATTCTGATTATTTGGATGCGATCAAGGATAAGTAGGATAAGGGGGAAAGACCCATTTGAGGAGTTGCGTTTAGCCATTGATCCTGACATCCCTTGGACATTGAAGAAGACCGGGGTGGCTAGTGTGAGAGACATGCTCAAGACCACTCGTTTCTCCCAGGATTGGAAAGTGAAAGCCCGTTTTGTTCAGAACCGCCTTCTACCCAAAGACAATTTCCATAAGTTCATTATGCTTGATTTGGCTATGCTCTACGCTCTTCACTTAGACATCCCGATAGATGTGGGAAGGGTGTTGTATAACGAGATTACAAAGAACCGGAAAGATCAGAGAGCCAAGCTTGTTTGTATCCATCTACTCAATGGTTTATGTTTGAAGGCGGGTGTGAAGGAGTATGATTTGGATGAGCGGCATACGAAGAAGCCGATTTTGTTGAGTCCGCTATCCGAGACGGGTCCGGGTGGACCATCTGTCGAGGGGGATGTTGAGCACGAGGCTGAGGGTGATGAAGAGCAGGGTGATCAGGGTCCTGAGGCAGAGCCAGTTGCTGAGCACTCGTCTGATTTTATCCGCACAGTTCCCTTACCAACACGCACCCGGTATTTGATGATGGATGGGCTGTGGAATATGCTAGACATGCAGCGGATTCAACTGAACGCGTTAACCGAAGGGGTGCAGGTGCTCGGAAGATACCTACCGGACATGCCCGAGCTTGAGGTAGATGAGGAGGCTTACCGGTTCACGTCTTTCATCGAGGAGGCCATCGAGTTATGCTTAGAGGAGGATGCAGCCGAGACGATTTTTAGAGCTGCCCCGAGCGCTTCTGGAGAGGGTGCTGGTACCTCTCAGGTTGCCCCATCCACTGCTACCACTGCTACTGCTGCTCCTACCATAGAGACCCCGGGCACACCAGGGACCACCCTAGCCACTGCTACTACTGCTACTACTTCTGCTTCTGAGCCCACACTACCTCTTCCCGAGGACCAGACTGGAGTTTAGAGTCGATGCTGTTCCTTTTGAGTCGGTCCTTAGTTTTCCCTTATGTCAGGGTGTTGGTGTCTCTGTCTCCGTTTAGATTTGGCTAGGGTTTTTGGTTCGCGATCATTTTTGTGCTACTATTCTCTCCTTGGTTTGTAAGCCATAAGGCACCTCTTTTCACTACTTTAGCCTTCTTGACTTGCTTTCTGGATTATTCATGGATGGATGATGATTTTGGATTTTTATATATCATGTTTGATGCGTTATCCATATACTACTCTTATTCGAGTTTTCTGACGTAACGAGGTCGAATATTTTGATTATCCCCGGATTTCCCCCTTATTAATTGCTATGGCACGTGGACCATGTCCCATGCACGTATGTTTTGGATATGTTTTTCTTTATGTTGGTATTCGGGATGCTTTACCTCACGACCGTTACGGGACTTGATCACACCATTTTTCCGGGCTACTAAGCTAAGTCTCTTTTTCCTTTTCGTTCACACACCGAGGACGGTGTTTCACTAAAGTGGGGGGTGGGACGACTTAGCTTATTCGCATGTTTTCATAGTTTACTATGCCGTTATGTGATGAACTTAGTTTTACTTGGTTTTCGAGTTGATTTCTAGGCATTTTCAAAATTTTTCCCGGGTTTTAACACCGCGATATATGCATGTTTTTCACGGTTGAGTTAGTAAACGGTTTTTAGCCTTATGAATGTCTTGCAGTGAGTCCATTATATCACGATACGAAACACTTTTAGTACACGTTTGACGACGGTTATACTTAGTACGATTACTTTACACACCTGTACCCTTAGTTTTGAGGCGAAATAGAAAGGATTCACCCTGGGTAGGTTCGGGATAACGGGAAAGGCATTTCTTTGAAGCGACCAGAGCCAAAAGCCAACATCCCAACATTATCCCTCTAAACCCTCCTAAGCCTTGATAGGAACGGTCTGACCACCGTCCGAAATTTGAGCCGTTTTGGTTACTTAGCTTGTAATTCCCAGCCCTGAGCTGATAATTTGGTCACGTTTCTTTTTTACTACCCTACGAGTGGACTTAGTTGTTCTTTTAGACACACTTGCCAAGGCAAGTGTGGGGTGGGAGAGAGTATTTGAAATGATATGAGGAGGGAGTTTTAAGCCAACATCTAGAAGGGGAGGAACTCGAGGAAATCTTCGATGTGGCCTTTGGTTTGAAAGAAAAGTCTTGTTTAAAAAAAAAGAAAAAAAGGAGTGAATAATGTTGAACAAAAGAAAGCCGGAAAAGGAGTATGCATATTAGCTAATATGATGTTGAGTTTGGATGTTGTTCTAATGGGAATTCGAAAGAAGCTTGGTGGTTTTCTATGTTCGAGTTGAGGGAGTACACGTAATGATTAGGTTCACTCATGCCTTCTTTTCTCCAGTCCCAAATTATCTTTCGATAACCCCATCCGAGCCTAACGTTATAACCTTTCAAGTCCTACCTGACCGGATCTCTGGCCCTGGTGAACCTCGATTAGTGGAGACTCTAGGAAGGGCAGGATTGTGTGCAGTCGTTTGTCCGGCATTCCAAGCTGGTAACCGTATTGAGTATAAGTCGTCGTCATTCACCACACACTCACTCCGTTTCGTGATTTTGTGGAGTCAAGGTATTACATTCACTTGTCTAAAGTCCTTTTACTTTGATATTATGAAACGCATGCATGTACCGTAAAGTTGATTCCTTGGCATTGTTTGATCGCCTGATTTACTCGAGGGCGAGTAAAGGCTAAGTGTGGGGTGGTGATAGGAGCCAACTTTACTGTACATTTATGTACAGTTTAACCAACGGTTATCATGTTTCTAGCATGTTTTCGGGTGAGTTTAGACCTTATAATGAGTGTAATGAGGTTTTCTTTGCACGGTGAGTAACTGTCGGTTTTTCCATAAACTCGGCCTACTTTTAGCACTTTATACTCATTTCCCGAGCACCCGTAGTTTGCGGGGTTATGTGTTTGCTTGTTGTTTCCTTGTTTATGCAGGATTTGGGTGAGTCGGGAGCCCAGAAAACGATTATCTATGAGTCTAGACGTCTCCGAGGCGAGAAACGAAGGCTAAGTATGAAAAAGTGGAATTTTTGAAGTTAAGGCATCTATCCGTATGGACAAACGTCTGTCCGTATGGACAACTCTCAGATAGATGAAAAAATATTGAACAGAGACTTATCTGTACGTATATCCATTTATCCGTACGGATAGAATGAAGTAGCAGAGAGCCATCCGGACAGATAGAAAGCCAGCTGTACGGACGGACACTTGGGAGCATAAAACAGAAGATGTGATCAGAGACCTATCCGTACGGATCAATTTCCAGCCGTATGGATAACATGGAGAATCAAGAACTATCCGTACGGATAGCCTGTTGTCCGTACGGATACGCTGAATTTTGCCCTAGGCTATAAAAGGGCACCTCAAACGTTTTCTTCAGCAGACTTTTACGAATTTAGGTAGTTTTAGCCTCTTTTGGGCGATTTCCTTCGTCCGAAAGCATAGAATTAAGTGCCATATATCATTGTTCTCGTTTTTCGATCCTCTATTACATTAGATACATTACAACATCAATCCGTTACATTTCGATTGTCAAGATTTGATCTTTGTGAGCACAACATTGGTACTTCATCAATTTTCAATAAAGTGGGTATGGTTTCTTGTTGTTTTATCGTTTATATCATGAATTCCTGTACCGTTTATTGTTTCAATTCGAAAATGAGTAGCTAAATCTTTCGTACGGCTGAATTATGTGAAAGCGGATAAAACGCCATTAGGGAGATGAACCGGGAGGTAGTGTAGCACGTAATAAAATGTTCTAATCGATAATTCATATCATGAAACCTGCTTTAATCGTAATTGAGCTAGCTTGATCACCTAGTTCACCATCACACACACCTAGCTTATAAATGTATGTTGCGGCGAAGTGTGGGAACCGGGGTTTCGGGACCGTAGACGTTTTGGCTTAAAAGGTAGTTTGACACCTACCTGTGCACTAGATTGACACCCTAGTCTTTAGGTCCATGTCCAATACGGGGTTTTTATCGTTCATTCGGGCGAGTCTAAAACTTAATCACGTTAGGACTTGACACCTGTGAGTTTATCATTAGACAGAAAAGGAAGGTAGAGCACACTCCTGGGGTAGTTTATCTGAGGGTAAAGTAATCCGCTGGATCGTAGTTTGGCTGTACCTCTTTTAATCGTTAAGAAATCCGATCAGTATAATTTTTCTTTTATACAATAGTATAACGACATATTTTTCTGGTTGACCTGAACTGAGTGCTAAGTCAGCTGTGGTACTCAAAGCCAATCTCTATGGGTTCGACCTCGGACTCCTCAAGCACTACCTACAATCGATCCGGTCCACTGCCGGTTAGAAAGTAGATTTTGTTAAGGTTTCGAGTTTTTACTTGATTAACTGGATTGCAAAAATCTCTTATCATCCCTTGAAAGGCTTTGGTTAAGTTTAGAGAGGGGGGTGAATAAACTTTACACTTAAAACTTTTGGAGTTAACAAACTCAAGAAGTTCGATAGCTGCAGATTGCTCGATGAGTCTGACAACTCATGTAATCTCTATTTTTGTTGATTTTATTGAATTTGTTGCAGCGGAATATATTCAAATTAAGCCTTAATACTTGTTGTTAAAATATGATACTAAGTATTAGATACTCAGTAGTGCAATTGCGTGATTCAGTTGCTAGTTTCAGCAGGTTGATGTGTTAAATATGCTAGATGCAGAAATTAAATACAGAAAGTAAGTAGGCAGATTTTATAGTGGTTCCAGGTGGTGTAATCCTGTCAGTCCACTCTTCTCATGTGATGTTGGAGGAAATTCACTAGAGATCTTTGAGGCTGCAGTTACAAAAATCCCTAAGTTGTTTGTCCTTCACCAATAACTATGGTTTCACAAACAGAACACTTGGAACATGTAGGATTGCTGCTCCAAAGTCTTCCACTGGTCCTTGAAGGGTAGGATTGCCTCTTCACCAGCTCCACCACAAACAACAGTCCTTGACATCCAAAGATGCTTCACTGTCTTCACTCTTCAGCAGGTTTCTTGTAAAAGAAAGTTTGAATCACAAAGTGATTCAGCTTTCAGCAGCTTGATCAGGATGAAATGATCAGCAGCTTGAAGACTTCAAGTGTGTAAACTTGATGTAGCTTGATAACATATTACACTTGAAGAATTTACTGGATCAGTAGCTATAAGTTCAGTAGGGCCAACAGGGTGATTTTCTTCATAAGAAACTAGATAGCTTCAGGCAAATTATCTTGTTGTTTATGTGTTTTTCATCACCATTCATTCTTTGTTTCTGTATCAGGGGTCTTCTATTTATAGGTGAGAATCCTTGTGACTTATGTTCGAAATTCAAAACATAGCCGTTTCAGATTTGTCCCATCTTGACTTGCTTTACGTCCTCAGTACATAGTAATCGACATCGCTGTCGATTTACTTTTGACGATTTTGATTTGTTCACCCTTTGACTTGTATCCATTGGATAACCCTCTATTTCTTTCCAACGTCCTTTTAATCTTAGCCATTGATTTGTTGACAAAATCAAGAGTTGTTATCTGTCCTTATCCTTGTAATATTCCAATGTAACCTTTAATTAAATCGAAATATATGTTCAGCAGGTTCCTGTGAATGTAAGTCTGCTAAAATGCATATCAGTCGCTGAACCAAAGTTGTTGGGTTTATAAAACACTGCAGCTTACTTCTCTTATATCTAACTTTTTATTATGAAGTTAGATTACACCATTTTGATCATAACCAAGTTCCAATCACCATTTAACTTATGGAACTTAGACCTTGAACACAAGGTATATGCAATCAGTTTACGTCATCACAGACTTCCCTAAAATTCTGATTCCATATCCTTTATTTTAAATACTAAGTTTGATCCCTTAGTCTTCAATAACTAAGTTTGAGCCCTCAGCCTTCAGTCTTCAGCAGGTTCCTAAACTAGTCTATAGACTCAGGTACCCTACTGATCTAGACAGGTCTGCTGATGAAAGTCAGCTGACCTTTTACAGTGCTTGTTTGATCAAACCTATACAAAGATCAAACTCTAATACCCCTATACATTTGATCTAGACAACTTTTTTCCTTTGCTCTATAACAGCTAGTCTGACACTCATCAATAAAACTTAAAATAAGTCCAACAATTTCCCCATTTTGGTGATGATGCCAATACCCTCCTTACAGCAAAGAAAAAAGAGTAAAAACAAAAACAGATCAAATTCAGTCAATTCTCATTATAATCAGTTTGTTCAAAAGTTATTACAATCTAGATTCAGCAAAAATAAAAGGCAGGTGTAAGTATGCTGATCTAGTTCCTCATTTCCCTTTCTTGTCTTTCTTTCTCTTGCTGCTCTTGATATTCCCTTATATCTCTAACCATTTCTCTCATCCATTGATTTTCAATAAGGGAAAAATCAATATGAGGATTCACTTCTTTCCACCATTTCCATGCCTCAGGTAGAGTAAGGTTAATTTGGTGTACTCTGAAACCTAAACGTATGTACAACTGCTTGAATTCTTCCAGTGAATCTTTTGCTGATGTAGTGGGTAGACTTCTTCCACCTCTACCACCTCTGTGTGAAGATCTTAGAGCTTTGACTCTAGCTTCCCAGAATTTCTGTCCCAAGAAGGAATTTAGCCCTTGTCATGGTAAGGTCTCCTCTTATTGTAATATAGCTTCTTGTATTCCTTGAAGAGGTCATCAGTCAGTGGAAGTCTACCAGGTGTAGGTTCTCTGTATGCATTGGTGTCAGCCTCCCATTTCTTTTGAGTAAAAATCCTAGCAGCCTCTTTTGCTGCTGCTGTTTCGCTCTCTTCCCCCTTATTGATATCATCAACAAAATTGGAAAGCAGGCCATGAACACTCTCCTGTGTGATCATTAAGTTGTTCAGTTGACCCTCCATGATTTCTGTTCTGGTGTCAACTGCAGTGATCCTCCCTTCCATTGTCTGCTCCAGTAGATTGATCCTCTCAGTAATCTTAGGATCCAATACAGCAGGGTGAGGTGTTTCAGCAGGTTCAGCCACATCAGGCTTGGGTGCCTCAGCAAGCTTGTCAAGTTTATGGTGAATAGAGGCAAACTGTTCTTTCAAGAACTTCTCCTTTAGTGTATTGCCTTGTTTAATGCCTCTCACATCTTGAGTTAGATCAGCAAGAGCAAATTGTGTAGATGTGATATTGGAAGCAACTGTTTCAGTAGTCCTCAATCTATTTTCCACCAGATTCATCAAATCTTCAAATCTTTGCTCTTGTCTGTCAAGTTGAGTTCTTAACCTTGTAATGTCACTTCTGACTTCCCTCAACTCATCCAACACTTGTGCTGGTACCCCACCAGCCATTCCTCCAGCCATATGTCTAGCAGCTTCATCAGCAGGCTCTTCAACATTGTATTGTGCCATCTGTCTGCTGACAACAATGGCCCAACTCATATCCCTTCCAGCAGGGTTAGGACCTTCCTCAACTAAATTTGCAAAAATTTCCTCCAAGATTGGATCTTGAGCAAGTTCTTCAAAAATTGGTACAAATGCCTTTTGTGGTTCAGCCGCAATAGGTTCTTCTTCAGGCACTTGAAACTCCTCATCACTGAAGTCATAGTCCAGCAGCTGTTCATCCTCATCAATAACAGTAGTATGCTGACTATCTTTTCCTCAAGTAGCCTTTACCTCAGTAGGCTGTGCTTCGTTAGATTGCACAACAGTAGCAGGTTCTCCAAAAACTTGTTCTTCCACAATCTCATCAGCTTGAACATGGGTTTCCTCCAAACCCATTGTGTGTTCCAACCTTTGTCCAGGTGCTGTTTGATCCTCAGCAACCTGTACCACCAGTTCCGACCTTTGTTCAGGTGCTGTCTGTTCCTCAGCGGCCTGAATCACCTTAAAAAGTAATGGTGATCCTTCAAAACCCATCACTATGTCCAATCTATGTCCAATCACTTTCTGTTCTTCAGTGAGTAGGACCCTCTTTTTTCATAAAAATAAAAGGAAAAGTAGCCATGTTTTCCTCTAGAAATCCTCCGGCTTCAGCAATCTTTTGAAGATTCTCAGCAGATTTAGATAGAGTGCCCTGAGTATCAATCTATTCTTAATATTGAACTGAATCTTCAGAACTGATATCAGGCTCACTATGTTCAAAAACCTTCTCCTCATCCAGATTTTCAGTCTGCTGATCATCAGGATTCACATCAGATTCCACAACCTTGAATGTATCACATGTGCCAACCTGTTACCTCCAAGATTTATTCCATCATTAATTAGAGCCTCCAAATCATCTATGGTGAGATCTTCCAGATCCTCATGCATTTGTTCACTTTGTTGGCCCTCAGTAGACTTGCCATCATCAGTAGACTGTTCTGCTCTAGGTTCATTTAACAATGCAGTTCCACTGGCTTCTCCTTGATGTGAGGGATGATCATCACCAGAATCAGATGATGATGAATCATCACTATCAGGTCCATCCCTAGGAGTCTTGAACATGATACCTCCTTCTCCCTTTTCACTGTCAATGATTTCCATTAACCTCATCTCCAGCAAAGAGGTATTGACCAGATCAAGTAGGTTTTCCACCACTAATTTTTCAAAAGCCCATTCTTCAAAGTCTGTCATTGGCTCAATAGCTGATTTTTGTTTCTTATAATATCCAAACTTCCATTGAAAGTAATCAGCCACCAACTTGAGTTTAAGATCAACATATCATTCTTTTCTTTTCTTTTCTTTTCCTTCCTTTCAAATGGCATTGAAGGCTTTCTTGCAGCAGGTTGTTCAACTTGTTGTCCTCCGAAGGTCTCAACAAGTAGATTCAAAGTTTCCTCAACAGATGCATCTAGGTCAGTAGGTTCTTCTGGTTGTAAATTTGTACCTACCACCTTCATATATTCTACACTTGGTTCCTCGTGACTTACATGCTCATCAGCAGGGTCAGCAACAGATTGCTTTTCCCCCTGAACTATTGCAGAAATGACAGGGTCTTGTACCATTGTATCAATTTCCACAGCAGGTACAGATGCAATAGTCTGCTGTGGCTCTTCAGTAAGTTGTTCAACAACAACTTCTGCAGCTCCAGTAGGAGGCTCAACGGCCTCTTCTTCTTCTTCTTCTTCTTCTTCTTCTTCCCTTTGTTCTTCCAGGACCCTCAATTCCTTTTCTTCACCATGTTTCTTTTTCTTTGCAATTTCCTTCATTCTCTTGGAAAGTTGTTCAGATTCAACTTCAGTAGCTTTCCTTTTTCTATTATCTTCCTTCTGTTGCTCTTTTAAGATTTCAGCAGTAGACTTCTTCTTTACAACTTCAGCAGGGTCAGTAACTTCAACTTCAACTTCAACTGGACTCTCAGTAGACTCAGCAGTCTCTACTGATTGCTTTCTTGTTTTCTTAGGCTTTAGCATCTCAGTGATTTTTCTAGTATCAGCAGCCTTTCTCTTTTCAGCAACTTTCTTAGGTGCAGCAGACTTAACAACTTGCTTAACCTGCTCACCACCAGCATCATCATCCCCATCATTGTCCACTTTCTGTTGCTTCATCATCTACATCTTAATCATCATCTAATCCAGGAATAGGATAGTTGATCTCCTTTTTATATTTGGACTTGTTGATTTTCTCAGGTGCATCATCAGGTATCTGAAAATGATTCAGCAAGGTCTGAATCAGTAGATCTAGGGGCTTGGTTTTGGACTTCCTTATACCATCTCTATCTTCAGTAAACACCTTCTTCATATAATGTATAAAGAATCCATCCCAATCAAACTTCATACTTCTGCAAATGATGATCAGTAGGTCTATCTTGTGTCCAGAAAGTGTATCTAGACTTCCACTGAATCCCAGAATGTTCTTGGCAATAATCTTGCTCAGCAGATTATACTCAAATACAATATGCCTCACATTGATGCTTAGAGATGATGGTATGGTCTCATTTGTTTTTATTGCATCAACAAACTTCATCCTTGGCAGGTTCATCATTTCTGGATTGGTAGGAGCACCATTTCCAGGTCCAAAATGAAACACTTCTCTCAGTAGATCTGAAGTGATTTCAATTTCTCTGCCATTAACCGTTGTAGTAAAGGCTTCTCTATCTTCATGAGTGACCATGTTCTTCCAGAATTCCAAAACATTGATGTATGAAATTCTTTCCAATCTTCTATTAATAACATTCTCCAAACCAGCAACCCTTCTGATTCTTCTTCCATTGTTGTTGGCTAACTCAATAGTGTGACAGTCAGTAACGTATCCTCTCACACTTTGACTTGATCCAATATGAACATCACCTTTATCCTCCATTAGAAATGAGAAAGATGAAGAAGAAAGGTTTTAAATCTATGTTCACACAGTGTATTTTCAGAGAAATAACGATCTGAAGGTTGTAAGTAGAGACTCTGTGTATATGTCTATATATATAGAGAGAGGTGGTTGAAACTGTCAGATAATGAGCTGTACATATACTGTAGCATTAACCACGATTAAATTTGGAATAAATGAGATCTTTCCACGTGTCCCATAACTGATCCATAAAGAGTCATAATCGTTCGATCGTGTAACTGCGGTTATAAAGATAAGATAAATATCCCGGTCTTTTGCTTTTTGACTTTTGTTCGAGTTTGGTGTGTGTAACATATGCTTGCTGACTTTTGTCATCGATGAGACTTGGCTCGCCGACCTCTTGACAGAGTGTCTCGGCGATCTGGCGACAGAGTTACTCTGGCGATCTTCAATTCCTCTTGTTTTGTCAAGCGATAATACAAGATGAAGTTTAATACCAATGACTGATCAGTCAAGTGAGCTCACCCAACAGGACAAAGACCAACCCCCTTGGCAACTTCATTTGCTCAATTGTCCAAACATATATAAGTACATGGAATTGTTGATACCAATGATTAGTATGCTAAGTGAGCTCACCCAACATAGCAAAGACTAATCCCCTTGGTGAATTCCAGTACATTGCTGATCATAGGTGTATCAGTCAACTTTTATAATTCCAAGTTCAATCCTTAACTTAGCAAATCTTTCACTATCCAATGGTTTTGTGTAAATGTCAGCAAGTTGATCTTCAGTAGGGATGTAAAGAACCACCACATCTTTCTTTTCAACATGATCTCTTATAAAATGATGTCTCACATCAATATGCTTGGTTCTTGAGTGCAAGACAGGATTTTCTGTGATTGCAATTGCACTTGTGTTGTCACACATTATAGGAATTTCTCTTTCATCAATTCCATAATCCCTTAATTGTTGTCTTAACCATAATATTTGTGCACATCAACTTCCAACAGTAATGTATTTAGCCTCAGCAGTGGAAGTTGATATAGAATTCTGCTTCTTAGTATACCAGGAAACTAGTCTATTCCCCATCAATTGACAAGTTCATTTGGTGCTTTTTCTATCAATCTTGCATCCTGCATAATCAGAATCTGAGTAAGATATAACCTTAAAGCTTCCATCTTTTGAATACCATATTCCTACTCCTAGAGTCTTTTTTAGATACTTGAGAATCCTCTTGACTGTAGCTAGATGACTTTCTTTTGGTTTAGATTGAAATCTTGCACAAACACCTACAGCAAAGGATATATCAGGTCTGCTGGCAGTAAGGTACATCAGACTGCCTATCATCTTCTGTATAAGGTCTGATCAACATCTTTGCCTTCTTTGTCTTCATCCAATATACTGTTTGTACTCATAAGAGTTGATACCTTGTTGTTGTTTTCCATACCAAATTTCTTCAGTAGCTCCTTGGTATACTTGGTTTGATGAATGAAGATTCCATCTTTCATTTGTTTGACTTGCAATCCCAAAAATTAGTTCATTTCTCCCATCATACTCATTTGGAATTTACTTTTCATGAGATTAGCAAATTTCTCACATATCAATTCATTTTCAGAACCAAAAATTATATCATCAACATAAATCTGTACCAGCAGGGTGCTGTCTCCTTCATTGATTCTGAAAAGAGTCTTATCAATGGTTCCTTTTGTAAAACCATTGTCCACCAAGAATTGAGATAGGGTCTCATACCATGCTCTTGGTGCTTGTTTCAAACCATAAAGTGCCTTATTAAGTTTGTACACTTTATCTTCTTAATCTTTAACTTCAAAACCAGGAGGTTGCTGAACATAAACCTCCTCTTCCAGAATGCCATTCAGAAATGCACTCTTGACATCCATCTGGTATACTTTGAAGTTTTTGTAAGCAACATATGCCAAGAATAATATTATAGCTTCCAATCTTGCAACAAGGGCATATGTCTCATCAAAATCTATTCCTTTTGCTTGAGAATTGCCTTTTGCTACTAGTCTGGCCTTATTCCTTACAATGGTACCAGATTCATCCAATTTTTTTCTGTATACCCATTTGGTTCCAATTATATTTGCATGATTAGGCCTTTCCACTAGTGTCCAAACTTGATTTCTTTCAAATTCATTCAATTCTTCTTGCATAGAAATTATCCAATCTGGATCTGATATTGCTTCTTCAACAATTTTAGGTTCCATTTGAGATAGAAACAAGTAAACATTGCTTCTAATTGTCTTCTAGTCCTTACACCTTTCTGTATATTGCCAATAACTTGCTCAGCAGGGTGATCCCTTAACCATTTTGGATTTTCGTTATATTGATTCTCAGGAACATCATCTTCAGTAGGGTCTACTGTTGCTTCAGCAATGGGTTCAGAAGATCCTTGAACTGCCTCTGTTGTTGCATCAGTAGTGTTACCAGCAGGGTGTTCAGCAGGGGCAGAGTCAGAAACCTTTAAGTCATTTATCCTTTCCAAAACATCAACACATTATGGATCAGTGACTTGTTGATTCTTAGCAGGTTCTGAAGCTTCATCTTCCATACCAGTGAACTTAGGTTCATCAAATACAACATGTATTGTTTCTTCATGTTTCAGTGTCCTTTTATTCCGTATCCTGAATGCCTTGCTGACAGAAGAGTATCCTAAGAAGATTCCTTCATCTGATTTTTGTTGGAATGTCTTCAATTGCTCCTTATGATTTAATATAAAACATTTGCTTCCAAATGGATGGAAATAGGATATATTAGGTTTCCTTCCATTCCAAATCTCATAAGGTGTTTTTAGCAGCTTCTTGTTCACTGAGGTTCTGTTTTGTGTATAGCATGCTGTATTGACAGCTTCAGCCCAATATCTTTCAGCTAATAATGCTTCACAAATCATAGGTCTTCCTGCTTCTTTTAAAGTTTTGTTTCTTCTCTCAGCAATCCCATTTTGCTGTGGTGTACTTGCAGCAACCAGTTGGTGCAGCACACCATTTTGCTCACAGTATTCTCTTATAACTTTATTGAGAAATTTAGTACCCTTATCTGATCTTATCTTTACTACTGTCAAAATTTCTCATTTTGCAATCTCTTCAAAATTTTAGGCATCTTTTGAAGTGTTTCACTTTTATTGTTCATGAATACTACCCAAGTGTATCTTGAATAATCATCCACAACTACTAGAGTGTACTTCTTTCCTGTTACACTAGTTGGTGTTACTGGTCCAAATAGATCCATGTGCCTCAGCTCCAAAACTCATTTTGTTGAATGCTTAGTCTTTGACTTGAAGCTTGATTTTGTCTGTTTACCTTGCTGACAAGCATCACAAATAGCATCTTTTTTGAATGTGACCTTAGGTAAACCAATCACTAGTTTCTTCTTCACCAACTGATTGATATCATCAAAATTTAGATGATTTAACTTCTTATGCCATAACCAATTCAGTTCTGACTTGGTATGCACAATCATGCATGTCTCTGGAACAGCAGTATACCAATCCACAACATACATGTTTTGTTGTCTTCTTCCAGCCAACACAATTTGATCATATCTTTCACTAATGACAATACAGGCGTTCTTGTCAAAAGTGACCTTCTAACCCATGTCACAAAATTTTCCAGTGCTCAGTAGGTTGTAGTCCAGTCCTTCCACAAATACAACATTCCTGATGGTTAATCCATTTTTCACAATTGTGCCATATCCTCTTGTGTATCCCTGGTGTGTTCTTGTTGCCAAAATTCACTCTTGGACCATCCTTTGCCACAAAGTTTGTCAGATAGTGCTTATTCTTTGTCATAGTCTGGAACATCCACTGTCAAAGTACCAGACACCCTACAAAACAAAGTTAATGTATTTTAGGTACCCAAAACTGTTTGGGTCCATGATGGTTAGTGGTAAGCATGACCCTTGGCAAGTTTCCATATGGTCTTCTTTGAAAGGTATCATACTTTTGTTCATACATGTATTCTACACATCCATAAGGTTTAACATTTGGTTGTGTAGGACTCACATATGCTTTCTGGCCTTTTGGTATGTATTGCTGTTTAGAGGGATTTCTATTGTTAGAAGCACCAACATAACCATAGGTTTGCTGTCTGTTAGGAGCAACCTTGTTATATGGAGTCTGCTGAGTTCTTGTATAAGTCCTCTCCTGAGTCCTCTGCTGATTCCATTGCTGGGGTTCTACCCTAGTAGTATGGTTATATCTGTTGTTTCTAGTAGTAGGTGCAGGAATGTTCCAATCATCATCAGTAGGGAATAATCTACCTTTCTCCCTAAGATAAGTATCCCTAGAATGATTGGCCTTTTTAGGTTTAGGATTCTTATCCTTGGAATATTTCTTATTTTTGCTCTTTTGTGGTCCAGCAGACTTGGCAGCAGGTCTGCTATCAGTAGGTCTAGAAGGTATAGTAGTCCTACTCTTAGATTTATTATTTTTGTTAGGTACTGATGTCCTTTTTGACTTCTGATTTTGCTTCTTTGAGGCATTCTCAGTGGGCTTCACTGCCTCAGCAACCTTTTTAGGAGTTGGATCTTGTGCAGGTACAAACTTAGGACCTATTCTGGTACTACGTTCAGTAACCTTACTGGATCCACTCTTATTAGATTGTTGAGTTCCAAATCCAAGGCCTGTTCTATCACCATAAGGCTTTCCAGATTTGAATGCAGTAGTGGAACTAGATTGTTCAGCAGATTCAGCAGCTACTGAATTTGTAGCAGACTTATGTTGATTCTGTCCAAAATCTTTTTCCTTTCCCTTGAGAATTCTTAATTCAGCTTTTAACCTTTCAACTTCTGTTTGGAGAGCTTCTTTTTCAGCCTTCACAATCTCATAACCAGATTGTATTATCCTCAGTTGATTAAGGATGGCATCCAAAGTTTCTTCATTGTTAGAATTTTTAGGATTTAAACCACAAGTTGATTCACAATCACTTTCAGCAGGAGTGTTTATAGATACAGAATTGTATACCTCCACTGTTTCATCCATGTTTTCCATTAAAGCATAATCATCCATATCAGCAACAAGTGTAGTATCATCAAATTCATTTCCTTTTTCTGATTCAACTTAATATCCTGATTCATCTTCAGCAACCATAGCTTTCTTGCCAGATCTTCTTTGCTGACTTTTGCTCTTCAGTAGGTCTGGACAATCAGGTCTGAAATGTCCAGGCTTCTTGCAGTTGAAGCAAAGATAATCAGGTTCCTTCTTCTGTTTTAGTTCAGGACAGTCAGGTTTGAAGTGTCCTGGTTTCTTGCATTGATAGCATAAGTAATCATTGTCTTTCTTGGATTCATCCTTTTTCTTTTCACTAGATTTCTTTGTGAAATTCCTTGGAGAACCTTTTCCAGTTTTCATCATTCTGATTTTCTTGCTCAGTAGGGCAATTTGTTCTTGCATCTCATCCAGTAGATCATCTTGAGCTCCTGATGTTTCTTCTTGATGTGTACCAGCCAATGCATTGGTCTTTGGTTCTTCCTTTTCAGTCTCAGGTGCAAGTTTCTTACTGAATTCATAAGCCTTGAGATCTGAAAATAACTTAAAGGTATCCTCTTCATGTAAACTTCTCATCTCTTCTATGTCAGTCACCTTCATTTCCCAAACTTCTTTTGAAGGTAAAGCTTCTAGAATCTTTGAATTGATTTCTTCTTTTGAATACTTCACACTCAGTAGGGTGAGTTCATCCATGATGGAATTGAATCTTGATTCCATTTGTTCAATGGTTTCATTTGGTTTCATTTTGAAATCTTGGAACTTCTTCTTTGCCACACTGATTTTGTTCTTCTTGATTGCATCAATGCCTTCACAGATTAATTGCAACTTGTCCCAAAGTTCTTTTGCAGTCTTGAAATCCTTTACTTTTATGTACATATTGCTGTAAAAAGTTCTGTATATGATATCAATAGCAATAATGTTGAGGTTTGCTCTTTTTCTATCTTCAGAATTCTATTCTCTTTTTGGTTTTGGAATGTACTGTGTTTGACCATCTATAGTTATAGCCTTTATGATTTTTAGTGGTCCATCAGTCAGCACATCCATCATCTCATCGGGAGTGGCAGCTAGAAAAGCCTGCATACGATGTTTATATTCATCAAAATGATCTAAAGAACACATCAACATTGTTCTAGCATACTGGTTGTTATCCATGATGCAAAGCTTTGAAAATCAGAAACTTGAAAAAGTTTTCAAAGTATTTTCACAAGCACAACAAGTAGGATTACTTCAGAACAGAAGAACTGCTCTAATACCAATTGTTGGTCCCTTGAAAAGGCTTTGGTTAAGTTTAGAGGGGGGGGGGTGAATAAACTTAACACTTAAAACTTTTGGAGTTAACAAACTCAGCAAGTTCGATGAAGCTCGCCGATTTGCTCGATGAGTCTGCCGACCACTCGATGAGTCTGGCGACAAATTTCGGTAGTCTGGCTGTTGTTGATTTTACTAAATTTGTTGCAGCGGAATATATTCAAGTTAAGCCTTAATACTTGTTGTTAAAATATGATACTAAGTATTAGATACTCAGTAGTGCAAGTGCGTGATTCAGTTACTAGTTTCAGTAGGTTGATGTGTTAAATATGCTAGATGCAGAAATTAAATACATAAAGTAAGTAGGTAGATTTTATAGTGGTTCCAGGTGGTGTAATCCTGTTAGTACACTCTTCTCCTGTGATGTTGGAGGAAATTCATTAGAGATCTTTGAGGTTGCAGTTACAAAAATCCCTAAGTTGTTTGTCCTTCACCAATAACTATGGTTTCACAAAGTGAACACTTGGAACAGGTATGATTGTTGCTCCAAAGTCTTCCACTGGTCCTTGAAGGGTAGGATTGCCTCTTCACCAGCTCCACCACAAAAAACAGTCCTTGACACCCAAAGATGCTTCACTGTCTTCAGCAGGTTTCTTGTAAAAGAAAGTTTGAATCAAGTAAGTGATTCAGCTTTCAGCAGCTTGATCATGATGAAATGTTCAGCAGCTTGAAGACTTCAAGTGTGTAAACTTGATATAGCTTGGTAACATATTACACTTGAAGAATTTACTGGATCAGTAGCTATAAGTTCAGTAGGGTCAGTAGGGTGATTTTCTTGATAAGAAACTAGATAGCTTCAAGCAAATTATCTTGTTGTTTATGTGTTTTTCATCACCATTCATCCTTTGTTTCTGTATCAGGGGTCTTCTATTTATAGGTGAGAATTCTTGTGACTTATGTTCGAAATTCAAAACATAGCCGTTTCGGATTTGTCCCATCTTGACTTGCTTTACGTCCTCTGTACATATAGTAATCGACACTTTGTCGATTTACTTTTTGACAGTTTTCAAACTGTCCACCATTTGACTTGTATCCATTGGATAACCCTCTGTTTCTTTCCAACGTCCCTTCAATCTTAGCCATTGATTTGTTGACAAAATCAAGAGTTGTTATATGTCCTTATCCTTGTAATCTTCCAATGTAACCTTTGATTAAATCGAAGTATATGTTCAGTAGGTTCCTGTGAATGTAAGTCTGCTGAAATGCATATCAGTCAGCTGATCCAAAGTTGCTGTGTTTATAAAACACTACAGCTGATTTCTCTTATATCTAACTTTTTATTGTGAAGTTAGATTACACCATTTTGATCATAACCAAGTTCCAATCACCATATAACTTATGGAACTTAGACCTTGAACACAAGGTATATGCAATCAGTTTAGGTCATCATAGACTTCCCTAAAATTATGATTCCATATCCTTTACTTTAAATACTAAGTTTGATCCCTTAGTCTTCAATAACTGAGTTTGAGCCCTCAGCCTACAGTCTTCAGCAGGTTCCTAAACTAGTCTACAGACTCAGGTACCCTACTGATCTAGATAGGTCTGCTCATGAAATTCACCTGACCTTTTACAGTGCTTGTTTGATCAAACCTATACAAAGATCAAACTCTAATGCCCTATACATTTGATCTAGACACCTTTTTGCCTTTTCTCTATAACAGCTAGTCTGGCACTCATCACTCAAACTTAAAATAAGTCCAATAGGTTGGAAGGAGCTTATTCCCATGAAAATACTAAGAGATTTTCTTAATCTACACATTGTCTTGGTTAGGTTTCTTTTATAATTTGTCACCCTTGACACTAGGAGAATCATTTATGCACAAACTTTCTTGTGTATTGCGTCCTAGATCGAAATAATAAAAGCTTTTTGGTGTTTAACCTCACAAATCCTTGTGGGATACGACCTTGACCACTGGACTAGACTACAATTAACCCGGTACACTGCCGGTTAGATTGGATACCTAGAAAAGTCGCATCAAGTTTTTGGCGCCATTGCCTGGGATTTGTGTAACGGTTAATACTTGTACTAGCTTAAAAATTTTCAAGAATAGGTCAAACTTTTCTAATCTCCTTTCTATTTTATTTCTTTGATGCTTACCTCTTTGGTAAGTTACCAAGTGTTATTTTATAGTGTTCTTGTTGTATCTCTCTTGCAGTGGATAACCAAGACTAGACATGGTAAAGCACCGCTTACTCCTCTCATTCCGGATATCATTACGTATATTAAGGGACGAGTAGCTGAGAATAAAGTTGGTCAAGCTCGTCATGGTTTGGAACTTAGTGGAGAATCCTCCCAAGGATCATCTACCCGAGAAGTAGAAATGGATGAAGACCTTGAGAATGCACAAGGAGGGCGAGAACATAAGAATGCCCAAAACAATGAACAAAACCCAAACCTTCATATTCTTAACCCCTAAAATCTGAACAACAATCCACCACCGCTCAACAATAACCAAAACCGCAACAACAACCAAAACCGGAACCAAAATAACAGGAACAACAACAACAACAACCCTTAAACCCAAGACCCATTTGTGATCAAGCCGTGAGAAGAAATGAAACCAACAATCCAATTCGTTTACCGAGTGAGGGTGCAAACAACTTTGAAATTAAAGCTCATCTTTTTGGATTGGTTGGAACAAGAGCTCAATTCCATGAGCGTGATGATGAAGATCCACATCATCATCTTTATAACTTTGAGGAATTATGCAATACGGCCAAGAGTCAAGGTGCTAATAGAGAGTTGACTAGAATGTCAATGTTTCCTTTCTCATTGGATGGGAAAGCGAAGGATTGGTTTATGTCACTTCCTCACCATTCTTTGACTAGTTGGGAGGAAATCCAAAATGAGTTTTTGAAGCAATACTTTACACCGTGCCGGAATTTGGAATTGAAAGTTGAGATTGCTAGCTTCAAGCGAGGTGAGAGTGAATCACTTGGAGTTGCATGGGAAAGATTCAACAGGTTGTTGAGAGCTTGTCCCGATCATGGTTATCATTTGTATATGTAAATTCAATTCTTTTGTCAAAAGCTTAGAAAGGAATCAAGTGCGGATATTGATCAAGCATGCAATGGTTCGTTGATGATGAGCGTGGCACAAGATGTGTATGATGCTATTGAGAAGATTGCGATAAATAACCGAATATGGGAAACCGGTTCAAGCACAAGGAAAGTTGCTTTTGTGGGATAATCCACCGCTCAATAGGAAGTGTTAGCTCAATTGGCCTCTCTTAGCAAGAAGGTTGATGAAATAAAGGGAAATAAAAGTTTGGAAGGCAATACATCCAATGATGTGTGTAGTGTAGGAATTAGGAACGATGACAATACACCGTTAGAGATGATGGAATCCGGTGAATATTCCAATGAAGAAGTGAACTTTATGAAACAACACCGAGCTTTAAACAATGCCTACTCCATTGCGTACAATACCTTGCAAATGGATTTTCCTACTCATCATTGGCCTCCACACACTAACAAACAGGGATCATCATCTTTTGCTCCTCAACAAAAGAACTCCTTCAACACCAATGCACAAAACCAAAATTTTCAAGGCCATACTTCATTCTAACAATCACCACCGTCTGCACACTCTTACCAACAACGTCCCACACAAAACATCCCCATTACACAAACTTCAAGCTCATCTATGGAAAAAGAAGAAACATGGGAGAAATTAATGGAAAATCTTATCGGTGTTGTCTCAACTCAAGCTGCAAATATGCAAACTATGATGAGTTCCATAAGTACGGTGACAAAGGATGTTGGGACCTTGAGGACCTCAATGAGCGGTCATGACATGAGATTGAAAAACATCGAAGCATCCATACGGAACATGAAAGAGCACTTGAGCAGTGAGGGTGAGAGAATTGCTAGTAGACCGCCGGGTGGATTTCCAAGCAATACCGAAAGAAACCGATGGGAGTGAATGCAATTATAACCCAAAGTGGAAGAGTTTCTGGTAATAGAGAATTCTATGCCAACCAAGTGGGAAACAAATTTGAGAATGATTTGCATGACATGGATGAAGAAAAATAATTGAGTGAAGAAGAAGATGAGATTGTTGATGAATTCTTGCAGCGTGATGGATATGTTGAAGTGGAGAAATAGGAGGAAGAATGGGTGAAAGTCCTGAGACTTTTGAAAAACCCAAGAGCTAGTGATATGAGGATTCTTTTCAATGAGCATGTTATATTGGTGCCCGCCAATGAGAAAATGGCGCATGCCAATGTAAACCAAAGTGATTCAGAGAGTTTAGCAGGGAAAATGGCGCACATCAAGAGTGAAATGGCGCACACCAAAGGGAAATAAAGTGATTCAGAGAGTTCAGCAGGGAAAATGGCGCACGCCAAGAGTGAAATGACGTGTGCCAATATCAAACAGAAGGCTTATGGGCAAGGCAAGGAGAAAATGGCGCATGCCAATGATGATTGGCGCCCACCAGCAGCTCAGATTTTGAGGAAGGCTTCTACAACCCCATCCTGCAGCGAAGGTAAGGAAGGTATGACTTCTACTCCTAAAATCATTGATCTTGAGTCATTACCGTACCCCCTCGAGAGGAGATTAAAAAGAAAAAGTTAGATAAAAAGTATGCATGCTTCCTTGACACGTTTCGTCATTTAAATGTTAACATTCCTGTCATAGAAGCACTCACTAGCTTGCCTACTTATGGCAAGTTCTTGAAGGACATCCTCATGGAATTTGAGTTAAATGATGAAGATGGTGTACCAACAAAGTTACACAAGACCAGTGCACTGATTGCACCACACAGAGTCAACCAGCTGACTCAACCAACAAACAGACTCAGGAACTGAAGGAGAAAATTGCTTTGCTAATAAGAAAATTCCACAGATTCAAGAAGAAGCAATTCAAAGGCAACTCATCATCAAACTACAAATCAACCTCATATAGAGACACAAAGAAGAAGGATGATGAAGGAAGATGCTTCAACTGTAAGAAGAAAGGACACTTCAATGCTGACTGTCCTGAAGAAAATAAAGACAAAGATGAAGAAAAGAGAAGGCACAAATATTCAGACAAGAAGAGGCACTCAACTAACAAAAAGAAAAGTGGAGACAAGCAGTGAAGAGGATGGTAGCACAACAGACTCATCTTACAATGCTCTCATGCCAGTGAAGGCACCAGCTCAGACAATGACAAAGTTTGTCTATGTCTGATGGCTAAAGAAATTGAAGAAACATAGGTACTATCTAGAGCATCCTCATCTAGTGCATCTACTTCTGACACTGCACAATCCTCTACTTCACTTATGAATTCTACAACACTGATTCAAAATCTCATGATCAAATTTGAAGAAATTCAACTAAACCATGAAATTCGAACAAGAATATGAGAATCTGAGAAAGGAAAACCAGTAGATTGAAGAAAGAACTAGATATGCAAATTTCTTATTTACCAAATAAAGAAGTTCACTTAGCTGCTCAACAATAATAGATGATAAGTCATCTGGTGTTGACAGAATGACTAAGGAAATTGCTGTACCAGCAGAGAAGATTTCTGCACCAGCTGAGGCAATGAATGCACCCGCTTACAAGCCTTCAAAAAGGTTTCAACCCAGATCTGGTCTTGGATACAACAGTCAAGATGAGGGAGGATGGTAAACACATTTCTGAATCAAAGACTAAAACTAGTCCTAAATTCAGAAAAAGACAAACCATTAAGTCTGTCACTCATCCTGAACCAGCAAAAGCACAGACCAGTGAAGTTAAACAGAAGAGTAAATCATCTTACTACCAGTCCACTAAAGGCAAAGGCATACTGAAAGGAAATGGCAGACTTTACCTTTCAGAAGACCATTGGACTGTTTCATTCCCAGTTTACAAAAAGAGACTGGTTCATAGAAAAATCTATGGATTCAGGAAAAATCAACATAAATGTGGCCCTAGATACAAAAGACACAATGAAAATAGGCCAACTCATGTATATTGTAGAGTGACACAAGATGCAAGAATGCCAAAAAGTAAGAAATTGTATCATAATACTTTAAAAAAACAATTAGAAGATGTTCTACCATGACTTATACATACGAGGTTGACGATTTCAACTCTGCAAAAAGAAAATCATTTGGACATACACTTGGGGTAGGAGGCATGACTGCTAACATGCATGGACCCAAACAGTGTTGGGTACCTAAAAAGATCTAATTTGTTTTGTAGGATGTATGGTAAATAGACACTGGATTTTCCAGACACATGACTGGCAATAAAGATTGGTTGACTGAGTTTAAAGCTTTTGATGGCCCTAAAGTCACATATGGAGGCAAAGAAAAACATGGCAAGATTAAGGGGGAAGGCATAATGTTGAAGGACAACTTGAAGATTCAGAATGTGGAATATGTCAAGGATTGAATTTCAATCTGTTAAGCATCAGTCAATTCTGTGACAAAGGCTAAATTGTGCATTTCATCAAGGAAGTTTGCAAATTAATTCATAACAACACAGTTGTACTTGCAGGAAAAGAGAAGACAACATGTATGTTGTAGATTGGAAGACTGCAAAATTAGAAACTTGCCTACTAGTCAAACAAAAGCAATCACCAAGTTGGATCTGTCACAAAAGACTCAACCATTTGAATTTCAAGACAATCAACAAACTAGAAAAAATCAAGCTTGTGGAAGGCCTACTTGAGATCACATTCAAGAAAGAAAATCTATGTGATGCATGTCAGAAGGGAAAACAGATCAAGATCACATTCAATTCAAAACCACACCAGTCAACAACAAGAATTTTACAACTTTAGCATATGGATCTATTTGGACCAGTCACACCAGTAAGTGTAAGTGGCAAGAAGTACACTCTAGTTGCAGTTGATGACTTTTCCAGATACACATGGACCATATACATGAACAAGAAAAGAGAGACACTCAAGAAACTACATGATCTACTTAGAAGACTTCAAAATGAAAAAGAAGTAAAGATCATCAAGGTTTGATCAGACAGATGCACAGAATCTCTAAATAAAGCAATTAGAACTTACTGTGAAGAAAATGGAGTGATGCATCAACTTTCTGTAGCAAGAACCCCACAGCAAAATTGAGTAGCAGAAAGATGGAACAGAACTCTAAAAGAGGCTATTAGAACAATGATAGCAGACGCAAGCTTACCAAAAATATTTTAGACAGAAATAGCTAATACAACATTCTACACACAAAATAGATCAATCATCAACAAGCATCATGGAAAAACACCCTATGAAGTGTGAAATGGACGAAAACCTAACATATCTCATTTACATATGTTTGAAGCTCAATGTTTTGTCTTTAACATGAACCAGCTACATACTTTTGATGAAAAAATTGATGAAGCAATATTCATGGGATACTCAGGCACACGTAAATCATTTAGAGTACTAAACAATAGGACTTTGATGATTGAAGAGTCAATTCATGTAGTGTTTGATGAGCCAAACACCAGTGGAGAAGATCTACATACTCAAGAAGATCAAGTGACACAAAAACAAGACTTTGGACCAGTATACACAGAGACAGAAATACCAGTTACTACACTGAATGACACAGCATAAGACTAAGAATATGAACCAGCAGCAAGATCACCAATTATCACACCAGTAACTAATGCACCAGCTAATACATTAGAAGCACCAGATCAGGCACAATTACAACCAGATTTGAACTGGCTTAGACATCATCCAGCTAAACAAGTCATTGGAGATGTACATGCTGGTGTAAGAACTAGAAGACAACTTGAAAGCATGTTAACTTGTTTTCTGTCACATGTAGAACCAAAGATAATAGATGATGCAATCCAAGATACAGATTAGATCACTAAAATGCAAGAAGAACTCAATGTGTTTGAAAGAAATGAAGTTTGGGAACTGGTGGACAGACCAGACCTAGGAAACATCATTGGAACCAAATGGGTATTTAGAAACAAGATGAATAAACAAGGAGCAATTGTCAGAAACAAGGCAAAACTGGTAGCAAAGGGATATTCACAAGTGAAAGGCATAGACTGTGATGAAACATTTGGACCAGTAGCAAGATTGGAAGCAATCAGCCTCCTAGAATTTGTAGCTCACAAAGATTTCAAAGTCTATCAGATGGATATCAAAAGTGCAATCATGAATGGACTACTAGAAGAAGAAGTATATGTGGAGATACCCATGGTTTTCAAATCAAAGGAAAATAAGACAAAGTATACAGGCTCTAGAAAGCCTTGTATGGACTCAAAGAGGCACCTAGAGCATGGTATAAGACACTTGCACATTTCTTGATAAACAATGGATTCAGCAAAGGAAACATTGACAAAACACTTGTCAAACCACAAGATGGATCAAGCACCTTGCTAGTTCAAATATATGTGGATGATATCATATTTGGATCAGAAGATGAGAAGCTGTGTGAAAATTTTGCAAATCTGATGAAAAGCAAATTCCAAATGAGTATGATGGGAGAACGTAACTTTTTTCATGGATTACAAGTGAAACAGATGAAGGATACCATATTTATCAATCAAGCCAAATATACAAAAGACTTGATAAATGAAGAGAGTTTGAGAAAGCAATAGTACTTGAGTAAACTCAACTTATTTATTCATGATAAAAGAATGAGTATTAATAGATACAAGCTTGAAGGTGAGAGGTCCTAGTAGAGTATTAAGTGCTATGGGCGGCTAGATACTCCTATGGGTGGCTATTTCATAATAGGACAAAATAGAGTTACTTTATGACATATTAATTGTTTATACAATACAATTAATATGTCATGTTATAAATCATGTATACAAGTAAAGTGTTACATGAAATAATAAGGTAATATTTCCACACCCTCCCTCAAACTGGGTTGTATATGTCTATACAGCCAAGTTTGCTACTCAGTCTGCTGAACATAAGCGGTGGAATGGCCTTTGTGAGAATATCAGTATTTTGGTCTGCTGAGGGAACATATTGAAGTTGAATGATCTGGGCATCAATCTTCTCTTTAAGGAAATGTCTGTCAATGTCCACATGTTTTGTCTTATCATGATGAACATGATCCTCTGCCTTGCATAATGCTTAATTATTGTCACAGCAGAGTATGATAGGTTCTTCAAGGGTTCTTTGAAGTTCAATGGGACTCTTTTCAGCCACAGTGCTTCACAAATGCCCAAAACAAGTGCCCTGAGTTCAGCTCCAGCACTGCTTCTAGAGACAATAGGCTGTTTCTTGCTTCTCCAAGTGACAAGATTACCCCATACATATGAACAATAGCTTGTGGTAGATCTTCTATCTATGTGGCAACCAACCCAATCAGCATCAGTACAGACCTTAACTGATATCTCAATAGACTTAGTAAAATGTAAGCCTTGGCCAGGAGTTGACTTTAAGTACCTCAGTATTCTGTAGACAACATCCAATGTTGCTCAGTAGGGCAATGCATGAACTGACTGACAAGGCTAACTCCATATGCAATATCAGGTCTTGTATGGGAGAGGTAAATGAGTTTCCCTACAAGTCTCTGATATTGTTCTTTTCTGACAGCAATATTACCCTACACTAGTGGATTACTTGGGTCTACTGGAGAGATAGCTGGTTTGCACCCTAGCATGCCAGTTTCCTTCAGCAGGTCCAACACATACTTCCTCTATGAGACTGAGATACCCTGGCTGTTTCTTGCTATTTCCATGCCAAGAAAGTACTTGAGGTAGCCCAAATCTTTAACTTGAAACACTCTTGCAAGTAGGGTCTTCAATTTTTGGATCTCAGCAGGGTCATCACCAGTAAGGATGATATCATCCACATAGACAATAAGGATGGATCTTCTCTTATTGGTGTTTTTGATAAACATGGTTTGATTTGAGTTACACTAATGATATCCATCAGCTTTAACCACAGTAGTAAGTTTGCCAAACCATGCTCTTGGGGACTGCTTCAGGCCATATAGAGATTTCCTCAGTTTGCAAACTTTCCCTTTAGTGTGAGTGTTGGTAAAACCAGGAGTTACAGTCATATAGACTTCCTCAGTAAGGTCACTATTTAGGAAAGCATTCTTGATGTCCAATTGGTGGAGTGGCCAGTCAAGTTGGACATCAAGGGAGATCAGCACCCTGACTGTGTTTAGCTTTGCCACGGGTGCAAATGTCTCTTTGTAGTCAAGTCCATATATTTGAGTGAAGCCCCTTGCGACCAGTCTAGCTTTGTACTTGTCAATAGTACCATCAGCATTGTACTTGATGGTGAATAGCCATTTACAGCTGACTGTCTTCTTTCCTTGTGGGAGAGTGGTAAGATCCCAAGTATGTTGTCAAGAAGAGCAGTCATTTCAGTTTTGATAGTAGCCTTCCACCTGTCATGTTTGAGAGCATCCTGTATATTCTTAGGAATGAAATGAGTATCCAAATCCTGTGTAAACATAGCAAAACCAGGAGACAAGTGATCATATGACATATAATTATGAATGGAGGGATCAGTGCATGATCTCTTTCCCTTTCTAACAGCAATGGGTCTATCAACAAAATTAGTAGAAGTGTTCATAAGTTCAAGAGTTTGAGGAGTATCGTAGTTTCTTTGTGGTTCAAGATGCGTGTAGGGAGTTCAAAGTCGGGAGGTCGATGAGTCTCGATGAGGCTGGCGACGGTTAGGAATCTGCTGGGGAGCTGTTTGAATGTTAGGAGTTGGCTGAGGGATTGGAATGGCCTCAATTTCCTCCACTGAGGATGTAGTGGGAGTTAGAGGATTATGAGATGAGGGAAATGCTTCTATTTCAATAAGGTTTCCATCTATGACTGTCTCAGTAGTTTTACTGTAGTATGGGGTTTTTTTAAAGAATTTTACATCCATAGAGTTGTAGAACCTTTTGTCAGTGGGAGAATAACACTTGTAGCCCTTTCTGTCTTTGGCATAACCTAGGAAAATACACTTATGAGCTTTGGGGTCAAGTTTGCTTCTATGTTGGGCATGAATATAGACAAACACAGTACATCCAAAGATTTTTGGAGGCAAGTCAGCAATGAGATGAGGACAGGGATGAGTTGTCAGTAGGGTTTGGATGGGAGTCTTGAAATCTAACACTCTACTGGGTAACCTGTTGATCAGATATGTGGCTATTAATATAGCTTCACCCCACATGTATTTTGGCACATGTGTGGTGAACGTAATTGCTCTAGCCATCTCCAATAAGTGCATGTTCTTTCTCTCAGCAATCCCATTCTGCTGAGGTGTCTCTACACAGCTACTGATGTGAACAATTCCCTTATCATTCAGGAAGGTGCTGAGGTTGGACTCATAGTATTCCAGGGTATTATCTGTTTTTAAGATTTTAATCTTAGTGTCAAATTGAGTGGATACCATGTTATAGAACTCTTTGAAGATGGTTCCAACTTCGGATTTATCTTTAATAAAAAACAGCCATGTGATCCTGGTGTGGTCATCTATGAAGGTGACAAACCACCTCTTTCCTGTTATACTTTTAACTCTTGAAGGTCCCATACATCACTATGAATCAAAGTGAAAGGTGTGGAGGGTAAGTAAGATATTTTAGTACACAGATTTAGTAAGTTTGGCAAACTGACAAATATCACATTGAAGGTCACTGAGGTTACATCCTTTAAATAATTCAGGTAATAAATACTTTAAATAACCAAAACTTGGATGACCTAGTCACTAATGCCATAACATGATATTGTCTAAGGTTTGTTTGCAGTCTGCTGAGGCAGTTTCAGTCTTCAATCTTTTGTCTTCAGCAGGGCTGACCATAAACAATCCTGAGCAGGCTTTAGCTCTCCCAATCACTTCCTGTGAAGAAGGATCCTGGAATATACACTGATTGTTATTAAACATGACTGTCCAATTTAAGTCTTTAATGAGTCTACTGACATATATAAGGTTACAGTCTAATTTTGGAACAAATAGGACATTCTGTAGGTAGATCTTATCAGTAAGTTTAACATTTCCAAAACCTTGTGCACAGGAAATAGATCCATCAACAATCTTAATATTATGGGTCTAATGACAGGGCTTAAAGTGAGATATGAGCCTTTTGTTACCAGTCATATGGGATGATGCCCCAGAATCAACAATCCAAGTATCACTACTGAGAGGTGAGTGGAATATACCTATCTTAGCATGAGTAGTTGTGTCAGTGATAGAACTACATTCCTTTTGTTGAGCAAGGAAGGCTTTGAAGACAGCAAACTGAGCATCCAAAGTAGTGTCCTTGTTCCCTACTTCACTGACATGTCTGCCCTGACTCTCCCTGGTTGGTTTGGAGGGTTTAGAGGAGTTAGGCTTACCATGTAGTTTCCAGCAAGTGTTCTTGGTGTGATTTGTGCATTTGCAGTGGTCATAGAATAACTTTCATGTCTTCTCAGCAGGCCTTCTGTAGGTCTTAGTGGCCTCAGTAGGCTTCCTGACCACCATCAGTGCTGAGCTCTCAGTAGAGTGATCAGCAGGGTTGCTTTGCAGCATCACTTTTCTCCTGCTTTCCTCATGTTTGATTTCAGCAAACACAGATTTGAGGTTGGGGAGAGGTTTAGTAGCAAGGACTCGACCTCTGATATCATCAAGAGATGGGTTCATTCCAGTAAGGAACCTGAATACCCTCTTCTTCTCAATGATATCCTTGTATAAGGTAGCATCCTCTACATCCTTCCATGCGTGAGTTTCCAACATATCTAGGTGTTTCCATGCCTTAGATAGTTGGTTGAAGTACTGAGTTACAGACAGATCACCTTGTCTGCAAGTTTGGATTTTGGCTTCAAGATCATAGACCTCAGATGTATTGTCCTTTTTGGAGTAAAGGTCTCTGGCATTATCCCAGATTTCCTTAGAAGTGTCACACATCATGAAGTTCTCACTGATCTCTTTTGTCATTGACCTCGTGAGGATGGTCGTGACTTGGTTATTTTCTGTATCCCATACTTCAAACTTGGGGTCAGTTTCAGCAGCAGGTCAGTTTCAGCCAGTTTCAGTAAGATAAGTATCCCATCTTGCTCTGGTCTGAGATGGACATTTTCATAGATCTTGACCACAACAGGTAGTTGTTACCATAAAGTCTGTGATTTGTAAAAGACGAGTTTTCAGTGATCCCAGCCTGCTGAGGCTGCTGGGGCTCTACTGATGGTGAAGAGGCTTCGGATATTGAAGACATTCTTGATACAATAGGAGATTTTGCAGTGGATTAAAGGAGATTATGGCTCTGCTACCATGAAGAGAGTTTGAGAAAGCAATAGTACTTGAGTAAACTGAACTTGTTTATTCATGATAAAAGAATGAGTATTAATAGATACAAGCTTGAAGGTGAGAGGTCCTAGTAGAGTATTAAGTGCTATGGGCGGCTAGATACTCCTATGGGTGGCTATTTCATAATAGGACAAAATAGAGTTACTTTATGACATATTAATTGTTTATACAATACAATTAATATGTCATATTATAAATAATGTATACAAGTAAAGTGTTACATGAAATAATAAGGTAATATTTCCACAATAAATAAGCATGGAATGGACACAAGTGGCACATCAGAAACACCTATGTGTGCCAGAACTATTCTTGGAAAAGATGAAAGTGGAAAGGATGTTGATCAGAAGCTATATAAAAGAATAATTGGCTTTTTACTCTACTTGATTGCTAGTAGACAAGATATAGCATTTACAGTAGGAGTATGTGCAATATTCCAATCAAAACCTAAGGAATTTCACTTATTAGCAGCTGAAAGGATTATCAAATATCTGAAGCACACAATAAATGTGGGAATTTGGTATCCAAAATATGGTGGATTCAAGTTAATATCCTATTCAGATTCAGATTATGCTGGATGCAAAGGTTATAAAAAAAGCACTTCAGGAACTTGTCAGATGCTAGGCAGTAGACTAGTATCATGGTTTAGTAAAAAGCACAACTCAATATCTACTTCAACAGCAGAGGAAGAATATATAACAGCATGCAAAAGTTGTGCACAAGTCTTTGTTAGGAAATCTACGCGGGAACGTAGTGGAATTTAAAATTTAATTTACTTTTAACCTGGATCGGCTTCGTTTAAGCAACAAAAAAATAAGCAGTAAACGAGAAAGTTACCTTGGATGATTTAAAATATCAAAGCTTTATCGTTTATGAAGAAGTATTGGTGCACGGAGCCGCCCAAACGTTCGGCCTCTACTGCTAGTCCACACGAACAACCCGCCGGAATCCACCATTGGATTGCTACTAGAAAAGCTCGGTTGCTAGACCGACCTTTTCTCTCTATCAAACTCTCTCTAAGAAGTTCTCATATTTTCTAGTAAATTATAACTCTTCTAATTGTGATGATAGAACGAGCTTGGAACCCACTACATTTATATAGTGACACCTGTGCCCCATGTAGTCCCAAACTGATTGGGAGAAGCTTTCTGCGTGGAGTGAGGAAAAATAAAACCTTTTCCAAGTAAAATAAGGAATGTATCCTTGTTTTTATCTCATTTAATTTAATATCTCATATTAAATATTTCTAAGATATCGTCAATATCTAATATTGATTATCTTTTTCATATTACCATAAATCAATTTGCACATGTGTGCAAATCTATACAGATTAATATCTAATATTAATATATGATAATACTATTAATTAATTGCACAATCCAAGTGTATCTTAATACACTCAAATTTTCGCCCCATATGCCACAATATTGGCATCCGGAATTTTTTTAATTAATTAATTAATATAATAATATGATTAATCAATTTGCAAAATCCATGTGTATCATATACACATATAATTTCGACCTATACATCAATATTTATATTGAATTAATCAACATAATTAATATATCTTGTATTATATTTATTCATAATAAATAAATACCACAATATTAATTCATCACTATAACACTTTATAGTCGAGACAAAACTTTCCTTATTTGGTTATCACTATAACTGTATTTTAATCCGGCTAGATGTCATTATGTGTGTGACCCGGTAGACTTCTGAATATGTTGGCCATAGGCACAAAGTGCATTTACTAAAATACACTTCATACCTAACGATCATGGATTGCGTTTAGCAACACGCCATGACCCCCAATCATCGGAAGAGTCAAATGCAATGACTACTACCTTTCATGTGAAACGGTTACCGTGTAAATAGAATCTTATCGTTGTTACAATATCCATACGATCGTATCTCGAGTGTCAATACATTAACAACTGTATCTTATAATCTGGATATCATGCTCTCTCGAAGTAACTCATTTACTCCCACTTTACAAACTTTCACGAGAGTATGCCAATCCTTATAAGAAGGCCCTTCGGATATTTACTCCTATTCATAGGATACGCAATTTCCAGACGAGGAACATGAATCCTACTCATCCTTCAGTATCATACCCAATCACTACCGCATGATCACCCCGTGGCTAGGGGAAACCTCAATAGTGTCAAAGCATGACAATCGACACCGTGATGTCATGAAGACTCCGGTTTCAGGATAATTACACAACCGCCATATAGTGCGACACTTAATAAAGTAAGTGGGTCAGTCTAACGTACACATTCTCTAATACACGTCCACGTATAGTCCAAGTGTCCTTACACTTTGATAGACGAGATCTATCCCTATCTTCAATAAGATAGAAGGCATTTAATACGTGCTAGTCTAATTGTACTATTAATATCCCATTTAATAGCACATAAGACTAGAGATATTTAAGTATCAAACCAATTAAAGTGAGTCGAGATCTCATCAACCATAATCACTATTATGATTTCTCTTTCACAGTTTGTCATTGAGGACGTTATCGTATATACAATATCATAATTGGTCCGCTAAAATAACAAATATATAATAATAGAAAGCCACTTAATATATGTAAAACATAAAGAAATAGTAGAAATGATCCTACCCGGTCGGATCCAGTCCAACCCGATTTGTTTTAAGACACTATTTCAACAATCTCCCACTTGGCCTAAAGCCAATCACTCGTACACACAAGACCAAGTTTAAACACAAGAATCTCTTTCAATACTTATAACCAACCCTAAGCGGGAATGGATCACCATCCGTGTGGACTCAGACTATCCTTATATCATGCCCCAAATAACCAAGTCAAAAGGAACCGCCTCAACACACACATGAATCTCTGATGAGACCCTGGTCCTTGCTTCAAGAAATGAATCCACCACTATATCAGCTATACAGTAAAGGTGAAAAGACCATACAAGGTTCATGAACGAACCTCTTAGATCCATGTATTGCTCCCGCTGCGCCTTCAAGGCAATACAGTGTTTTGGCCATGTAGTAGAATTCACAGTGATCTCTAGCTAAGAACATTTCCAGCTCACTATGTCACTTAATCAAAGTGACTGCAAACTCAGACTGTAGCTCCCACTATCTTTATAAGACTCTAGGTATACATCAGTATATCTACGTTTATTCGATTCCAAGTTTCAATAAACTAGGAACCCATCCTTAACACTTTTAAGGATATTCTTGACATCTACCAGAATCACCTTCATACTTGCTCATGACTCTTCATGAAATATGAACATATAGCTTGAATCACAACTTTTACGTTGGATCCTATTGCAGTAGCAAAGGGAACCTTCTATAAGTATCATCTTTCACCTTAGATTTTAAGACTGACATCCTATCATAGATAGATCTCGAGAATACTGGCTAGTAGTATCTCTTGTCATGACCTATGCTAAACTCCTTTTAGCATCCCATTTATGCAGGTGAACTGTGATAATTAAGCAGTTTTATAGTCTATTATTATAGACTCGTATTTCAAAAATAAGAACTACCATTCCAAGAACTTTCGTAAAGGCCTTGAACTACCAAACATTAATTGACTGTGATATGGGGTAACAACTCTAGAGAAGGACATCCAATACCTTGCTCAAGAACTATGACACTCTCACTAACTCTTTTGCACATTAGGCATATCTTTATTTTAGATCAAATCAAACTCCTTTGATTCTCAAAGTAAAGAACTCATACAGAGAAACTTGTTTGTGTCCATAAATGGATCTCGTAAGCTTACACATCACGTTATCGTCTATGAACACCCAACCAACATTTTCAACACTATCATATAGCCATGATATGTAGCTACAACAAGCACTATCTGAATAGACTTAAGCATAGCCGGTAGCATTTACACCTCGTAGCCTCTTAGCCACCAACTCAGCCTTACAGGTAATCGTATTACACCCCATGTTAGTCTTTCATAAAGACATGCTTTACTTTACAGAGACATTCTCTTCAGGTAAGACATACCAGGTTCATAACCAGTTTGTCACACATGGAATCCATTTTAGATATTACGGCTATAGCCATATCTCTTAATCTTGCCTTTCAAACATCCTTGCATAAGTCACGAGATCTTCATTCTTCAAGATGAACATACCAATAGCCTTTTCAGGCTTGTGGTTATCTAAAGACTCACAGGGTACTTGTGTGCACTGAGCAGTGTCCTGCACCTCATCACTATGCGGCGCCTGCTCATGTTCCAATTGTTGAATATCTCTTTGTAGTTCTCAAAATCTTTTAAGATCTCAATTTGCTCCCACTGTTTCTTTTGGAAGAAACACTTCCTCTAGAAGAAAACTTGTTTGGAGTCAAACACTTTTGCCCTATGGGTAAGTAAATAATACCTAGCATACTTACTAAGATATTCCACAAAGTTGCATATGTTATACTAGGCTCCAAGCCTTTCAGACATTGCCTGCTTACTAGATGCACGACAACCCTAAATCATCGGTTCAGACGGATTGATGTCATCGTCTCCATATCTGATATGGAATTTATTCAACGTTTATTTCTTGGAACTCGGTTAAGTATATGTTTTAAATAAGACACTATCCCTAAACAGGTAATGGATACTCTGCATGGCTTACTTTGCATCTTTATCGTATAAAGTGCTATTTTCATTTTAAAAACACAATCTAATTGCGTATCCCAAAAATGGTATCCTTCAAAGGAGAATCTGATTTATTTCAGACAACTTCTGAAACACCCTTCAGGTATTAATTACTCCAATCCAATTGAAGATTAATTCCTAAGTTGTTTACTAATCTCACATGTACTACCTCAAGTTTTTCAGGCTTTCCGAATTATGTACTTCACTAAGTACATTCAACTGTTTCTAAAATAGTCAAAGAGAGTAATAAACGATAATATCGTTCGTGGCATTAATTGTCATAAGCCAACAAACATTAGTATGTTTAGGCTTTAGGCAGTTTTCCAGATTTTATACTCTTTTCATAAAAGGGTATTTTAGTCATCTTTAGATAAGATACGTATCACCCATATGATTCATAATCATATGGTTCAGGCATCATCAAAATGACATTTGACTACACGTTTCTCTTCCACAGTGACTATGTCTAGAACAACCACAAAATATCAAGGGTAACAGCCATACAAATATTTGGTTGAGATTTTATCACCTATAAAAACTATATAGTGACACCAATCTAGTATGTTAAATTCAATGACAATTCAGCTTTATCGGAATAACGTTTATTCCTTACAATTGATTTTGTCCATTAAATGCTAACGTACAACTGAAATCGTGTTCTTCATAAGAACCGGAACACAAGAACATTTATTTAGTTCTTTAATCAGTTTACTAGAATCAGAATTATATGGTAAATACTTCAACGTTTGCTTCACTTTCCATATCTTAAGATATTCTGCACTTAATCTTTCTAATTCAATCGCACTCGTAAGATATAATATATCTAAGAGTTGACTTGAGCTTAGATGGATTTATCTCAGCCTAGAGACTACGATAAGTTCTCTATTCAAAAACATGCCCTAACTTTCTTTTTAATCCCTTAAGCACTTGTAAATATTTCTTAGTTTAGTCTTCATAAGACTTAAGAACAATCACAAGAGGTACCTTTTAATTTTCTTTCATAAAAAAATCCACAATTTATTAGATAGTTTATTTAACATTTTGAATCATATTCAAAACACGAACTATTCAATTAACATTCAAGCAATGATTAAAGAATTAACCTGATACTTAAATCTTTCAATTTTGAAAACAACCTTTCCGAAATTCATTGTGTCCATTCTCATTTAACACATCTAATGTTCGAATTTAATTGTCATCGTATGACCGAATGACCCATTGAATATCATCGTATCCAATATTCGATTAATTCGTTGAAACTCATTTCAAGTTATTCAATCATATCATGAGCTTCCGTTTTGACTCATAACTAAAGTCTTAGAGCACTCCATCATATATGTAGTCTCCTTGTCTTTAACTACTATAACGCAGTTGCTTGTGTCATTGCTTATTTTAAAAGGATTAAAATTACTTAACCTTGTTTGAGAACGTTTCTCAAAAGGCAACAGTCGTTAAATATTGGTTCTAATAATCGAGAATAATAAACATAAATAAAAGCTTGCTAAAAACTACAACATAAAATAAAGATAAAAGAGTGTTGTTGTTTATACATGCAAAATCAAAAATGATCTTTTGATTTATGAGTTTGCTCCCACTAGTCAACCCCTCTCAATTGACTTTCAAGAATTTCCAAAATTCTTTAGTGGCCAAGATCCCATCTAGTTACCCCGATTCCTGACGATGGCTGATCAACCGGAATAATTTGAAGAGTAGGTAACCCTGTACCAATCACATATCTATGTGACTCTTGGTGGTTGACTCGTCAACTCTTTGACACTACATGATGTGGTAGTCAACCCCTTGCCTCTAGAATAAGACAGTCCTGACGAGGGCCAATCTCTGCAATATTCTAGTCAAGTCATAACCCAATATTTGTGAGATCTCATATGATCATATCTCAATAACGATGATATACCCAAGGTTGGTCAACTCCCGACGAGGGCCGATCAGTTGGATCCGAACAAGGGCTCTTCACCATCGCTGTAATATTGGGAGAAAATATATCGACTTGATTTTTGTTGTGGAAGTATTTATGTAAATTAATTCACTCAATCAATTTTAATTATGATCTCATCAAATATATTTATCTCTATAGACATACATCCTACACATTCATCTAGATCGTGCCTAGTCATGCATCCATCGTAGAACATAAAATAAATATAAGCACAAAATAAATAATTGCGTAAAGTAACCGTTATGATCATGGACATTTTTCCTATGTGCGGTTTCGAATACAGATTGACGAAACTGCCCGTCATAATCTAAGGGTAGCTGCAACCGCCAATATGATCTTTATGTCTTCTTTTCTTTGGCCTCCATCTTCCGCTCCATTCTTGTTACATAAAAAAATCTATCTAATAAAATTATACACCCATCGCACACGGGAGGAGCTAACGGGAATGAGATAAATGTAGAAAATAAACTAGGTCACGTTCTTCATAACGGCCTAAGACAAAATTTAAAACCAACAGAAAAATTAAATCATTCACATCTATTCTATTGGTCGAGTCCATGATCAATCGGAGTCCATATAATCATATTATATCTACAGTGTCTAATCCATACAATAAAATCTTATGAAAAAGATAAAATCTAAATTTACCAACATGCATCTTAATTAATCGATTAACCTTTAATCAATTAAATAATTTCATCTAATCAATTAACTAATTAACATTTAATTAATTAATGATTTTAATCCAAATGAAATTAACGATTAATTTCAAAATGATTTCTATTTTAATTTTAATCAATTAGAACTATTCAAAAATAAATCAAAATTAAAATTAAGTCTCTTTTGTTTATTTCCTTTTGATTCATAATCAAAAGGGATGCCTTTGGTTTCCAAAACCAAAAGGCACCCACCTGGGCCCTTTCCATAATCAAATATTTTGAATAGGGCTTAGACCTGGAGGAGTACACCATGCTAATGTGCCTTGGATGATCCATATCTCAGGGCCCTTTCCAAAATCAAATATTTTGAAAAGAGCCAAGGCCTATTCCAAGAAAAATTTGGTTATGCCTAGGTTTATCATAGGTCTATAATTGTGGATCATAAACCAACCCAATTGTACTATAGTGCCATGTGGCATCTCAATGACCCAAACTATTTGAATCATTGGTTAGCCTCATGACATTAACTAAACAAAGAGATATTAGCAATCACTACTATGAACTATATTGAATCACAAAATACACAAAACAAAACGGGAACCTCCGCATCACACCAAAGACCCGACGACAAATTGAGGCCGCCGATCGGCCGAGCACCACCATGGACGAATATTATTTCCCTTTTTTTTTCTTTTCGTGTATTCCTTTAGCGAATAAAAAATATTTCATCTTTTAATTACGTGATTTGAACGATGCAATCAACTACGAAAATAAATTAATGCTTATTGCTTAATCTTGAAATTCTCTCTGATACCACTATTAGAAATCTACGCAGGAACGCAGCGAAATTTAAAATTTAATTTACTTTTAACCAGTATTGATTTCATTTAAGCAACAAACAAATAAGTAGTAAACAAGAAAGTTACCTTGGATGATCTAAAGATCGAAGCTTTATCATCTACGAAGAAGTAGTGGCACGGAGCCGCCTGCCGCTTCGCCTCTACCGCTAGTCCACACGAACAACCCGCCGTAATCCACCATTGGATTACTACTAGAAAAACTCGGTTGCTAAACCAAACTTTTCTCTCTCTCAAATTCTCTCTAAGAAGCTCTCATATGTTCTAGTAAATTAGAACTCTTCTAATTGTGATGATACAAAGGATCTTGGCACCCACTAAATTTATATAGTGACACCTGCACCTTATGTAGTCCCAAACTAAATGGAGAAGCTTCTTGCGTGGAGTGGGGAGAAAGAAAATATTTTCCTAATAACATAAGGAAAGTATCTTTGATTGATTTAACTCATTTTATTTAATATCTCATATTAAATATTTCCAAGATATTGTCAATATCTAATATTGATTATCTTTATCATATTACCATAAATCAATTTGCACATATGTGCAAATCTATACACATTAATATCTAATATTAATATATGATAATACTATTAATTAATTGCACAATTCAAGTGTATCTTAATACACTCAAATTTTTGCCCCATATGACACAATATTGGCATCCGGAATATTCTTAATTAATGAATATAATACTATGATTAATCAATTATCATATACACATAATAATTTTGACCTATAAATCAATTATGTATATTTAATTAATCAACAAAATTAATATCTTGTAATATATTTATTCATAATAAATAAATACCACAATATTAATTTATCACTATAACACTTTATAGTCGAGACAAAACTTTCCTTATTGGGTTATCACTACAACCGCATTTTAATCTGGCTAGATGTCATTATGTGTGTGACCCGATAGGCTTCTGAATATGTTGGCCGTAGGCACAAAGTGCATATACTAAAACACCCTTCAAACCTAACGATCATGGATAGCGTCTAGCAACACGTCATGACCCCCAATCATCGGAAGAGTCAAATGCAATGACTACTACCTTTCATATGAAACAGTTACCGTGTAAATAGAATCATATCGATGTTACAATATCCATACGGTCATATCTCGAGTGTCAATACCTTAACAACCATATCTTATAATCTGGATATCATGCTCTCTCGAAGTAACTCATTTACTCCCACTTTGCACAGATTCATGAGAGTAAGACAATCCTTATAAGAAGGTCATTTCTGATATTTACTCCAATTCATAAGATACGCGATTTCCGGATGAGCAACATGAATCCTACGCATGCTTCACAATCATACTCAATCACTACCGCATGATCACCCCGTGGCTAGGGGAACCTCAATAGTGTCAAAACATGACAATCCACACCGTGATGTCATGAAGACTCCGGTCTCAGGATAATTAAACAACCGCCACATAGTGCAACACTTAATAAAGTAAGTGGTTCGGTCTAACGTATGCATTCTCTAATACACGTCCACGTCACACCCATGTGTCCCAACACTTTGATAGACGAGATATATCCCTATCTTCAATAAGATAGAAGACATCTGATACGTAATAGACTAATACTATTAATGTCCCATTTAATAGCGAATAAGACTAGAGACATTTAAGTATCAAACCAATTAAAGTGAGTTGAGATCTTATCAACCATAATCACTATTATGATTTCTCTTCCACAGTTTGACATTGGTACGTTATCGTATATACAATATCATAATTGGTCCGCTAAAAGAACATATATATAATAACAGAAAGCCATTTAATATATGTGAAAACATAAATAAATAGTAGAAATGATCCGACCCGGTCGGATCCGGTCCAACCCGATTGGTTTTAGGACACTATTTCAACAATCTCCCACTTTGCCTAAAGCCAATCACTCATGCACACAAGACCAAGTTAAAACACAAGAATCTCATGCAATACTCGTAACCAACCCTAAGCGTGAACGGATCACCATCCGTGGGGACTCAGACTATCCTTATATCATGCTCTAAATGACCAAGTCAAAAGGAACCGCCTCAACACACACATGAATCTCTGATGAGACCCTGGTCCTTGCTTCATGCAATTAATCCACCACTTTATTAGCTATACAGTAAAGGTGAAAAAACCATACAAGGTTTAGGAATGAACCACTTAGTTCTATGTATTGCTCCCGCTGCGCCTCCAAGGCAATACTGTGATTTAGCCCAGTTGTAGAATCCACATTGATCTCTAGCTAAGAACATTTCCACCTCACTGTGTCATAATCAAAGTGACTGCAAACTCATACTGTAGCTCCCACTATCTTCATAAGTCTCAGGGTATACATCGGTATCTCTACGTTTATTCGATTCCAAGTTTCAATAAACTAGAAACCCATCCTTAACACTTTTAAGGATATTCTCGACATCTACCAGAATCACCTGCATACTTGCTCATGACACTTCATGAAGTATGAACATCTAGTTCATACACAAAACTTACATTGGATCCTATTGCAGTAGCAAAGGGAACCTTCCATAAGTATCATCTTTCACCTTATCTATTAGGACTGACGTCCTATCAAAGATAGATCTCGAGAATACTGGATAGCAGTATCTCTTGTCGTGACCTATGCTAAACTCCGTTTATCATCTCATTTATGCAGGTGAACTGTGATAATTAAGCAGTTTCAAAGTCTATTACTATAGACTATTATTTCCAAAATAAAAACTGCCATCCCAAGAACTTTCGTAAAGGCTTTAAACTACCAAACATTAATTTAAAGTGATATGGGGTAACAACTCCCGAGAAGGACATCCAATACCTTGCTCAAGAACTATGACACTCCTTTTTTTTGCACATTAGGCATATCTTCACTTTAGATCAAATCAAACTCCTTTGATTCTCAAAGTAAAGAACTCATACAGAGAAACTTGTTTGAGCCCATAAATGGATCTCGTAAGTTTACACATCACGTTATCGTCTATGAACACCAAGCCAACATTTTCAACATTATCATATAGATATGATATGTAGCTACAACAAGCGCTATCTGAATAGACTTAAGCATAGCCGGTAGTAGAAAAGTAATGACAAGGATTACACCACATAGCCTCTTAGCCACCAACTCAAATTAATAGGTAATTGTATTACCACCCGTATTAGTCTTTCATAAAGACATTCTACACCTTACAGAGACATTCTCTTCGTAAGACATACCAGTTCATAACCGCTTTGTCACACATGGAATCCATTTCAGATATTACGGCTCAAGCCATATCTTTTAATCTTGCCTTTCAAGCATCCTTGCATAAGTCACGAGATCTTCATTCTTCAAGATGAACATACCAGTAGCCTTTTCTGGCTTGTGGTTATCTGTAGACTCACAGGGTACTTGTGTGCACTGAGCAGTGTCCTGCACCTCATCAATATGCGGCGCATGCTCATTTTCCAATGGTTGAATATCTCTTTGTAGTTCTCAAAATCTTTTGAGATCTCAATTTACTCTCACAGTTTCTTTTGGAAGAAACACTTCCTCTAGAAGACAACATGTTTGGAGTCAAACAATTTTGCCCCATGGGTAAGTAAATAATACCTAGCGTACTTACTAAGATATTCCACAAAGTTGCATGTGTCATACTAGGCTCCAAGCCTTTGAGACATGGCCTGCTTACTAGAAGCATGGCAACCTTAATTCATCAGTTAAGACAGATTTGATGCCTTCATCTTCCATATCTGATATGGAATTTGTTCAACTTTTATTCTTTGGAATTCGGTTTAGTATATGTGTAGGAAATAAAATTTATGTTTTGATGATGTTTCATCACTTATTTAGTCTTAGTTCTAACCCCATTGATGAAGTGTCCTAATTAGTTGTTATAGTGCAAAGCAAAAAGATGTCTAGATATCAATGTATAGGATTTAATAGAGTCTGATATTTGTATAAGTTAAATCAGACAAGCACTGTAATACTTCTAGGTCGTGAACTGAGATAACTAGAAACTAAGGTATCAAGAAACTGGAAATCAGTTAAATTGGAAAGTGGAGCACACCAACATAAAACTGAAGAAGATAGGTTCACGAGGGTCACAGACTCGGCTGGCTTATCTAAGAAGATCAAGAACCGAGGTCACAGACTCGCTTATAGAAGACTCAAGAACTAAGGGTTCAAACTCGCTTTATGAAGACTACGCCGAGATCAGAAGTTAGACTTCGTGCAAGATTGTGATGACTCGAATCGACTTTATGGATCGTGTATTAGGAGCTAAGACACATAAGGACAAAGTGATGTCTTTGATGATTATTTCCTTGGTGTACTCGATTAAGTCAATTGTAATCGATGAAAACTTGAGTACTCGATTTTGAATAAAGTAAAACTCGCTTAATGTTTTAGAAATTGAGAACTGATAATGTTCTCAGTAAATCAGTTTTAGAACAAAGGTTGAACTAAAACTGAAAAAGGATTCAACCGTTACAATTCAAGAATTATGATTGGAGGATAATCTATCCGTTCTGACATAATCGTACAAGCAAGAAAGCTGGACCACTAACGGCCACAAGAATTTGAATTCCAAGGAATCTGACCGTTAGATAAACCCCTATAAATAGACTACTTCTACAACAACAAAAGTAGGAGCAGGAGGAATAAAAAAAGAGAATCAATCTAGTCAAGAAAGATAAAAATTAAGGGGAAAGCCAATCTAAAAGAATTCATGCTAAATACTTTATTGCAAGAACAAGAAATTTCTTCAAGTGTTCTTAAGCATTCAAGGAAAATCAAGATCATTCATTTGAAGAAATACAGAGCCGAGCGTAACTTATATATCTAGAAGAAAAGCTCAAATCACAATTGAATCATAGTTATTGATTCAAGTCTCAACTTTGATTTTATCAAAAGGTTTAGACTGTGAAACACCAAGAAGGTGTGAAGGATAGCTTTAGTGCGAATCGGAAGACTGTGGTTGTGATGAGTCGTGAAGAGGCAATTCAACCCTCCAAGGACTAAAGTGTTTCAAACAATTGAAGAGCAGCAATTCTACATGTTCTACAAGTGTTTAGATCGTGAAGCTAGGGATTAGTCAAGGACTATTAGTTTAGAACTTTTTGTCACCGGGCCATCTCAAAGAAGTTCTAGTGGAATTTTCCTCCACATCACAGGGGAAGAGAGGACGTACAGGATTACACCACCTGGAACCTCTATAATTCTTGTTTATTTACTTCACGCACTTATTTACTTACTAAGCATTTATCTATACCAGTCTAAGAATTGATAGTTACACATGTCACATCTCACAAACTGATATTCATCAGAATTCATTTCAACACACTAAGTCTTCGCATAGAATAACAAGACCAAGAAAAATGCTAGAATTATATTAGCCGCCAGCTGACTCGCTTTTAAGCTTAAGTCGCTTTGACTTGAACTCACTTTGTCGCTTTTAACTCCACACAAGTTTTAAATGAACTTTAATTTGTTTTAAATCCAGCTTTTGGGGACAAGTTTATTCACCCCTCTAAACTTGTGTTAGCCTTTCCAAGGGACCAACAATTGGTATCGAGAGCAGTGTTTCTGTTACGAAGAGATCCAGAACTGAGTTTAAATATCAGTTGTTTGCTTACAAACCAGTTGTTGAAAACCCCTTTCTGTATCATTTGTAAAAACATTTTATCGTAACTTAATGGATACACCTAGAATTAGAAATTGGCTTAATATCCCCCTGACTGACTATTTGCAGAATGTTGTTTTTTATTTTCAGGATCAAGTATTTGAAAGATTCAGTACCATGAGCTCACATACAAATCCGGAACCTCATTTTAGTTATGATGAAAACATTGAGTTTAATGCGAATGTTGATGATGAATCCAGAGGATTTCCTTCCCTAAGTGATCTTTCAGAAGAAGCAGAAAAAGGGTTGCTATGAGTAGCTAATTATATAGAAGAAAAACTGACTAAAGATCCATCCATCGCACAGGCCAAAGATGTTGTTCTACCCATGAGTTATGGAGGTGAAAGTGATGAGGAAATCATACTACTAGGAGCAACACAAGCAAATGCTAATGATAAAGCGAAGCAAGTTTTAATTGACGATGATCCTTCTACAGAAAACTTATCTTTCATACATCAGGTGGTAATTGCATCTACGTTCAGCACTCACATTGCCATGAACAATAAGTGAAATAAATATTTCAATAAAACCTTGACATACTCATAAAGGAACTAGTGGTAATGCAAAAGAATTATGAGAATGTCAAAAAGGAGAAAAATTTATTGAAAACTGAAATCTCAAGATTGAATGCTGAGATCAATTTAATCAAGGCTAATAATGGAACCAAGGTAATTCGACCAACTGATGAACTGACAGAAGTAATAAACATTACAGAATCATCAGTTGATCCAACTCCCGTGTTCGGCCTCAAACTGGAAAACCATTTGGAGATAGATCTGTTTTAGGATTTGATAATCGAAGATAATTCTAAGTTCGCACCAAGATCGATTGCGATTAAATTTATGCATCGCTCAAAAGTCGAACTCGTAAAACGATAAAGTTATTAGAACTAACAAAACTCAAAGACACCAAATGTACAAATTGATAGAACTGATAAATCAGTTGGTAAAAGCACCAAACCAACAGATTTTACAGGAAAACTCAGAAGGCTGAAAAAGGCAAACCTGATCAGAAATCAGGAAGAAAAATCTTCAAGTCTCATCCATCTAAGAATGAAGACCATTCATGGAATAATAGACTCAGAGGAAAATGAAGACTATTTCCCTCTGATGAAGACTGGAATGAACCATCACATCAGTATCACAAACTAAAAACTGTAAGGACAAAACAGGAAAATCTTGTGAAAACTGATTATACTCAGTCAAAATATCAAGAGAGATATAAAGTTAAAAATAAAAATATATCATCGAAAACTAATCAGTTAGGACCCAAACAGATATGGGTACCAAAAATTTCTCATTTTGTTTTGCAGGAGAAGTATCGCTAATCGAGAATCAAGAAGTGTGATTCACAAAACTGAGTTGTATTTACAACTAAGCTTTTGAATTCAGTATAAAGTACAAGATTGAACGTGTACAGCTGGAGATACACCGTATCTACTCTATTTACTATTTTCTAGCTATGGACGTCAGAAAAAGACGTGATCTTTTCTAATCTCAACCGTACATCTTTTCCACTCATCTTCTTTTTCGCAATCTCAAAACATTTATGACAAGACGTTTTAAGTCCCACTCATTTCTTAACTACCCTTGCTACAAATTATAAATAACCCAGAATTTTCTTTTATAATTCTATACACTCGAATTTTGAATTTACTCTCTGAATCTCCAAATTCTCAAATTTTCAATCGAACCCAAAAAACCATGACTTTCACTCGTGTTGAACCTCGAATGATCATCTCACTTGATCAATTCATCGCCAAGTATGCTGATAAAAAACTAGCCAAAGAAATTACAATGAAAATTCAGAAAATTAAAGGATTGACGTCAGATTCAACATCGATCCGAAAAGTGTATGTCCGAAAGAATTGGAGACTTCTATGAATTTGTAAGTACATTTCTAGAAGGAGAGAGCACACACACTTTTACCACTACTATCAATAGTAAACAGATCAAGGTTACTGAAGATCTAATTTCTGAGATTTTTGGGTTCGATAAATCTGGAGGTACGGCAGCCATCAAATTGACCAAAGAACAAAAGGAAAAAATTGTGGAAAGACATAACAATTGATGCAGACTCCACCGTTTTACAGACCGGGAGCACAAGCCTACTCAACTAGAATTCAATTTTCTCACTAAAATGTTAGCAAATTGCATAATTGGAAATGCAGGAAACTTTAGCAATCTATCTGGAGCAAAGTTGGATTTGCTATATGTGATTTGGTTTGGAGAAAGTTTTAATTGGCAAAGATATCTATTTGACCAATTAGTGGCACAATCCATTGACACACCAAAGAAGAAAACTGATGTCAAGAAAGGTCGATTTTATCACAAAAAGACTCTTTCATTGGTGGTCCAAAGAATACTCGATCATTTTGGAATTGCAAAGAGGAAAGAAACACCAGTTGTCGATGGGAAGATTGTTATTAAAGAAGATAAAGCTGGAAAAAGAAAAGCTGAAGGTTCTGTAAGTGAACCTAAAAAGAAGAAAAGTAAAAAGACGAAGAAATTTGTAACTGGAGATGAAGCCTTAGAACAAGTTGAAGAATTAAGGAAAAGAAGGAAACAGTTGGAAGACTCAGAAAAGGACAAGTCTGATCTTGTTAATCGAAAATCGAGAGAATTATCACCAACAAAAGTCACGGAAGAATCAAAGACAAACAAGAAGGGACTGAAGTTACTCTCACCGAATCTATTCCAGTTTTGGTAACTGAAGTCTCACCAATTCAAGAACTAGCTACGCATACACAAGAAATGGAAATGACAAAGGAAACGGAAGTTGTCAACAGAGAACAGAATGTTGAAGCTGACCTACAAAAGGAAGCTGAAACTCAAGGGGAACAAACCCTGAGAGTTGAGCATGATAATGAAGAATCTGACAGTGAAGAAAGACTGATTGACAAAACAACATTGGATATGCTTTTGTTAATTTCAAAATCCAGATCCACCCCTCAAATTCTGCTTCCAGATTAGAATTTGAAGAATCAGTTAAAGAATTTCAGCTTCTCACTTTGAGGAAAAAAGAGCCAAAAAAACAACTAAGATTATCCACTTGGACGAGCTGGTCCATGAAGTAGAACCCACTGAATTCACAATGGAAGAAGTTCCAATTCATCGCATTGGAACTGAGCTTCTTCAAGAACAAGTTGTCAAGAACTTGTTAAAGACATCGCTTTGGAAACCGAGCCGATAATCTCGGTTTGGTCATTGAAAAAGATACATCAGTCATCGCTGAGGAAGGAACTAGCAGAACTGATCCCATGCAAATTGAAGATGTCACCCTGGAAGATGACTAGGAAATCACAAGAGAATCTGTAGAGATTGTTACTCAATCTAAGCTTCCAACTGATCATGGAGAACTGATGTCAAGTGATTACAAGCGATTACGCAATTATCAAAACCGAAATTCGATTATATCGCCAATCAAAGAAGTCACTAGCGTAAATGGAAGCTAACAAAGATGGGTATTTGATCTCTACAACATCACAAATCTATCAAAGATAATCAATACCGATGAATTCTTAAATCAAGGATATATGCCGATCGTAAATAGTTATTGGATAGAAACCACAGATGGTGGAAATTCCAAAAAGAATGATGATGATTATTCTCAGGAAGATCCCAATTTACAAAAAGGGATTCGTGCCTCTCTACTAGAAAAGAAAACAACAACAAAACATAATACTGATGATGATTCTAGTAATTCTGAAGAAAGCAGTGGAGTTCCAGTTCTGAAACTGCATCTGATGCACATCAAGAAGAAGAAGAAGAAGAAGGAGGAGGTTATCAATCTCCTACTGACAAGTCTACACTAGAAATAGCAAGAACTGTGGCAAACATGCCTGGAGAAGAATCTGATGATGAACTCAATATACACTTGTCACCTGCAAGAAATGTTAATCAATCAAGCCTGGAAGAAGTTAGGAAACAATCTGAAAAAAGAAGAAGATTGGCAGAATATAGAGAAAAACTGAAGCAAGTTGTTCTCTCACCTCTAAAGCAAGCTAAATCAACTGAGGCTGAGACAAACAAAGTAAATGAACAACAAGCTAGAAGCTCAAAAGATACACCTGCTCAGGTTGATCTCATTAAATTCTATCATAATGAGATAATCAGAATTCAGAAAGACGATAACAGCTTATTTGGAAAAGTTCTAAAATCCTTAGAGGCTAGCAAAGATGAAAGAAGCAAACTTGAAAAGAAGATGGATATCATCACTGATAATCACAAAACACTCGATTGAGCTTCGGAAAACAACCATTGAGAATGACACAAGAAGAGATGAAACTCAAGACAGATGGGAAGTTATTCTCAATAATCTAGTAGATGTAATGATTTTAATGGAACAGGGCATGAAGGACTCGGTTGTAGCTCAAACCATTTTGGCATCAACTCAACAAACATTGAACGCTTACATCATGAGCCTGATTCATAAAGATGATGTCAATAAGGGGAAAGTTTGGGTATCTTAAAAGTCCATGCAATCGAGATGCCACAAGTCCTTACAAACGTTGATGACAAATCTGAATGAATCAAGAAAGCTAGAGGAGATGGAATTGATTGTTAAATACTCGAACCGATCGACAAAAGAGTTGGCTTGGATTCTCGCTCTCTAGCTTTATTCAAAAATATGCCGAAAGAGAAGGAGTATCAAGAGAAGAATCTCTAGAAATATTTCTACACATGCGTAAGATGCTCATGCACTACTTTAACAAACTCAAGAAATGGGAAAAGAATGGTACTCTAGATAAAGAATCGAGATAAAGTTGAAAAGGTCGAACTGAATTTATTCAGAATCTCATCAAAATGACCACCAATGAAAGACTAAGGACAATCAGATTTACTTTGTGCAATCCTTTTCAAAAGCAAATTTTTCGGCAAGCACAACTTATCGGAATCTTGGAATATATGGGCAAGCATTCATGGAATTGAAACCACAAAGAACAAATGATGCTATGAGAACTGCTGCCATGAAGCCTATGATAATCAATTTAGTTTAATCATCAAGTAAAAAGAAACTGCTTTTCGATTCTTTTTATTGTGTTGTATTTACTACCCAAGGACTATAACTCAGTTATCAAACAAAGTTTTAGTTTCTCAGTTCACTGTGTTATTTATCAGTATCTTGTTTATCTTTTTGCATTGCTTTTAAGGAGGGTATTGACATCATCAAAAAGGGGGAAATTGTTGGAAATAAAATTTATGTTTTGATGATGATTCATCACTTATTTAGTCTTGGTTCTAAACCCCATTGATGAAGTGTCATAACTAGCTGTTATAGTGCAAAGCACAAAGATGTCTAGATATCAATGTATAGGATTTAATAGAGTCTGATATTTGTATAAGTTAAATTAGACAAGCACTGTAATACTTCGAGGTCGTGACCTGAGATAACAAGAAACTGAGGTATCAAGAAACTGGAAATCAGTTAAATTGGAAAGCGGAGCACACCAACATAAAACTGAAGAAGATAGGTTCGCTGAGGGTCACAGACTCAGTTGGATTATCTAAGAAGACTCAAGAACCGAGGTCACAGACTCGCTTAAAGAAGATCAAGAACCGAGGGTTCAAACTCGCTTTATGAAGACTACGCCGAGACCAGAAAGTTAGACTTCGTGCAAGATTGTGATGACCTAAACTGACTTTATGGATCGTGTGTTAGAGCTAAGACACATAAGGACAATGATGTCTTTGATGATTAATTCCTTGGTGTACTCGATTAAGTCAATTGTAATCGATGAAAACTTGAGTATCTTGATTTTGAAGAAGAGTAAAACTCAATTAATGCTTTAGAAACCGAGAACCGATAATGTTCTCGATGAAATCGCTTTTAGAACAAAGGTTTAACTAAAATCGAAAAGGATTCAACCATTACAATTCGAGAATTATGATTGGAGGATAATCTATCCGTTCTGACATAATCGTACAAGCAAGAAAGCAGGACCACTAACGGCCACAAGAATTTGAATTCCAAGGAATCTGACCGTTAGATAAACCCCTATAAATAGACTACTTCTACAATAACAAAAGTAGGAGCAGGAGGAATAAAAAAGAAAATCAATCTAGTCAAGAAAGATAAAAATTAAGGGGGAAAGCCAATCTAAAAGAATTCCTGCTAAATACTTTATTGCAAGAACAAGAAATTTCTTCAAGTGTTCTTAAGCATTCAAGGAAAATCAAGATCATTCATTAGAAGAAATATAGAGCCGAGCGTAACTTATATATATAGAAGAAAAGCTCAAATCACAATTGAATCATAGTTATTGATTCAAGTCTCAACTTTGATTCTATCAAAGGTTTAGAATGTGAAACACCAAGAAGGTGTGAAGGACAGTTGAGTGCAGTCAGGAAGACTGTGGTTTTGATGATCTGGTGAAGAGGCAATTCAACCCTCCAAGGACCAGTGTTTCAAACAATTGAAGAGAAGCAATTCTACCTGTTCTACAAGTGTTTAGATAGTGAAGCTAGGGATTAGTCAAGGACTATCAGTTTAGAACTTTTTGTAACCGGGCCATCTCAAAGAAGTTCTAGTGGAATTTTACTCCGCATCACAGGGAAAGAGAGGACGTACAAGATTACACAACCTGGAACCTCTATAATTCTTGTTTATTTACTTCACGCACTTTTTTGCTTACTAAGCATTTATCTATAGCAGTCTAAGAATTGATTGTTACACATGTCACAGCTCACAAACTGATATTCATCAGAATTCAGTTCAACACACTAAGTCTTCGCATAGAATAATAAGATCAAGAAAAAGGCTAGAATTATATCCGCTGCCAGTTGACTCAGTTTTCAGCTTAAGTCAGTTTGACTTGAACTCAGCTTAGTCAGCTTAACTCCACACAAGTTTTAACTGAACTTTAATTTGTTTTAAATCCAGTTTTAGGGACAAGTTTATTCACCCCCCCTCTAAACTTGTGTTAGCCTTTCCAAGGGACCAACAATATGTTTTAAATAAGGGCACTATCTTAAAACAGGTAAGGGATACTCTGCATGGCTTACTTCGCATCTTTATCATATAATGTGCTATTTTCATTTTAAAAACACAATCTAATTGTGTATCCCAAAAATGGTATCCTTCAAGGGAGAATCTGATTTATTTCAGACAACTTCTGAAACACCCTTTAGGTATTAATTACTCCAATCCAATTGAAAATTAATTCCTAAGTTGTTTACTAATCTCACATTCATACTAGCTCAAGATGTAATTCTGAAGTACATGTTGAAAAAGAAGATGTAATTCTGAAGTATATATCAACTGAAGATCAATTGGATGATATATTCACTAAACCACTCAGTCATGAAAGGTTTTTCAAATTAAGAACTGAGTTAGGAATGATTGAAATTGATTAAGAGAAATGGAGCAACTAACTGGAGTAACTAGTGAGAGACTTCGCCACCGACTGAACCTTTGCCATTTCGGGTGCGCTCACTTGGAAAGTAAAACACTGGTACCAGTGAAGTCCACTTATCTGGTTGTTAGAATAGTTGTTTTGATGAAGCAGCTCAGTAATCAGACTACTCCACTAGTTAAGTGACCAGCCAAGTCACTCAACTACTCAAACTCATTGGAAGTAGCAAAGAAAGTGAAGTGTGAAATAAATGAATTATTTACACATGTGGAAAAATCGTAGAGATATGTGGAGAATTAATTATTGGAGATTATACACGTGTATTATATTTTATTCGCAGACATAAGGATTAAAATCGAGAGTTATTTGAAAAGCAAGAATGACGGCTACACCCCAAAAAGCGGGATCTACTATTACTTCTCTTGATTTACTCCCAAACTACTCCTAAATTACCGTGAGGATTATACAAACCATCACGCATACAATCCCACTAAATCCCTTCATATCCAAATATGTTCACACTTAAATCTCCCACTATATAAACAACACTTCACCATTTTCACAAATATTTGCGCCTTCATTGCAATCAAACCCTAATTCTCCAAAATATCAAACTTTCGATTCTAAAATTTTCTAAAGTATTACAATGGCTTCATTTTCTTCAATCGAAACCTCTGTCACTCAATATGAGAAAACGATAGCAACTGGGTCATTCTTTGGACCCCAACACTATCTCGATTTATGCAACAATGATCCTCAAGCACAACTTCTAATGGATGGATGTACAAATCTAGGGTCGATGACCTTTCTCAACCCTCCAATCAAAGCAATCGCTATGAAAACCATATCTCTTTCTATAAAAAATGCCAGATTTTAAGGGTGTACACAGATACGAATAACCTGAAAACCGCACCGAACCGGGGTAATTCGGTTAGGTTATGTTCGGTTAATAAGTGCCAAGTTTTGGTTTTTGGTTTCCAAAATTGAAAAACTGGAATTTTCGGTTCGGTTACAGTTAGTGCTATAAATTATCCGAAACCAAACCAAACCGAACCGAAAACCAAACCGTTTATATCCGAACCGAAACCGAACCAAAACCAAAAAGAAAAAACCAAACCGTTTATAACTATATAGTGAATCAAACTATTGTAATTGTATAATTTGGATGAAATTTGGTTATTTCGTTTAGTCAACCAGTTATTTCGGTTCGGTTCAATTCGGTTATCTCTAATCATTTACTTCTGATTTTATTTCGTTTTTCGTTAGCGGGCTGAACCGAACCAATTATTTTGTTTCGTTCGATTCGATTTTCTTTACAAAAGGTTCGGTTTCGTTCGATTTTCAATTAACTAAAAATTTCGATTCGTTACGGCTATTATCCGATCTCGAACCGAACCGTACACCCATACCGATTTGAGGCATGAAGCATCTCGTAAAATAGAGATTCATCTCCGTGATAGAATCATCCTCTATCTCCAACTAAGGAAACCGGTGATTACGCCAAAGACTTATCGGTCATTTTCCCAGCTATCGTTAACTAGATCACCATAGTTGAAGACGTAGATGTGGACACCGATGCTTTCGTTAGAAATTGGAAAGAATTCCACACCGAGAACAATAATTTCAACTACAATAGATCAAAACTCAAAAAGCGCTTGAAGAATTTGTGTTATTAATAATCAAGTGTATAGAAGGGAAGCTTGGTTTGCATGGCATGATTGAAGTAACGACCAAACGATGGCCATAATCTACTTACACCGAGTTCAATCGAAACTTACATCTTCAATGTAATCAATGAGTAAATTAAGGGAGAAATTGATGATGAAACTGTTGAAATAGTGTCCTAAACACAATCGGGTTGGACCGGATCCGACCGGGTCGGATCATTTCTACTATTTCTTTATGTTTATGCATATAATAAATGGCTTTCTGTTATTATATATTTGTTCGCTTAACAGACAAATTATGATATTGTATATATATGATAACGTCCTTGGTGTCAAACTGTGAAAGAGAAATCATAATGGTGATTATGGTTGATGAGATCTCGAATCACTTTAAAATGTTTGATACTTAAATGTCTCTAATCGCATGTACTATTAAACAAGACATTAATAGTATGATTAGACCAAAGACGTATTGGATGTCTTATGTCTTTTGAAGATATGATAGATCCCGCTTATCGAAGTGTAGAGAGACAGCTTAGGTCAGACGTGGACATGTATTATAGAATGCATACGTTAGATCGACCCACTTACTTTATTAAGCGTCGCGCTATGTGGTGGTTGTGTAATTATCCTCGGATCGAGTCTTCATGACATCACAAAGTGGATTGTCATACTTTGACTTTATTGAGGTTTCCTTAGCCATGTGGAGATCATGCGGTAGTGATTGGGTATGATACTGAAGCATGTGTTGGATTCATGTTGCTCGTTTGGAAATTGCGTATCCTATGATTATGAGTAAATATCCGAAAGGTCTTTCTTATAAGGAATGTCTTATTCTCGAAAGTCTTTGCAAAGTGGAAGTAATATGTTACTTTGAGAGAGTAGGATATCCAGATTATAAGATACGGTCAGTGATGTTTGACTCTCGACGTATGACCGTATAGATATTGTAACAGCGATAGGATTCTATTTACACGGTAACCGTTTCACATGAAACGTAGTAGTCATTGCATTTCACTCTTCCGATGATTGAGGGTCGTGGACGTGTTGCTAGATGTTATCCATGAACGTTAGGTATGAACTGCATTTTCGTAATTGCACTTTGTGTCTACGGCCAACATTTTCGGAAGCCTATCGGGTCACACACATAAGAACATCTAGCCGGATTGAAATGCGGTTATAGTGATAACCAAATACGGAAAGTTTTATCTCGACTATAAAGTGTTATAGTGATAAATTAATATGGTGGTATTTATTTATTATGAATAAATCAAATACAAGATATTAATTATATTGATTAATTAAATATACATATAATGTATATGTCTGTCGAAATTATTTGTGTCTATTGATACACATCTATTTTGCAAATTAATTAATCATAGAATTATATTAATTAAGAATATTTTGGAAGCCAATTTTTGGGATATGAGGCGCAGAACACTAGTGTATCAAGGTACATTTGGATTATGCAATTTAATTAATGGTATTGCCATATATTAATATTAGACATTAATAGATTTGCATAAATTGATTTATGGTAATAAGATAAAGTTATTCAATATTAGATATTGACAATATCTTGAAAATATTTAATATGAGATATTAAATTAAATAAGATAAATCAATCAAATATATTTTCCTTATTTTACTAGTAAAAAGTTTTTTTCCTCTCCAAACTACTAGGTGACACCATATACACTATAAATATAGTGTGGGTGTCAAGCTCTTTAGTATCACCACTGTTGGTCCCATAAAAAGGCTTTGGTTAAGTTTAGAGGGGGGGGGGTGAATAAACTTAACACTTAAAACTTTTGGAGTTAACAAACTCAAAGAAGTTCAATGAGCTCACCGATCGCTCGATGAGTCTCGACTATTGATTTTTCTCGAATTTGTTGCAAATTGAATATATTCAAGTTAAGCCTTATTACTTGTTGTTAAAATATGATACTAAGTATTAGATACTCAGTAGTGTAAGTGTGTGATTCAGTTTCTAGTTCAGTAGGTTGATGTGTTAAATATACTAAATGCAGAATGTAAATGAAGAATGTAAATGCAGAAAGTAAGTAGGCAGATTTTATAGTGGTTCCAGGTGGTGTAATCCTGTCAGTCCACTCTTCTCCTGTGATGTTGGAGGTAATTCACTAGAGATCTTTGAGGTTCCTGTTACAAAAATCCCTAAGTTGTATGTCCTTCACAAATAACTATGGCTTCACAAACTAAACACTTGAAACGGGTAGGATTTCTGCTCCAAAGTCTTCCACTGGTCCTTGAAGGGTAGGATTGCCTCTTCACCAGCTCCACCACAAACAACAGTCCTCAACGCAAAAAGATGCTTCACTGTCTTCAGCAGGTTTCTTGTAAAAGAAAGTTTGAATCAAGTAAATGATTCAACAGTCAGCAGCTTGATGTCTTCAAGTGTGTGTACTTGGTGTAACTTGATAGCAGGTTACACTTGAAGAGATTTCTAGATCAGTAGCTTTTGGCTCAGTGAAGTCAGTAGGGTGAATTTCTTGATAAGAAACTTGATAGCTTAAGATAGATTGTTATTTTTCATCACCATTCATCCCTTGTTTCTGTATCAGGGGTCTTATATTTATAGGTGAAAATCCATGTGACTTATGTTTGAAATTCAAAACATAGCCATTTTAGATTTGTCCCATCTTGACTTGCTTTCGTCACTCCTCAGACATAGTATCGATCGACATCGCTCGGCTTACTTTTTGACAGCTTTTCATCGCCCACCTTTGACTTGTATCCATTGGATAAACCTCTGTTTCTTTCCAACGTCCTTTTAATCTTGGCAATTGATTTGTTGACAAAATCAAGAGTTGTTATCTGTCCTTTTCCTTGTAATCTTCCAATGTAGCCTTTGATTAAATCAAAATATATGTTCAGCAGGTTCCTGTGAATGTAAGTCTACTGAAATACATATCAGTCAGCTGATGCAAAGTTGATGTGTTTATAAAACACTGCAGCTGACTTCTCTTATATCCAACCTTTTTTATTATGAAGTTAGATTACACCATTTTGATCATAACTAAGTTCCAATCACCACTTAACTTATGGAACTTAGACCTTGTACACAAGGTATATGCAATCAGTTTAGGTCATCACAGACTTCCCTAAATTCTGATTTCATATCATTGACTTTAAATTCTGATTTCATATCCTTGACTTTAAATACTAAGTTTGATCCCTTAGCCTTCAATAACTGAGTTTGAGCCCTCAGGCTTCAGTCTTCAGCAGGTTCCAATACTAGTCTACTGACTCAGGTACCCTACTAACCTAGACAGGTCTACTGATGATAGTCAGCTGACCTTTTACAGTGCTTGTTTGATCAAACCTATACAGAGATCAAACTCTAATAAACCTATACATTTGATCTAGACATCTTTTGTCTTTGCTCAGAATGTACTTGTCCGACACTCATCACTAAAACTTAAAATAAGTCCAACAATTTCCCTTTTTGGTGATGAAGCCAATACCCTCCTTACAAAGAAAGCAAAAAGAGTAAAAACAAAAATAGAATAAATTCACAATTCTCATTATAATCATATTTGTTCAAAAATTATTACAATCTAGAATCAAGAAAAAATTAAAGGCAGGTGTAAGTATGTTGATCTAGTTCCTTCTTTCTCTTTCTTGTCTTTCTTTCTCTTGCCGCTCATGATATTCCCTTATATCTCTAACCATTTCTCTCATCCATTGATTTTCAATAAGGAAAAATCAATATGAGGATTCACTTCCTTCCACCATTTCCATGCCTCGTAGACTAAGATTAATTTGGTGTACTCTAAACCCTAAACGCATGTATAACTCGCTTGAACTCATCCAATGAATCTCTTGCTGATGTAGTGGGTAGACTCCTTCCACCTCTACCACCTCTTCCATCTCTATGTGAAGATCTTAGAGCTTTGACTCTAGCTTCCTAGAATTTCAATCCCAAAAGGAATTTATCCCTTCATGAAAGCCCTTTTCATGGTAAGGTCTCCTCTTATTGTAATATAGCTTCTTGTATTCCTTGAAGAGGTCATCAGTCAGTGGAAGTCTGCCAGGTGTAGGTTCTCTGAATGCATTGGTGTCAGCCTCCCATTTCTTTTGAGTAAAGATTCTAGCAAATTCTTTTGCTATCATTGCCTCAGCTCTCCCCTTATTGACATCATCAACAAACCGGGAAAGCAGGCCATGAACACTCTCATGTGTGATCACTAAGTTGTTCAGTTGACCCTCCATGATTTCTGTTCTAGTATCAACTGCAATGATCCTTCCCTCCATTGTCTGCTCCAGAGATTGATCATCTTAGTAATTTAGGATCCAATACAAAGAGAGTGAAGTGTTCCAAAGAGTTCAAACACAACACAGCTTGGGTGCCTCAAAGCAAGCTTGTCAAGTTTCTCGTGAATGGAGGTAAATTGTTCTTTCAAGAACTTCTCCTTCATGTATTGCCTTGTTTAATTCCTCTCACATATTGAGCAAGGTCAAGAAGAGCATATTGAGTGGAAGTAATATTGGAAGCACTGCTTGATGGTTCTCCTCTATTCTCCACCGATTCATCAAATCTTCAAATCTTTGCTCTTGTCTCACAAGTTGAGTTCTTAACCATGTAATGTCACTTCGATCGCCTCAACTCATCCAACACATGTGTCGGTACCCCACCACCATTCCTCCACCCATATATCCAAAGAGCTTCATCAAGAGGCTCTTCAACATTGTATTGTGCCCTCTCGTCACGACAACTATGGCCCAAATCATATCCCTTCCAACAGGGTAAGGTTCTTCTTCAACTATATTTTCAAAAATTTCATCCAAGATTGGATCTTGAGTAGGTTCCTCAAAAATTGGTACAAATGCATGTTGTGGTTCAGCTGCAATAGGTTCTTCCCCAGGCACTTGAAACTCCTCATCACTGAAGTCATAGTCCAACAGCTGTTCATCCTCATCACTAACAGCAGTCTGCTGACTATCCTTCCTTTAGTGACCTGTACTACAGTAGCCTATACTTCAGTAGCCTGTTCTTCAACAATTGCAGGGGTTTCCTCCAATCCTGTTGTGAGTTCCAACCTTTGTCCAGTGTTTGCTTGGTCCTCAAAGAACTGTACTCACCACTCGACCTTTGTTCAAAGTCTTTGTTTGGTCCTCAGCAGCCTGAACCTCCTCAAAAAGTAATGGTGATCCTTCAAAGCCCATCACCAAGTCCAATCTCTGTCCAATCACTGTTTGTTCCTCAGTGAGTAGGACTCTCTCTTCTACAAAAATAAAGGAAAATTAGCCAAGTTTTCCGCTAGTGATCCTCTGGCATCAGCAATCTTCTGTAAAGTATCAGCAGATTTAGATATAGGGCCCTGAGTATCAATCCACTCTTGATATTGAACTGAATCTTTAGAACTGATATCAGGCTCACTATGTTCATAAACCCTTTCCTCATCAAGATTTTCAGTCTGATGATCATCAGGATTCACTTTAGACTCCACAACCTTGAATGTATTAGATGTGACAACCATCATGTTACCTCCAAGATTTATTCCATCATTAATCAAAGCCTCCAAATCATCTATAGTGAGATCTTCCAGATCCTCATCAATTTGGTCAGTTTGTTGGCCCTCAGTAGACTTGCCAGCACCAGCAAACCGTTCTGCTCTAAGTTCATTGAATAATGCAGTTCCACTGGCTTCTCCTTGATGTGGAGGATGATCATCATCAGAGTCAGATGATGATGAATCATCACTGTCTGGTGCATCCCTAGGATCATTAAACAAGATGCTTCATTCTCCCTTCTCTCTGTCAATAACTTCTATTAACCTCATTTCCAGCAGGGAGGTATTGACCAGGTCAAGTAGGTTTTCCACCTCCAACTTTTCAAAAGCCCATTCCTCAAAGTCTGTCATTGGTTCAGCAGCTGATTTTTGTTTCTTATAATAACCAAACTTCCATTGAAAGTAATCAGCCACCAGCTTGAGTTTAGGATCAACATATCCTTCTTTTCTTTTCTTCTCCTTTCTTTCAAATGGCATAGAAGGCTTCCTTGCAGCAGCTTGTTCAACTTGTTGTCCTCCAAAGGTCTCAACAAGTAGACTCAAAGTTTCTTCAACAGATGCTTCTAGGTCAGTAGGTTCTTCTGGTTGTAAATTTGTACCTACCACCTCCATCTGTTCCACACTTGGTTCCCCCTGACTTACATGCTCATCAGCAGGGTCAGCAACAAATTGCTCTTCCCCCTGAACTATTGCAGAGATGGCAGGGTCTTATACCATTATGTCAATTTCCACAGCAGGTGCAGATTCAGTAGTCTGTTGTGGCTCTTCAGTAAGTTGCTCAACAACAACTTCTGCAGCTTCAGTAGGCTCAGCAGCCTTTAGAGGTGTGGAATCAATGACTTCCACAGCAGGCTCAAGTACAACAGTATGTTGTGGTTATTCAATGTGTTGCTCAACAACAACACCAGCTTCAGTAGTAGGCTCAACAGTCTCTTCTTCTACTTCTTCTCTTTGTTCTTCTAGGACCCTCAATTCCTTTCCTTTTCCATGTTTCCTTTTGTGTGAAATCTCCTTCATTCTCTTTGAAGGTCTTTCTGCTTCAATCTCAGTATCTTTCCTCTTTCTTTTATCTTCCTTCTGTTGCTCTTTCAAATTTCAGCTGCAGATTTCTTCTTTACAACTTCAGCAAGGTCAGTAATATCAACTTCAACTGAACCCTCAGTGGACTCAGCAGTGTCAGCTGATTGGTTCCTTGTTTTCCTAGGCTTTAACATCTCAGTGATTTTCCTAGTATCAGCAGCCTTTCTCTTTTCAGCAACTTTCTTAGGTGCATCAGACTTAGCAACTTGCTTAACCTACTCACCACCAGCATCATCATCCCTATCATTGTCACTCTCAATAGCTTCATCATCTACATCTTCATCATCATCTAGTCCAGGAATAGGATAACTGATCTCCTTCTTATATCTGGACTTGTTTAGTTTTCAGGTGCAACATCAGGTATCTGAAAATGATTCAGCAAGGTCTGAATCAGTAGACCTAGGGGCTTGGTTTTGGACTTCCTTATACCATCTCTATCTTCAGTAAACACCCTCTTCATGTAGTGTATAAAGAATCCAGCCCAATCAAATTTCATACTTCTGCAGATGATGATCAGTAGGTCTATCTTGGGTCCAGAAAGTGTATCTAGACTCCCACTGAATCCCAAAATGGTCTTGGCAATTAACTTGCTCAGTAGATTATATTCTCACATTAATGCCTAGAGATGATGGTATAGTCTCATTTATCTTTATTGTATCAAAAAACTTCATTCTTGGCAGGTTCATCATTTCTGGATTGGTAGGAGCACCATTTTCAGGTCCAAAATAAAATACTTCTCTCAGTAGATCTGAAGAGATTTCAATCTCTCTGCCATTAACCGTTGTAGTAAAGGCTTCTCTACCTTCATGTATGACTATGTTCTTCCAGAATTCCAAAACATTGATGTATGAAATTCTTTCCAATCTTCTATTAATAACATTTTCCAAACCAGCAACCCTTCTGATTCATCTTCCAATGTTGATGGCTAACTCAGTGGTATCACAGTCAGTAACGTATCCTCTCACACTTTGACTTGATCCAATATGAACATCACCTTTATCCGCCATTAGAAATGAAAAAGATGAAGAAGAAAGGTTTTCAAATCTGTGTTCACACAACGTATTTGCAGAGAAATATCAATCTGAGAGATGTAAGTAGGAACTCTGTGTATATGTCTGTATATATAGAGAAATGTAGTTGAAACTATCAGATAATGCACTGTACACGTACTGTAGCATTAACCACGATTAAATTTGAATAAATGAGATCTTGCCACGTGTTCCATAACTGATCCATAAAGAATGGTAACCGTTCGATCGTGTAACTGCGGTTATAAAGATAGGATAAATATCCTGGTCTTTGGCTTTTTGACTTTAGTTGAAGTTTGACTGTGTAACGTATGCTTCAGCAGCTTTTGCCATTAGTAGACTTCGCTCAGCAGCATGCTGACAGTGTTACTCTATTGATCTTCAATTCCTCTTGTTTTGTCCAACTGATAATACAAGATGAAGTTTAATACCAATGACTGATCTGTCAAGTGAGCTCACCCAACAGGACAAAGACCAATCCCCTTGGCAACTTCATTTGCTCAATTGTCCAAACATATATAAGTACATGGAATTGTTGATACCAATGACTAGTCTGCTAAGTGAGCCCACCCAACATAGCAAAGACTAATCCCCTTGGTGAATTCTAGTACATTGCTAATCATAGGTGTATCAGTCAACTTTTATAATTCCAAGTTTAGTCCTTAACTTAGCAAATCTTTCACTATCTAATAGTTTTGTGAAAATGTTAGCAAGTTGATCTTTAGTAGGGATGCAAAGAACCACCACATCTTTCTTTTAACATGATCTCTTATAAAATGATGTCTCACATCAATATGCTTGGTTCTTGAGTGCAAAACAGGATTTTCTATGATTGCAATTGCACTTGTGTTGTCACACATTATAGGAATTTCTTTTTCTTCAATTCCATAATCCCTTAATTGTTGTCTTAACCAAAGTATTTGTGCACAGCAACTTCCAGCAGCAATGTATTCAGCCTCAACAGTGGAAGTTGATATAGAATTCTGCTTCTAACTGAACCGGGAAACTAGTCTATTCCCCATCAATTGACAAGTTTCTGTGGTGCTTTTTCTATCAATCTTGCATCCCGCATAATCAGAATCTGAGTAGGATATAACCTTGAAGCTTCCATCTTTTGAATACCATATCCCAACTTCCAAAGTCTCTTTTAGATACTTGAGAATTCTTTTCACTGCAGCTAGATGACTTTCTTTTGGTTTAGATTGAAATCTTGCACAAACACCTACAAAGAAAGGATATATCAGTCTGGCACAAGCAAGAAGGTGTGAGACTACCTATCGTCCTTCTGTATAAAGTCTGATCAACATCTTTGCCTTCCTTGTCTTCATAAAATCTAATGTTTGTATTCATAGGAGTTGATACCTTGGTGCTATTTTCCATACCAAATTTCTTTAGTAGCTCCTTGGTATACTTGGTTTGATGAATGAAGATTCCATCTTTCATCTGTTTGACTTGTAATCCCAAAAAGTAGTTCATTTCTCCCATCATACTCATTTGGAATTTACTTTTCATGAGATTAGCAAATTTCTCACATAGTAATTCATTTTCAGAACCAAAATTTATGTTATCAACATAAATCTGTACCAGCAGAGTGCTGTCTCCTTCATTGATTCTGAAAAGAGTCTTGTCAATGGTTCCTTTTGTAAAACTATTTTCCACCAAGAATTGAGATAGGGTCTCATACCATGCTCTTGGTGCTTGTTTCAAACCATAAAGTGACTTACTAAGTTTGTACACTTTATCTTCTTGATCTTTAACTTCAAAACCAGGAGGTTGCTGAACATAGACCTCCTCTTCCAGAATACCATTCAGAAATGCACTCTTGACATCCATTTGGTATACCTTGAAGTTCTTATAAGCAGCATATGCCAAGAATAATCTTATTGCTTCCAATCTTGCAACAGGGGCATATGTCTCATCAAAATCTATTCCTTCTGCTTGAGAATAGCCTTTTGCTACTAGTCTGGCCTTATTCCTTTCAATGGTACCAGATTCATCCAATTTGTTTCTGTATACCCATTTGGTTCCAATTACATTTGCATGATTAGGCCTTTCCACTAGTGTCCAAACTTGATTTCTTTCAAATTCATTCAATTCCTCTTGTATAGCAATTATCCAATTTGGATCTGATATTGCTTCTTCAACAACTGTAGGTTCTATTTGAGATAGAAAGCAAGTAAACATTGCTTCTAATTGTCTTCTAGTCCTTACACCTTGTTGTATATTGCCAATAACTTGCTCAGCAGGGTGATCCCTTAACCATTGAGGATTTTGGTTAGATTGATTCTCAGGAACATCATCTTCAGTAGGGTCTGTTGTTGCTTCAGCAATAGGTTCAGCAGATCCTTGAACCGCCTCAGTTGTTGCATCAGTAGTGTTACCAGCAGGGTGTTTAGCAGGGGCAGAGTCAGAGACCTTTAAGTCATTTACCCTTTCCAAAACATCAACACATTCGGACCAAAGGACTTGTTGATTCTCGGCGAGGTCTCAAGCTTCATCTTCCATTCCAGTGAACTTAGGTTCATCAAATACAACAAGTATTTTTTTCATGTTTCAGTGTCCTTTATTCATTACCACTCAATGCCTTGCTCGATGAAGAGAGTATCCCAAGAAGATTCCTTCATCTGATTTTGGTTGGAATGTCTTCAATTGCTCCTTATGATTTAATATAAAACATTTGCTTCCAAATGGATGGAAATATGATATATTAGGTTTCCTTCCATTCCAAATCTCATAAGGTGTCTTCAACAGCTTCTTGTTCACTGAGGTCCTATTTTGTGTATAGCATGTCAGTATTGACTTATTGCTTATTGAATATCTTTCGGTAATAATGCTTCACAAATCATAGTTCTTCCTGCTTCTTTTAAAGTCCTGTTTCTTCTCTCAACAACCCTATTTTGCTGAGGTGTACCAGCAGCAGCTAGTTGATGTAGCACACCATTCTGCTCACAATATTCTCTTATAACTTTATTGAGAAATTCAGTACCCTTATCTGATCTGATCTTCACTACTGTCAAACTTTTCTCATTTCGTAGTCCCTTCAAAAGTTCAGACATCTTTTGAAGTGTTTCACTTTTCTTGTTCATGAATACTACCCAAGTGTATCTTGAATAATCATCCACAACTACTAGAGTGTACTTCTTTCCTGTCACACTTATTGGTGTTACTGGTCCAAATAGATCCATGTGCATTAGCTCCAAAACTCTTTTAGTTGATTGCTTAGTCTTTGACTTAAAGCTTGATTTTGTTTGTTTACCTTGCTGAAAAGCATCACATATAGTATCCTTTTTGAATGTGATCTTAGGTAAGCCAATCACCAGTTTCTTCTTCACCAACTGATTGATATCATCAAAGTTTAGATGATTCAACTTCTTATGCCATAACCAATTTAGTTTTGACTTGGTATGCACAATCAGGCATGTCTCTGGAACGGTAGTAGAACAATCCACAACATACATGTTTTGTTGTCTTCTTCCAGCCAACACAACTTGATCACCTCTTTCACTGATGACAATGCATGTGCCTTTGTCAAAAGTGACCTTGTAACCCATGTCACAAAACTGTCTAGTGCTCAGTAGGTTGTAGTCCAGTCCTTCCACAAATGCAACATTCTTGATTGTTAATCCATTTCTCACAAGTGTGTCATATCCTCTTGTATATCCTGGTGTGTTCTTGTTGCCAAAATTCACTCTTGGACCATCCTTTGCCACATAATTTGACAAACAGTGCTTATTCTTTGTCATATGTCCGAACATCCACCGTCAAAGTACTGACACCCTACAAAACAAAGTTAATGTATTTTAGGTACCCAAAACTGTTTGGGTCCATGATGGTCAGTGGTAAGCATGACCCTTGGCAAGTTTCCATAAGGTCTTCTTTGAAAGGTATCATACTTTTGTTCATACATGTATTCTACACATCCATAAGGTCTTTGGTTGTGTAGGACTCACATATGCTTTCTAGCCTTTTGGTATGTAATGCTGTTTAGAGTGATTTCTATTGTTAGAAGCACCAAAGATAACCATAGGTTTGTCATGTCTGTTAGAGCAGACCACAGTAATGTGGAGTCTACTGAGGTCCCTGCTGAGGTCTTGTATAAGTCCTCTGCTGAGTCCTCTGCTGATTACATGCTGAGGTTTTACCCTAGCAGCATGGTTATGCCTGTTGTTTCTAGCAGTAGGAGCAGGAATATTCCAGTCATCATCAGTAGGGAATAATCTACATTTCCCCTTGAGATAAGTATCCCTAGAATGATTGACATTTTTAGGTTTAGGATTCTTTTCCTTGGAATATTTCTGACTTTTGCTCTTTTGTGGTCCAGCAGACTTGGTAGTAGGTCTGCTATCAGTAGGTCTAGAAGGTGCAGCAGTCCTACTTTTGGATTTATTCCTTTTGTTAGGTACTATTGACCTTTTTGACTTCTGATTTTGCTTCCTTGAATTCTTCTCAGTGGACTTTACTGCCTCAACAACCCTTTTTGGAGTTGGATCTTGTGCAGGTACAAACTTAGGACCTATTCTGGTACTAGGTTCAGTAACCTTACTAGATCCACTCTTATTAGATTGTTGAGTTCCAAATCCAATGCCTGTTCTATCACCATAAGGCTTTCCAGATTTGAATGCAGTAGTGGAACTAGATTGTTCAGCAGATTCAGCAGCTACTGAATGTACAACAGGCTTATGCTGATTCTGTCCAACCTCTTTTTCCTTTCCCTTGAGAATTCTTAACTCATCTTTTAACCTTTCAACTTCTGTTTGAAGAGCTTTTTTTTCAGCCTTCACAATGTCATAACCAGATTGTATTATCCTCGGTTGATTAAGGATGGCATCCAAAGTTTCTTCATTGTCAGAATTTTTAGGATTTGAACCACAAGTTGATTCACAATCACTTTCAGTAGGAGTGTTTATAGATACAGAATTATATACCTCCTCTGTTTCATCCATATTTGCCATTAAAGCATAATCATCCAAATCATCAACAAGTGCAGTATCATCAGATTCATTTCCCTTTTCTGATTCAACTTCATATCCTGATTCATCTTCAGCAACCATAGCTTTCTTGCCAGATCTTCTTTGCTGACTTTTGCTCTTCAAAGAGTCCGACTATCGTCTAAAATGTCCAGGCTTCTTGCAATTGAAGCAAAGATAGTCAGGTTCCTTCTTCTGTTTTAGTTCAGGACAGTCAGGTTTGAAGTGTCCTGGCTTCTTGCATTGATAGCACAAGTAATCATTGTCTTTATTGGATTCATCCTTCTTCTTTTCACTAGATTTCTTTGTGAAATTCCTTGGAGAACCTTTTCCGGTTTTCATCCTTCTGATTTTCTTGCTCAGTAGGGCAATTTGTTCTTGCATCTTATCCAGTAGATCATCTTGAGCTCCTGATGTTTCTTCTTGATGTGTAGCAGCCAATGCAGTGGTTTTTGGTTCTTCTTTTTCAGTTTCAGGTGCAAGTTTCTTACTGAATTCATAAGCCTTGAGATCTAAAAATAACTCGAAGGTATCCTCTTCATGTAAATTTCTCATCTCTTCTATAGCAGTCACCTTCATCTCCCAAACTTCTTTTCCAGGTAAAGCTTCTAGAATTTTTGAATTGATTTCTTCATTTGAATACATTACACTCACTAGGGTGAGTTCTTCCATGATTGCATTGAATCTTGACTCCATTTGTTCAATAGTTTCATTTGGTTTCTTTTTGAACTCTTGGAACTTCTTCTTTGCCAAACTGATTTTATTCTTCTTGATTGCATCAATGCCTTCACAGATTAATTGCAACTTATCCCAAAGCTCCTTTGCAGTCTTGCAGTCTTTCACTTTCATGTACATATTGCTGTCCAAGGTTCTGTAAATGATATCAATAGCAATATTGTTGAGGTTTGCTCTTTTTCTATCTTCAGCATTCCATTCTCTTTTTGGTTTTGGAATGTACTATGTTTGACCATCTACAGTTATAGCCTTTGTGATCTCCAGTGGTCCATCAGTCAACACATCCATAATCTCATAATGTGTTGTAGCTAGAAAAGCCTGTATACGATGTTTATACTCATCAAAATGATCTAAAGAACACATCAACATTGTTCTAGCATACTGGTTGTTATCCATGATGCAAGGCTTTGAGAATCAGAAACTTGAAAAAGTTTTCAAAGTATTTTCACAAGCACAACAAGTAGGATTACTTCAAAACAGAAGCACTACTCCGATACCAATTGTTGGTCCCTTAAAAAGGCATTGGTTAAGTTTAGAGGGGGGGTGAATAAACTTAACACTTAAAACTTTTGGAGTTAACAAACTCAGCAAGTTCAGTAGTCTGCTGACCACTCAGTAGTCTGTTGACAGGTCACTAGTCTACTGACTATTGATTTTTCTGAATTTGTTGCAGCGGAATATATTCAAGTTAAGCCTTATTACTTGTTGTTAAAATATGATACTAAGTATTAGATACTCAATAGTGTAAGTGTGTGATTCAGTTGCTAGTTCAGTAGGTTGATGTGTTAAATATACTAAATGCAGAAAGTAAGTAGGCAGATTTTATAGTGGTTCCAGGTGGTGTAATCCTGTCAGTCTACTCTTCTCATATGATGTTGGAGGTAATTCACTAGAGATCTTTGAGGTTCCAGTTACAAAAATCCCTAAGTTGTTTGTCCTTCACCAATAACTATGGCTTCACAAACTGAACACTTGGAACAGGTAGGATTGCTGCTCCAAAGTCTTCCACTGGTCCTTGAAGGGTAGGATTGCATCTTCACCAGCTCCACCACAAACAACAGTCCTTGACACACAAAGATGCTTCACTGTCTTCAGCAGGTTTCTTGTAAAACAAAGTTTGAATCAAGTAAATGATTCAACAGTCAGCAGCTTGATCAGGATTAAATGATCAGCAGCTTGATGTCTTCATGTGTGTATACTTGATGTAACTTGATAGCAGGTTACACTTGAAGAGATTTCTGGATCAATAGCTTTTGGCTCAGTGAAGTTAGTAGGGTGAATTTATTGATAAGAAACTTGATAGCTTAAGATAGATTGTTATTTTTCATCACCATTCATCCCTTGTTTCTGTATCAGGGTCTTCTATTTATAGGTGAAAATCCATGTGACTTATGTTTGAAATTCAAAACATAGCCGTTTCAGATTTGTCCCATCTTGACTTGCTTTCTGTCCTCAGAAATAGTAATCGACACTTTGTCGGTTACTTTTGACAATTTTTAGACTGTCCACCCTTTGACTTGTATCGATTGGATAAACCTCTATTTCTTTCCAACGACCTTTTAATCTTGGCCATTGATTTGTTGACGAAATCAAGAGTTGTTATCTGTCCTTTTCCTTGTAATCTTCCAATGTAACCTTTGTTTAAATCGAAATATATGTTCAACAGGTTCATGTGAATGTAAGTCTGTTGAAATACATATCAGTCAGATGATCCAAAGTTGTTGTGTTTATAAAACACTGCAGCTGACTTCTCTTATATCCAACCTTTTTTATTATGAAGTTAGATTACACCATTTTGATAATAACTAAGTTCCAATCACCACTTAACTTATGGAACTTAGACCTTGTACACAAGTTATATGCAATCAGTTTAGGTCATCACAGAATTCCCTAAATTCTGATTTCATATCCTTGAATTTAAATACTAAGTTTGATCCCTTAGCCTTCAATAACTGAGTTTGAGCCCTCAGCCTTCAGTCTTCAGCAGGTTCCAATACTAGTCTCTGACTCTCAGTACCCTTCGACCTAGACAGTCTGGCGATGATAATCACCGACCTTTACAAAGGCTTGTTTGATCAAACCTATACAAAGATCAAACTCTAATAAGCCTATACATTTGATCTATGAAATGTCTGAACACATTGTAATAATTTTGAATTATGACCCTTTATGGATGAATAAAATTTCTGAGTTTTATTCTTATTTATTATATGAAAATGTGTTTACTTATATTCAGGCCTATGAGGGTTTTGGCAACATCAAAAAGGGGGAAATTGTTAGGAACATTTTATTGTTTTGATGATTGTCATACTATCTGTTATAGGAAGCCTGAAATAAGTTGATATAAGTTAGAAATATCTGTATAGGATTTACTTAGAAGTCTGATAGTTGTATAAGTTCAGTGAGACAAGCACTGTACTAGACTGGTAGGCCATCTCAATAAAGATAAAGGACCAGCTCAGTGAAGACAGCCAAGGGGCCAGCACAATGAAGTGACGACCTATGCACTGACTTACAACCAAGGAAGTCTGTGATGACCTTGGTTAAGTCTAAGATATATTACAAGTGATGAAACTTAAATTTTCTATAATATGGTGTACACTGATCTCACACAAATTAAGGATCAATGAAGTATATGTCTATTGGCTGATAAACAAAGCAACATCAAAGTAAATATGAAGCAACCAAGTAAAGTAGTCACTTGACCGGTGAAGTAACTAAGGAAGCATTCAAGTGAAGAAATCACTCAGCCGGTGAAGTAAAGAAAAGGTAGCAGAGTTAAGCACGCTGTCAGCACTTAATCAAAACATGGAAAATATGGAAGATCAAGCAATTAATGCAGAATCAATCAAGGAAGGATTTTGTGAGGAACGTTTGATGAAAATCTGAATCACTGAAATCAAAGAGGACTAAATCAAGGATGATTCTGAGTATTAAATAGACAATGGACAAGAAATTCAAAATCAAGGAATTTATGGCTATAAATAGAAGGCATTGACAGACAAAGAAGAGAGAGAGAAACAACGATTTTGATAATCAAGAATTCTAAGTAACTCTGTTAATTTCACAAACCTTCTAATTGTTCTTAAAAGCTACTTCCAGAAAATCATACTCAGAATTCAAAGCAGAAAAGATACATTTAGTATGAGTATTGATCAACTTTGTGAATCTTGAATTCACAGCAACTTTAAGGATATGTTTGATCAAGCAATTGAATCAATTATTTTGATAAGGAGTTGCAGATTTATGGTGATTTGTTCCCAAGGAGCAGTGTGTGGAAGACTGATCCACTGAAGATTTTATGTCCAGGGAGTGATAGTCTATAGAAAGGACAATCATACTATTGTATTGGTGAAAGACAATAGTGAATTCCTCCAATCATCACAGGAGAAGAGTGGATTAAGGGATTACATCACCCTGAACCACTATAAGTTTTTGTGTTCATTTACTTTCTGCATTTACTTACAGCACCTTAATTTCCTTGTGTGTGATTGAATAATTACTTTGAAACAACTATTAGTAAGGGTTTTAATTTTCCGCTGCACAAAGGCTTTTCATCAAGAAAAGTTTTTGAACTCCAAATATAGTCATTCACCCCCCTCTGACTATATTTTCACCCTTTTCTGGGACCTACAAATTTGACTCTTTGGTGTGGTACAAAAATGACCATTTGGAATTTTCTCATGGCAGGGATTCCTAGAATCACATTATAACAGGAAGGAAGGTCAACAACACAAAAATTTACCTTCTAAATCCTGCAAGGTTCGTAGTCGCCGATGGTAATATCAAGATCGATCGTGCCTTTGACTCGCAGCTTATTGTTTGAAAATCCCGCCAGTGTTCCCAGATAAGGCTTTAGTCTAGCCTCTCCATATCCAATCAGCTTCAAACAATTGAGATAGATGATGTCTCTGCCCGCAGCTGTGTCTACCAGGACTCGATTGATCCCATTCTCTTTTATCTCGACTTTATGAACATGGGGAACTTCCATGGTGCCCTGCGTATTGGCCAGTTCACTTCTCGTGAACGTAACGCCCTTCTCTGATTTACCCAACACAATTGGCTTCTCATAACCTCGAGTATTCAACAAATTTATCTGTGACTTCAGCTGATTATTGCTCGAAAAATCCTCGTGGATATCTTGAACTTCCCTCTGACACCGGAGGGGTTCTCGATTTTCTCTATTTGAGGCTCCACCGCCGTCCCTCTTATACCTGTTTGCAGCTCCTTCCTTAAACATCTTTTCAATTGCTTTCCTCAATGTGATGCATTCATCAGTTATATGACCATGATCCGTGTGATAGTCGCAGTATTTTGACTCATCAAAATTCTTTGGATCGGGCTTCATAGGTCTTGACTTTGGGAGCTATTCACGGATTTTTCATATAAGATTTGGGTTGGCTTGGTAATAAGCGGGGTGAATTATTTTTCATTGAACTTCACTAGCTTTCTCACTTCTCGGTCCTGATTCTGGCTTTTACCGTGATTTTCCTTGCGGTCCTCCCTGTGATCCTCTTTAGGCTGATTGTGATCGCTCTTCACTCTGTTCTTTCCCGAGGGTGAGAGCACCACTTTGGTGAGCCCATGTATTATAGCCTTGTCTAACTGATCTTGTAGGCCGTCCGTAGGGTGTAGGGCAAAGTCAGTCTTCATTGGGCCCTTGGTTATCCCAGTGAGGAAGCATGTGACAACGTCGTTGTCCGGAATGTTCTTTGTCTGATCGTACACCTTCATGAATATGTCATAGTAACTCTGGCTCGACTCTCCCTCCCTTTGGCGGATATCATACAAGTCCATAATCGTCTTCTTTGGCCTGCCTGCCGACTCGAACTCTGACAAGTCACAAGAAATTACCTCTCAAATCTTCCTAGCTTTGAATCGATCCCTTTGGAAGGTTGCGGATGCATGACGCCACTCGGTCCTGCATACTGCCTACAACGGCTACGCACCATACGGACTTATTTGGCGCCACCAGTATGATGCGGCTTTCAAAAGATGTGAACCAGTCATAAGGGCAGGCTGTGCCTTGATAATAATTGTAGCTCAGGTAATGGATGTTTTCCACTAGCATTGATTTCATTATATTATTGGAAAGCACATTGATCCACAAGGTTTGTTTGGCCATCTCAGTGGGCCTCGACTATTAAGATCCTCTATTTCCCTTTGCATCCGCTCTATTTTATCATGCGCAATAGGATTCATGGGGCACCTGGACATATGCTCAGAGTTCGCACGGTACCGAGACTCTTTTTCTTGCTCACCCACCTTTCTCTTATGATTTGGCGAGCATCCTGATATTCTCGTCCCTCTCTTCTTGGCACAACGTTCCTTTCTGGATGATTGGGACCTAGGCGTTGCAAAGCTGATCTTTTCTTAGTATTTCCCAATTGGTGCAAAGCGGATCTCCTCTCCTCGCTTTTATCAGGACCTTTCTTATGGAACTGTCCCCTTGAGGAATAGATGCTCTCTTCAAATTCGATATATTCAGACCGAATGTGGTGACTTGTAGGCGGGTTTCCAGTATCGGCGTCAATAGCTAGTGTGAGTTGATGCAAGATCGGCATGAGAGGTTGGCCCAGTGTGGCTAGACGGACGTTGGTTAAACACATATTTTGCACGTACTCAGCATATGCCTTTGCCGCATTTACTTTAGGGTCCTCCTAAAATCCTGGTATCTATTTTGGAATCACCTCATACTCCGCTGCGGCTTCGATGTTCCAATAGCCGCCTTTTCACGAGCATGTCCGGTGCAGACCTTTACTGTGGCCGCAACGGCCTCTCTTGACTTAGTCTTTTGAGTTATGATGCCCCGGGCATCGATGACCTTTGGCCTCTCTTCTTGCTGGGATCGGTCCTAATCCGCAGTTTGATTCTCAAGTGTTTCCTCTACGTGCTCACCACGTGGCTGGTTCTGTGTGGTTCCCCTAGCTGTGGTGTGTGTTACCAATTGCTTATCTCTGCTACTTGCCATAGTACTATCTCAACGTGTTGTTCCCACTAACTGACAAAAAGGTACCCTGACAACCAACCAACTGTCTGTATCCTGACACCCAACAAACTCGTACTGTCTGATCTGCAGGTAGCGTGCTGGGGATTTTGTCAAAAAGGACGTCTCCGGTGAGGCGGTGGCAGGAAATCCAAAAAATCCAAAGAGACTGATGATGATTCAAATGCAAACTCTTGGGACTGTGTGTTTTTCTCCTCGAAACACAAGCACAACCTCAATAAACCTGTTGAGAACCGTTCGAAGTACAAGTCTTCTATCAGAAAAGTGAGCTAAAGAACAATGGAGAGAGCTCCAGTAAGCTTTTTAATGAAAAACTTAAAGGGAATATATTGAAAGTGACAATTTCTCAAGTGAAAACTCACTATATCACGTATTCTTGCTCACGCACACTAATGTAAAGCTCAAAAGAACTACAACCTCACTGAAAAGCGAAAACTCTGAAAAGGAAGACGAAGAACACGACCCCGACGAGTTCTTAGACAAAAACTCAATGAGAGAGGCGATGTTTCATGCGCTAACTCGTGGATTTTGTACAAGACCGGTGGAGTTTACCTTTTGCTTGATGTTATGACAGAGATTTCTTGATGATTCGGTGTGAGCTGTGAGCTTTTGATGAAGAAACTGCTGTGAAACCTCAAAGACTAGTGAAGATGATGAAGATCCTTGCAGCGCCGCCGTAAAAGAAAGATTTTGCGGCTGATCCGTACACTTGAGAGGCCGAAAAAGCTTGATCTTTCCCTGTAACGGAGCCAACTGATAATGTCAAAATTATCACGGTGTGTTTAACGGTGGATTTGTGGTGGATATCTTTCTATGAAAGTGGTGTTTGCCGGTGGTACACAACGGTGGTGAAGAAAATGCGGTTGTTGTCAAGTAGTGAAAGCTAGAGAGAAGATAACTTTGGCAGAGTTTGCCTGTGTTTTGTATTAATGAATTTATCTAAAATGTTACATTGAGCCTTTATATATAGGCAAACTACAAATTAGGGTTTAACTAATGAAAATTAGATACAACTAAGTATAATGCGGTGCCAACTAAACTAATAGCTATCAATCGGGACGAGATGGGGCGGACCTGTGACACTTGGCTATTTGTTGAGTTTTTATCTTGTCACTCTTGGATCATAGCTTTTTCTTTTTAATATTGCAGGCTCGGGTCACTTGCGGACTAAAAGGCCTAAGGGATTGACGGGCCGGCCGCTTAGCTTTTCTTGGCGCCGCATCAGGCTTATCAGAAAGCTGGGAGCAGGTCAGATGTTCCATGGCCTCAACTTGGCCAGACTCGGTGGCCGAAGGCCTTTTCCACCTTTGTGGCAGCCAGACAGACCCGATTAAGGATCCGCGGGCTGCATTACGGTTCAGGCACATCATTCGTGTAACGAATAAATTTTGATATTGTATATATGATAATGTCTTAGTGTCAAATTGTGATAGAGAAACCATGATAGTGATCAATGTTGATGAGATCTCAACTCACTTTGAAAGTTTTGATACTTAAATGTCTCTAGTCATATGTGCTATTAAATGGGACATTAATAGGTCGGTTGGACTAGCACGTATTATATGTCTTCTATCTTATAAAGATATGGATAGATCTTGTCTATCGAAGTGTAAAGACACTTGGACTGTATGTGGATGTGTATTAGTGAATGCATACATTAGACAGACCCATTTACTTTATTAAGTGTCACACTATGTGATGGTTGTGTAATTATCCTTAGACCGGAGTCTTCATAGCATCATGGTGTGGATTGTCATGCTTTGACGCTATTGAGGTTTCCCCTAATCACGGGGAGATCAGGCGGTAGTGATTGGGTATGATATTGAAAAACGCGTAGGATTTATGTTGCTCGGCCAAAAATCGCGTTTCCAAATGGTAGGAGTAAATATCCAAAAGGGTCTTCTTATAAGAAATGTCTTATTTTCGAAAGTCTTTGCAAATCGGAAGTTGTGTTACTTCGAGAGAATAGGACATCAATAGTATAAGATACGGTCCTTAATGTTTGACACTCGAGATACGACTGTATGGATATTAGAACAACGATAGAATTCTATTTACACGGTAATCGTTTCACATGAAATGTTGTAGTCATAGTACTTGACTCTTTCGAATGATTGGGGGTCATGACGTGTTGCTAGACGATGATCATGATCGTTAAGTGTGAAGAGCATTTTGGTAAATGTACTTTATACTTACGGCCAACATATTCGGAAACCTATCGAATCACACACACATGGACTTTATCTGGAATTAAAATGAAATCATAGTGATAACCTAAACGAGGAATAATTTATCCTAACTATATATTGTTATTATGACAAATTAATATTGTGGTATTTTATTTATTATGAATAAATAATAATACAATATATATAAATTTATATATATATATGTATATATTAATTATATTTCAATAATGTCTATTTTAGGACATATATGGCGCCAATTTTATTGTGTATATGATACACATATATTGTGAAATTTAGTTAATGGAAGAATATATTAATTAAGAGATACATCAATTAAGGAAGATAATTTCCATAATTGCTTGTTTGTATTAAGAAAAAATGTTTTATTTCTCCCTACTCAATTGAAGAGTCTTGTCCCGGGCATTCTTGGACTATTGGGGCGCCACTTATCCTTATATAAGGGAAGGAGTGGCAAGCTCATTTGTATCAAAATATTCTAGCAATATTTTAGAGAGGTACAAGATAATTATTTTAGTAGAAAATGGTTGGGAGCTATTCTTTGGAGTTTGAGAGGAATAAAAAGTTGGTCTAGAAACCAAGTTTTTCCAATAGCAATCCTAGCAAGGATTCCGGAGGAGGTTCGTGTGGATTACTGCTAGAGGCCAGACACTTGGATGGCTCGGTGCTTGGACCATCAACCGTAGATGAAGCGTCAATCTTTTAATAGATCAATTCTATTCTGAATTCTTTAATCTAATTTCTTATTGTTTGTTGTTTAAATGAAGTCAATCATTGGTAGAAGGACATCAATTTTTTTGTTATCCGCTGCGCCTACCTGGCATGATTTCCTTACAACCTCAACATGGTTAATGTGTAGGGCTTCATGACCGGATGATATGGTGTACTTTATGTTGCTCGTAGGGCTCCATTGTTTACAATCATTATCTTTATCGGCATGTTCTTGGATTTTCCTCCATGAACCACATAAATCTTTCAATGTCCGTGAAGAATTTGCCTTAGGTTTATTGCTTGGGTCTCCGTATTAATCTCTTACAACTTTAGCCCACGTCATTTGAGAGTTGTTACTAAACTCCATGCAAGCATCCCTAACATAGCAATTTTCATCTTGGATGGATTAAAAAACCCCAATCCTCTTTGAGTCTCCGGCTTACACAAATTATCCAATGAAATAGAGTGAAGCCTTCATCAACCGTTTCATCTCCTCAAATAAAGACCTTCCCATTTTATCAATTTCGTGTGTGGTGCCCTCAGGTAGATATGTGGTTTGCATAGTGTAGTGTGATGTAGAAGACAAAGAGGCCTTGATAATAATAGATCTACCCGTATTGGAAAGAGAGTTCATCTTCCAAGTAGTCAACTTTTTGAGTGTCTTGTTGACAAGGTGACCATAAGTTGTTTTAGTCACCCTAGCATGGAGTAAAGGGACCTCCAAATACATCTCTGGATGTCTGTATGAGTCATGCATAAATTACTTGATGCGAAACCGCCCGGAGGAAGGCTTCGGATCGAATGAATACATAGGACCGTGGATTTGAAGGTATTTGGAAGTCCTTGACACAACCACAACCTATGTTGAAGCACTTTGGAATAATAAGCTCCGCGACACAATCACAACCCGTGTGAAGGCACCTTGGAATAAAACCTCAACACTTAGAAAACCTGTTTCTAAGCACCTTGGTATATGGATAACCACAAGGATTGCTCAAGTCCTTGATAATCCGAGATTTGAATTCCCTTTCCAGAGAAACTCACACAACACTTTTCCAAGTGAAGAATAAAATATGATTTATATTGATTTCAAAAAGGCTGAATTACAAGTTACAATAATTTGGGTATTTATAGGACAATAATGGATAGAAAAATAAGATGAAAAGTTTTCCTAAAAATAAGATAAAAAGTGGCGCCCCAAAACTCTTGGTTTCCAAGCATCATTAATCAATGTATCTTGAATAAATGCTTGGACTCTTGAAATCTTGGTTCATGTATCTTGATTTAATGAATTTTGCATTTCCAAAACTTGTCTTCTCATCTTCCAAAATCAGCAAAAGTGGCGCCATTTACTTCTCCAAATTCAGCCATGTTTTTGTCATTTATTTAAGTAATATTGCATAATAAAATATATAATATAATACCATAATAAAGGCCAAAATGTTGGGCCATTTATTCAGGCAGCCCACACGCAGATATAATGGTTTTAATGGATCCACATTGTGAATTGAGCTAATTTATCCAAAACCTCGAGCCTCTTTTTGTGTTGCACTTGAGTTTTAGGCCCAGCCCGAAATATGAGAGGATCATGAGAAGGACTTGGACTCAGATTCATATCAGACCCTTCCGGTTGCGAAGGATTCGTCCTCGAATCAAAAGAATGTCGTATAGTTCAGAATCATGTGCCAATCTTGAATAAATCCAAAATATCACCAAATAAACACCTGGATCAAATATGAGTCAAATACACAACTTCAAAATTGCATGCTGATGTCGAGATCCTTGCTTCACCAAAGCAATGTGAAAAGTGTATCTTGGTTTGATATAAATGTTGATGAAGCTCGGTGTGTCAGAAATATAATCATAGCAATTCAATGTTGCATTATCATCAACATATGCAGCAAAAGGATCATGAAAAGTATGTGCTGGTTTATGTTTGTTCTTCCGTTTGTTTGGAAAACTTTCTTTGCGAAAATGCAGCCATACCCAATCTCCGGGGTCAAAGACAACTTCCTTTCGGCCATTATTTGCTTGTTTTTCATATCGAGCAGTTTGAGCCTCCACATTCTGCCTTGCTTTTGCGTGCAACTCACGGACCATCTCAGCTTTCTTTTCTCCCTCGAGATTTGTGAGCATTCCTGGGGAAAGAGGAACAAGATCAATAGGAGTGATAAGATTAAAGCCATAAACAATCTCAATTGGTGAATGCAAAGTAGCAGAATGAGTAGCACGATTATAAGCAAATTCAACATATGGTAAACAAGACTCCAAATTCTTTAAGTTCATTTGCACCACGGTGTGCAATAACTTTCCCAAAATGCGATTAACAACTTCTGTTTGACCATCGGTCTGAGGATGATATGCGGTGGAACATAAATGTGTAGTGTCTAAATGCTTCCATAGAACACGCCAGAAATGACTAATAAATTTTACATCACGATCACTCACATTCGACTTAGGCACACCATGTAAACACATAATTTCTTTAAGAATAGGTCAGTAATATGAGAGGCATTATTGGTCTTATTACACGTAATGAAATGTGCCGTCTTTGAAAAATGATCAACTACCACAAACACCGAATCTTTGCCAGACTGATAACAAGGCAAACCCAAAAGAAATTCCATAGAGAGATCAACCCAAGGAAATGAGGATATCGGGAGAGGAGTAAACCGTCGAGATAATGCATCAGCCACTTTGTTTTCTTTTCCCTTTTTGAATTTAATCACATAAAGATATGATTCAATGAATTTCATCCAACGGAAATGACATAAATGCAACTTAGATTGCCCTTTTAAATGTTTTAAGGACAATCAGCCATTGTCTTCAACTTCCTTTGATCAACTTGGATACCCTGCCTTCTTACAACAAAGCCAAGGAAGACAAAACTTTCCAAGCAAGAAGTGCATTTCTTAATATTAGCAATCATGTGTGCTTTTCGAAGTGTTTCCGAATCAGCTTTTAGGTGTGAAATATGTGCATTCAGATCATGGTTATAGATTAAAATGGCATATAGTACACATGTACAAATCATTCCCGAATAACACACAAAATTCAGCAATGACTTACCAGGGTCAAATAATATGCAAGTGCACATCTTCCAATGAATTGCACGTTGATAACGTGTTCCATGCTTCGTCAATGAAACATATGAAAAGTGTCTCGGTTGAATATATATATCAATGAACCTTGGAGTGGCAGCAACATAGCAATATACTTGTGAGCTAACAACATTACGCGCCACAAAAGGATCAACAAAAGTGTGCACCGGTTTTCCACGATTACCAACCAGAAATAGATCATCCCAAGGCAAAATAAGGGCTGCATTTGGTGAACCCAACAGCCCGGTAATTTCCTTATCACGTACCTGCAAAGAAGAGTTAATAAAACTGCAACAAGAATTTAGTGACATAGATTCTTCATTTGCTTCGACCAAATTCGACTCATTGTGTTCTTCCTCATTAATAGATGCTACAGATAATTCCATTATTGCATCAGCAACTTGAGGACCATTTGTATCACTTTCCAACTTATCACCAGGAGCATGCAACTCCTCACGCTCAACGTTAATCTCAATGTAACCTTCAATGTTTGTTTTATCCATGTGCACGATCTCGTCCACAACAATTGCTTCATCGTAGTTAAGTATTTCCGTCACGCTCTCGGTTTCATCATTTGTTATCTCCTCCTCACAAGGACTAACAACTTCTTTGATTTTATCTTCAGCCAACTCTCGTGCTTTCTTCCGTTCAGCCCTCCATTGTTCAATATCCGCCCTAAGATTGGCCTTAGAAATCCGTGCCATTTCCTCCATAGTTCGAATAATATCATCCTTAAGAGTTCTTTTAAATTTCTTAAGTTGTCGGGAGTAAGCATTTTTAGAATACCTTTTTCTCAAATCATTATTTCCAGCCATTCTTCCTCTCAAAGGTGTGCTTATTGAGCTCAAGTAAGAGAATTCAGATCGGATATCAATTATTCAACAATACTCAAGTTACTCAAAATACCAAGAGTGAAGAATCAAGATTTTTTTTAAGAGTTTTGTAATTCCAAAAGTGAACACAACAAAAATTGTGAAGTATTTTAGAGAAGATATTCAAAGATGTAACACAAGAATGTGAAGTGTATAAAATGATTTTTTTTTAAACTTGTTGCTCGTACGGAACAGTATGCTCGTGCGGAACAAATTATTTTTCAAATACACACGATTTACATGTGCACCCTTTTTTTTTTTAAATATATAAATATATAGATGCTCGTGCGAAATAAAGTGTTCTTCAAATACACACGATTATATACATACTATGGTTCTTCAGGTACATACGATAATATGCAACATAAATTTTTTTTTTTTTGAAATAAAGTAAAGGGATATAATACCGTCAATCCGCTACTCTCTGATACCAACTGATGTGAAACCGCCCGGAGGAAGGCTTCGGATCGAATGAATACGTAGGACCGTGGATTTGAAGGTATTTGGAAGTCCTTGACACAACCACAACCTATGTGGAAGCACCTTGGAATAATAAGCTCCGCGACACAATCATAACCCGTGTGAAGGCACCTTGGAATAAAACCTCAACACTTAGAAAACCTGTTTCTAAGCACCTTGGTATATGGATAACCACAAGGATTGCTCAAGTCCTTGATAATCCGAGATTTGAATTCCCTTTCCAGAGAAACTCACACAACACTTTTCCAAGTGAAGAATAAAATATGATTTATATTGATTTCAAAAAGGCTGAATTACAAGTTACAATAATTTGGGTATTTATAGGACAATAATGGATAGAAAAATAAGATGAAAAGTTTTCCTAAAAACAAGATAAAAAGTGGCGCCCCAAAACTCTTGGTTTCCAAGTATCATTAATCAATGTATCTTGAATAAATGCTTGGACTCTTGAAATCTTGGTTCATGTATCTTGATTTAATGAATTTTGTATTTCCAAAACTTGTCTTCTCATCTTCCAAAATCAGCAAAAGTGGCGCCATTTACTTCGCCAAATTCAGCCATGTTTTTGTCATTTATTTAAGTAATATTGCATAATAAAATATATAATATAATACCATAAAAAAGGCCAAAATGTTGGGCCATTTATTCAGGCAGCCCACACGCAGATATAATGGTTTTAATGGATCCACATTGTGAATTGGGCTAATTTATCCAAAACCTCGAGCCTCTTTTTGTGTTGCACTTGAGTTTTAGGCCCAGCCCGAAATATGAGAGGATCATGAGAAGGACTTGGACTCAGATTCATATCATTACTAGCCACCAAGTTTTGTGTTGCCTCTTTTTAGAAGTGTAGAAAACTCTTTTGCACGCTAATTTTTTGTCCCGAACATTTCCAAAAATCATCAAGGATTGTGTCTATAATTTTCGCTTGCTAGATAGACCTTTCACCGATTAAAACCAGGTCATCCAAGAAGATGATACGTGAGATATGATGCCCTCCCTAGTTCAGTTTGACTGGGTGCCATAATCCAGAGTCCACAACTTCATTTATATTATTGCTCAAAACCTCCATACAGAGAACAAAGAGGTATAAGGCTAAAAGGTCACCTTGTCGAATGGCTCATAGTGGTTGAAATGAATTTATGTGCTCTCCACTCCATAAGTCAGATAGTCATATTGAAGATATACAGTGCATGATGAGCTCCACCAATTGGGAATCAACTTGATTGCAACTTTAAATAACGCGATGAGTTAGAATTGCGAATGTCATTCTGGTTGGTCAACTTTTGGTATAAGGGGGAGAGCCGTATCATTCATCGAATCAAGGAAAGCGCCTTCACTAAAAACATGCTTAATGAAATTGATCACAGAAACACCAATTGTCGGCCAATATTTCTTGTAATAAAGGTGGTAAACCATCAGGACCCGCCGATTTATATGCCCTTGTCTGAAATATAGCATCCTCAAATTTCTTTACTTAACATGATTTAGTCGGCCTGGTCAAGATTATGAAACACAATGGGAAAATTACATATGTGAGCATTTTGGTGCAATGAAATCAACCGTGTGGCGCATTAGAATTCAATTTTTTTGATATTTTTAATCTGAGGAACAACTTCGTAAAACAATTACAACATAAAAGAAGTAGACAAAGAATCATACGAGAATGATCGAACAGATCATCTTGTTTTCTGATGGTTGATGAATCAAGCACGGAGCCGCCTACGTGTTCGGCCTTTAGCGGTATTCCACACGAACCGTCGGAATCCTCAGAGGACTGCTACTTGGAATATTTGAAGAGTTCAAACAAGTACAATATGAGATTGATGAGCAACTAGAAATTAATCTTCAACTAGATTGAAACGATCGATGTCTAAAGGGTGTTTAAGAGTTGTCTAGAAATGAATAAGATTCTCCCTGCAAAGGATATCATTTCTCGATAACCAATTAGATTGTGTTTTTAAAATGGAAGCTGCACTTTATGAGGTAAATATATGGTATAAGACATGCATGTATCCCTTACATGTTTAAGGAAGGTGCCCTGATTCTGAAATATAAACTTAACCATGTTCCATGAAATTGGTTGGATAAATTGCATATAAAACATGTAAGGTGATGACGACAAGTCTATAGTAACCGATGGTTAGAGCTTGTCATGCTATTGGGAAGCAGGCTATGTCAAAAAGGTCTGGAGACTAGTGTGACATATGCGACTTTGTGTAGTACCTTAGCAAGTCTAATGAATACGATTTTACTAAATTGTGGAGCAAATTTGTTTATTTTCAAACATGTTGTCTTTTAGAGGGAGTATATATTTCAAAAGAAACAGTAGGAGTGAAATAAGATATCAAAAGTAGTTTAAGAACCATAAAGAATGTTCAACCATTTTAACAGAAGCAGACACCATATGGCGATGAGGTGTACAAGACTGCTCAGTGTACACAAGTATTCTACGAGTCTAAAGATCGCATATTCCTGAAAAAGGTCACTGGTGTGTTCATCTGGGAGAATAAAGATCTCACGACTTATCTATAAATACTTAAAAGGCTAGTTAAAGAGATGGCTTTAAACTATGACATCTGAAATAGATTTCATGTTTAGCAACTTGGTTATGAACATGTTAGTCTAACCCGAGTGGAATGTCCCTGAAAGGTGTGATGAGTCTTTTTGAAAGACTGACATGAATGGTAATATGATTACCAGTGAAGCTAAATTGATGGAAAAAGGTTACTAGGTGTATACCTTGTGGAAATCTTCATGCTACCAGTTGTGCCTGAATCTATATAGATTATGCTAGTTATAGGTGAATATCAAGACTATAAGATAGTACAGAGGATATCACCCTAAAGGTTTGATGTATGAAGACGCTAAGATAATATGTGAGCTTACAAGATCCCTTCATGGACTTAAACAAGTATCTCTTGAATCTTTATCTTGATGATCAAAGGAGTTTGATTTGATCAAAACAAAGATGAGTCTTGTGTGCAAGAAGGTTTGTAGGAGCATAGTGGTTTTTTGAGTATAATGTGTATGACATATAGTTCTTGACAATTCACATTCCCGTATTACAGTCAATTAATATTTGGTAGTTCAAGATCTTTTCAAAAGCTCTTGAAAATGGCGGTTCTTATTCTTTGGAGATAGGGATTGTTGAATATGTTAACACAGTACCGTAAAACTGAGATCATCAACTTGTGATCTCTCCACCCTTTATTATTCAAGTATATATAGTAAACAATAAGACAACTCCTAACCCTATTGGGCTCTACTTTTCCATTACTCCAAGTCACATAAGTCGGCTATGACACACTTGACCTAGCCGACCCAATACACACCACAATACCATAAATACCCTTATTAATACTACGTCACTTTAACACTCCCCCTCAAGTTGGCGCATATATATCATGCATGCCTAACTTGTTACAAACAAACCCCAAACGATTCCCAAACAAAGCTTTAGTAAAGACATCAGCTAGTTGTTCTTCTGGGAACGAACGGTGTGCAAATCTCTTCTCGAACGATCTTCTCTCGAATAAAATGGCAATCCACTTCGATGTGTTTGGTTCTCTCGTGGAATACCGGATTAGACGCAATGTATAATGCTGCTTGATTATCACAATGGAGGGGAATTGGCATATCAACCTTGACTCCGATTTCTTCTAAGAAATACCTTATCCATGTCAACTCGCTACATGTGTGAGCCATTGCTCGATATTCTGCTTCTGCACTTGACCGTGCAACCACTGTTTGCTTCTTACTTTTCCAACTCACTAAGTTTCCTCCAAGAAAGGTACAGTACCCCGTAGTAGATTTCATGTCTGATGGTGAACCAGCCCAATCAACATCTGAATAGCCTTCAACCTTCAAATGGCCATTCGGTTTAAACATTACCCCACGGCCTGGGGCCTTCTTCAAGAATCTCAGTATTCGGACCACTGCATCCCAATGTGGTACCCTTGGTGACTCCAGAAACTGGCTGACCGTACTCACAGCATATGATATATCGGGTCTTGTGATAGTCAAGTAGTTGAGTTTGCCCACAAGATGCCTATACTTTCCTGGATCTGCCAACAGGTCTCCTTCGTCTCTTAACAACTTCACATTTGGATCCATTGGGGTATCAACTGGACGTCCCCCAAGTAATCCAGTCTCCTGCAATAAATCAAGTACATACTTTCTCTGACTTAAGAACATGCCCTCTTGCGATCTAGCAACCTCTATGCCAAGAAAATACCGGAGTCTACCCAGATCTTTGGTCTGAAATTGCTTGCCCAGAAACTGCTTCAACTTATCTATGCCTGCACGATCACTTCCTGTAATAACAATGTCATCTACATAGACAACCAAAAATATATAAGCATACTCGGAGTGCATGTGGAAAACTGAGTGACCTGTCTGACATTGCTTCAAACCAAACGATCTTACCACATCCGAAAATTTACCAAACCATGCCCGTGGGATCGCTTAAGCCATACAACGCCTTTACTTAACTTACACACCAGACGTTTCTCCCCCTGAGCAACAAACCCAGGAGGTTGCTCCATAAAAATATCCTCCTGCAAGTCCCCGTTGAGAAAAGCATTCTTGACATCTAGCTGAAACAACGGCCAATGATTGTTAGTAGCAATAGAAATCAAAATACGAATGGAGGGCATTTTGGCAACCGGAGAAAAGGTCTCCTCATAATCGACTCCATAGACTTGTGTGTATCCTTTGGCCACCAATCTGGCCTTCAACCGATCCACAGATCCATCAGGAAGAAATTTTACTGTATACACCCATTTGCACCCAACAATATGTGCATTAGGTGGGGGAAGCACCAAGTCCCATGTACCATTGGAATGAAGGGCATCAACCTCATCTACCATGGCTTGTCTCCATCCAGGGTGACTAAGGGCTTCCGGCACAGTTTTGGGAACACCTGTACTTGACAAATGAGTGAGAAAACAAGAGTAACGGGGAGACACACGATCATAGGATACAACATTACCAATAGGATGCTTAGTGACACATGTTCGGGTTGCTTTGCATTGGGCAATAGGACGCGGATCAGGAGGCTCCAAATGAAGAGTTGCCGAGGAAGAGTCATGAGTTCGGGACCGCTTGCGTTGAGAAGTATGAACGATCGGCGGACGGAGATCAAGGGGGTCAACCGAGTCGACAACCGGTAAAGGACACTCGGGGCTAACACTCTTCAGTTCACCACTAGGAACCGGGTCAAGGAAGTTTGTATCAGTTAGACGATCGGTGTAATATGGCGTAGACTCATCAAAGGTGACATCAGCAGAGACAAACAATTTTCGGAGAACAGGACTATAGCAGCGGTAACCTTTTTGAGTGCGAGAATAACCAAGAAAGACACATTTTATGGGACGAGGGTCAAATTTATCGTGACCTGGAGCAAGATTCTGAACGTAGCAGACACAACCAAAGACTTTAGGAGGAACAGTAAACGGGGTTTTCTGGGGAAACAAGATAGAGAAAGGAGACGAATCTTGTAGGGTCTTAGTAGGCATTCTATTAATAAGATAACAGACTGTTAAAACGGCATCACCCCAAAGGTATTTTGGAACATTCATATGTATCATAAGGGTACCATCTACAACAATGAGGTGGCGGTTTTTACGTTCCACCACCCCATTCTGTTGGGGTGTGTAGGGACACGAGGTTTGATGAATAATACCATTCTGAGCTAGATAGTTTGACAATCCAACTAGGTCACTTTGATATTCTCGTGCATTATCAGAACGTACAGTGCGGATATTAGTTGCAAATTGCATTTCAACTTCTTTTTGGAACAGATGAAAGCAAGAGACAAGTTCAGTTCGTGATTTCATCAAGAAAACCCACGTCATATGAGAATGATCATCAATAAACGTGACAAAATAACGAAATTTATTGGATAAAATATGAAACGGACCCCAAACATCCGAATGAACCAGTTCAAACATAGACTCCCTACGAGTACTAATCCTTTTGAAGGAGGAACGACAATGTTTACTTATTTGACACGTTTCACAAGGTAAAGACTCCAAAGAACCTAAAGTTTCGACTTGCTGTTTGAGAATAGCCAAGGACGGATGGCCAAGACGGCTATGCCATTCCATCGGAGAGACATCGGTGTGAAGACCAGCAGATGGGATTTCATCAAAGAGATAGAGGTCGTTTCGCTCATGACCCGTACCAATCATCCTCTTCGTATGAAGATCCTGTACAACACAATAATCAGGCAAAAAGGTTATAGAGCAATTAAGGTCTTTGGTAAGTTTACTAACTGACAGTAGACTAAATGGGAAATCAGGTATGTGAAGTGTTTGTGGAAGACTGATCGTGGGAGTAATTTGTGTGGTGCCAATCCCACTGACTTTGGCTGAACCACCATTAGCCAGTGTGACTGATTTGTGAGTTAATGGGGTGTAATCATGCAAAAGTTTAAACAAACCGGTCATGTGCTCAGTAGCTCCGGAATCGATGATCCAAGGATTTCGTTTAGACGTGAGGAGACATGTTGACGGCTGTGTAGATTGGACAAGACTAGCCATGGAGGACGAGTTTTCTGCCTTACCATTCTGCCGGTACTCTTCTATATTTGGTGCTGTTCGGTCTCCATCATGCTGCGTTCCTGCAGTCATGGCTTGAGCAGAGTTACCCCTGGGGGGTTTGCCATGAAGATCCCAACAATTGTCAACCGTATGATTTGTTCGACCACAATGTTCACATTGGGTGATCCACGGCCCGATCGCCACCTCGGTTGCTTCGCCACCACGCGTGAATTCCTACCACCTCGGCCACCCCACGGTATGAAGAGTTCCTCGCATACTTACGACTTCCACCAACATGGCTGATTTTTCCCACTCGAACTCTTGCGTTTCTGTTTTCCTGTTTTCAAAGCTACGAACATCCATAGAGGCTCTCTCGAAGCCGAGAAACACCTCGGGAAGCATGGGGAGGCCATGCCGCCAAGAATCTGGGGCCCGAACAGGTTCAAATTCTGGTTTAAGGCCAGATAAAAACCGAATAACATCCATATATGTTTGTTGTTTCTCCATCTTCGTCACATCATCAGTCAATGGTTGATAGAGATTTCTCTCCTCACACACACTCATTATCTGGGAATAATACTCCTCCAAACTTAGTTGACCTTGCTCCAATTGGAAGTACTGCTTGCACATGTCGTAAATTCGAGTAAGATTTTCCGAACCGGAATACACATGTTTCAAACGAGCCCACATAGCCTTGGCTGATTTCAGATACAACAGAGTTGAGCTTATATTCTGCTCAATGTTGTTTAACAGTAGAGCCATAATCTGTGCATCATCTTGCTTCCATGATGCAGGCCGTGGATCCTTAGCGTCGGCCTGATCTTGTTCTAGATGGTGATCTAACCCTCTTCCTGTGAGGAAGATTTCAACAGCACGGGACCACAAAGTGTAGTTTTGCCCGTTTAACTTGACTGATGTGATTGCCGGAAGGGACACTGCCGGCGAGAACAAACTAGAGCCGGAATTGGCCAAGACATTGGAGGTTTCACCTTTGGCATCCATGACAGTACTGGACGGTTTTTTTTTTCGTAAACTAGGGTTTAGGAGAAATTAGGGCGGATTTGGTTAAGAGGAAGAGAGTGTTTAGGCTCCGATACCATGTTGAATATGTTAACACAGTACCGTAAAACTGAGATCATCAATTTGTGATCTCTCCACCCTTTATTATTCAAGTATATATAGTAAACAATAAGACAACTCCTAACCCTATTGGGCTCTACTTTTCCATTACTCCAAGTCACATAAGTCGGCTATGACACACTTGACCTAGCCGACCCAATACACACCACAATACCATAAATACCCTTATTAATACTACGTCACTTTAACAGGGATCAATAGTGACAGATCTAGATACTGGTTAATTATCACGGTTTACATGTATAGATGAGATGCTAAAAGAGTTTAGCATGGATCGGGTCGAGAAAGGCTCTTGGCCAGTATTCTTGGGATCTTTCTATGTTAGGACATTAGCCGTAAGACAAAGGTGGAAGATACTACTTATAAAATTTTTCTTTATGCTACAACAATAAGATCCATCATGAAGTGTGATGTTGTGGGTTAATCACGTGCATTGTGGATTTAAGCATTGCACAATTTCTGTTGAGATAAAGTTTGAAAGTATTTGTTAACGGAAGTGGTTGGATATTGTCAACTCACCCAATATGGTTATCTAATAGACCTAATCAGGTCTTACACTTATTTCAAGCATTGAGCCTTAAGTTGTGGCAGGGCCTTTCTAGGTTGGTGTGACCCATAAGCTTAGAAGGGCTATGTCTTTAATTTGAAGAATGCGTCAAGTTTTCTAGAATCCTGGTCAATTCTCCATGTGTCGAACAACAAATGTCGACCCATGTCATTAGTCAAACCTCAGAGGCAGGTATAGCTTACATGTAACATGTATGTTGTCTGATACACAATTATTGCACAAATTTGCGTCGAGCCAAGCCATGTGAGTATGCTGTTAGGTGTAATGTCCGAAAGACAATTTTGTAATTGTTTTATTTAATGAATGAAATGATATTATTATTCATAATTATTATTCTCATATTCACCGATGTGACAATAGTATTTACACTACAGAAAACCTTAAAGTATATCGTTTATGTAATCACTTAACTCAGTGTATGGGATATACACGGGAGGATTGAGTTAGTGATGTACTTAAAATACAATTAGCCTGTAGTGAAGTTAATCGAGAGTATCGGGTCTCTCCTTTAACGTGCTATTAATGCGCCCAGATCACAATAGGTGTGATTGTCTTATCCGGACTTTCGGTTAAGAGAACTTAGTGGGGCAATTATATATGATAGATATATCATATAGGGCTGGACCGATTTGATTAGAGTTCATGATATAATCCCATAATCGAGAAGTCTTATCGAATCAATCGATGGTCATATTTATGGATATATCTTAATCCTGAGGTGATCACAGTCAACTGCTTGAATCAGTATGAGGTTTGACTTGACGGTTAAGGATTACACTGAGTCTGTGATCTGAATTACCCCATCTTGGCATTGTACTAGATTGAGTGAGTAGTCTGTGTTATCACAGATACGGAATCCATTCCTTCCATTTATGGAAGTAGATAGACAGTTACCTTATTTGTTAATCCTAGAAACTAATCGATCGTACGAGTTCATATTACACTGATTAGCTACCAGTGAGTTGTATGAATTAATTGATCACTAGGGGGTTAATGGTAAATAAGGATAAGAGGTTATAAAAAGGGTTAACGGTAACTTCCCGATTTAGAATGAACAGTCTATGGAGGATTAATCCATATGTAATGATTATATCAATGGACGCTTATTATCATTCTCGTGAGGAGATAAATATAATCTCATAATCGGAGGAGTGCAGTCACGGGATTATGGTGGCATATTACTGTGATTGGTTTATCGAATATAATTATTCTGTTCGTAAGATAATTATTTATTTGATTTATCAGAGCCGTTGATTATTAGTCCATGGTCCCCGACGTGCCGCCAATATAGCATAGCTATTCTCGGACGTCGAATCCTAATAATATTAATTTAGTTCTTATTAGAATTTAATTAAAACGATATGTGAATTAATTGTTTAGTGGACTACTAAATTAGTTGGGCTAAATAATTAAATATGTGAAAAAGACATTTTTCATAATCTTGGCCCAATTTGGTGTGTATGGCCGAAAATCATAGTGACTAGGTCACAATGATAATTTTCGGCCAAGAGGTGTCTTAGGGAACAAGAAATTAGTTTTCTTGTGGATTAATAAGACATGTGTACAAAATATTTATTGGATAAATATTTTATGGTAAAAAAATAAAGATAAAGATTATTCAAGATTTGTTTTAGAATATTCTAGGATTATCTTTTATTTATTTGGATTTATTTATTTGTAAAATAAAATCCTTGGAGGACAAGGAAAGCTCTCCTATATAAAGAGGCTTTTCCCAACTCATACATACACTACAATTTTAGACTTCTATCTCTTAGAGAGAAGAAGATAAAATTCGGCCAAGGGGAAGTAAGAGGGAAAATCTTGGAGGTTTTCCGGGTAGCATATCGGGAGGATTCGAGACGAGGATTTCCTTCCACCGGGAGTTGCTCGGATCACACGTGCGGAAGATCGTGGTGCTCTTCACACCATCTTTTGTTCTTTCAATTGCGGTTCTTCTACTTGGATTTTGAGATCCAAGAGGTATGTTCTACAACCCCCTTGTAGAGTAGATCTAGTTATTTTATTATATGTAAATTATAGATCTAGATCCTTAAATCGCTTTCGTTGCGGATTATATTACTAACATATGCATGCTCTTATAATGGTGTAACCATAAACTATCAACTAATTAAGACCAGATGAAGGTGGCCCGGCCATAATCACGAAGGGCATGCAAGACAAAGTCCTTCACGGCTCCACATAATCGACATCTATCCCAAATCGAGACCCTCTTTAGATATAATTACTAGTTCTTAGAAAGTGCATCATGACATATATACCTTTCAAAGAAGATAATCGAACCATAATTGGCCTTTGTGTGTTCAAATATTCCATCATGCTATTTCCTCTTCACATGTCGCCTCTTTCTCATACCCAACATGCACTTCATATCTGCCAGAAGATGTATAATTCTGGTTTCACAAACCATCCCTCGTAATATATTATTGCCCATCAAATATAAAACTGGCTGATTACACCTGCTCTTTTAGGTGTAGAAAGATGACCCCTTTGGTTGCACAAGATGAGAGCCATACTATAGTGTACACTCGCAACCAAAGTGCATCTCTATGGATAAGTGAAGCACATGCCAACTTTGCTAGCATTGAAATATTAGATGTCAGTTCTGGTGACTTGATCTCTAAACTGATGAATAAACTGGTGGAACTAATCTGAGAAACTGAGACTGAAAATGATGGTCAGTTGAGTTAAGTATATTCAGTTCTTTGAAAGTAAGTTTGATGAAGTGCAACTGAGTTTCTTCTAAAGTCAGCAGTCCATTTTGGTTTGCTGCGTTTTACTGAGTACAGCTGAGTTCTACATCTGAGCAGTTGGTTACAATTCAGGGAAAGTCAGTTTTGAGCTGAGTTTCATCTAGTGGATAACAGCTGGAGCTGGGGTCCACATCTGGGTATTTATGACAATTCCGACAAAGATCTTTGGCGGTTAGGGTTTGGGATTTGTGCCTATAAATACCAATGTTGTAATCAATACAAGAGTGTGTCTTTCACTTTGTGATAAATACCTTGTAACTTTGTGCATAATAATATATCTTCTTTTATGTCCGTGGAGTACAACACAACGCTGGAAACCACGTTAAATCAATGTGGTATCTTTGTTTCTGTGTTTTATCATTTTCGCCATACTTTATGATTGCATTGCTTCTATTTTATCTTTCTTAAACTGCAAGCTTCTCATCTGTGTTTCAACAAACTGGTATCAGAGCGTCAGGTTCAAGATTCAGAGAGTTGCAGGTTGAACAGAGTTGATCTTCACCAAGACCGGTGACCGGTGCTAGGATTTTGTGATCAAAGGTTTGTTTTTTAATTAGAGGGATGTCAGCAATAAACATAAATATTGATAAATTTACAGGTAACAAAATTTTCAGTTTGTGGCAAATCAAGAAGCGGGCCTTGTTAAAGCAACAAGGATTGTGGACTCCTTTATCTAATAAAGGGGTGCCAGTTCAGCAGATTATGCCAGTCTGGAGAAGAAAGCACATTCAACCATCATGTTATGATTTTCTGATGATGTTATCACAGAAGTTGCTGAGGAAGACACCGCTTCCAAGTTATGGCTAAAGCTTGAAAGCCTTTATATGACTAAGTCATTGACCAACAAGTTCCTGCTGAAGCAGAGACTATTCAGCCTGAGGATGCATGAGGGGGCTCAACTGAAAGATCATATTGATTATAGACAATTTTTAAAATTAAGGGATTGATCATTCAAAGGGAAGTAGACTACTCAAGAATTTGAAACTTTTTCATTAGATCATAAGTGAGTGTTGAACACAATATTACTTGATCTCAGGAATATTGATGTTAAGATTGAGGATGAAGATGCTTCTTTGATTTTGCTGTTTTCATTACCAGCTTCCTATGGGAACTTTGTGCAGTCCTTAATAGTTGGGAAGGATACAGTTGCTTTAGAGGATGTAAGGTCAGCTTTACATGCCAGGGAGCTGAGACATAAGGCAATTAGGGCGGACAATCAAATTTCTTTGGACTAGTAGTCGATTCAAAGATGGAAAAGAGCATGGTCAGTCTAGGAAAAAACAATTCCAAGAAGACAAGGTCCAAAAGCCCTAAATCCACCGATGTTTGCAATTATTGTAAGGAGCAGGGACATTGGAAGTCCATGTTAGGTGTGGTGCACGAAAGACAATTTGTGTAATTGTTTTTAGATAATGAATGACATAATTTATCTCATTACTTGCTTTGTGTTTGTAAGTAATACACTGCTGCAAACCCTAAGTATATCAGTATGTAACCACTTAACTCAGTGTATGGTTTACACGTGAGGATTGACTTAGTGGTGATATACTTAAACTGTTAGTCCGTGGTGAACTTAATCAGAGTTTAGGGTCTAATGATTAAAACACCAGTAATGCGCCCAGAACACCTTAGGTGTGATAGTCTTATCCGGACTGCCGGTAGAGGGTACCTATTGGGGCATTTATATATGATGGCATTCATATAGGACTAGACCGATTTAATCTGTATTTCTTGATATAATTCCGTAATCAAGAAATCTTACTAAATCATTAGATGATCATATATGGATTGACCTTAATCCTGAAGTGATCACAGGGTTCTGCTTGTCTCGGGGTAGTGTTTGATGTGTTAGTTACGGATCACTTTGATATGTGATCCAAGTCACTTCTTGTTGGCACTATTCCCTGATGAGTGAGTAGTTCTGGTTTTCATAGACATGGAATCCATTCCTTCCTACGGGAAGTAAAAAGACAGTCCTCTTATTTGTTAGCCCTAAGAAAATGATCGATCGGCCGAGTTCATATTTAGACTATATGTGAACTAATTGATCACTAGGGGGTTAATGGTAAATAAGGATAAGATATTCTGAGTCGGGTTTACGGAGACTTCCCACTCAGAATGGATAGTCTATGGAGGGTTAGTCAGTATGTAGTGATTATATCAATGGACGCTTATTTACTCGATGGGTTGAGTGTAAGTATATATCTATAATTGGTAGAGTTCGGTTTCGGGTTTATGGTGGCGTAATCCCGGAATTAATAATTTAAGTGTGAATATTCTGTTCGATGAATATTTTACTTAATTTATTGGAGCTACTGGTTATAAGTCCATGGTCCCCAACGTGGCTCCTATAATACGAGTATTTTTTTGTTATTGGGCCTCAGTGATAATTAATTGGCTGGGCCAATTAATTGATAAAATATTATTTAGTTGGACTAAATAATATAAAACACATAAAAGACATTTTCTGTGAGCCTAAGACCCTAAGGTGTGGCGCCTCCCTCTCATAAAATGCAAGAATTGATTTTTTTGTGTGATTAATTATTTAATTGGTAAGTAATTAATTAATAAAAGATAATTGATTTGTAATTGATTGATTGATTAATCACAATCTTTTATAAATGAAATTATCTTTTATTGTGATTTCTTTTAAATTACTTATTTAATTAATTAGAAACTTGGAGGCCAAGGATTTACTCTCCTATATAAAGAGAGTTCTTCCAAGACATATGAGAGATAAAAAAATTTTGACATACACACATAAAATAGAGAGAAAAACTTGTTTCTTGTCTTGGGTTTCTGGTTGAAGAAAAACTTGTAGTTTTTCATGATGCATATCAAGGAGGTTTCAATTCCAAGGATCGGTGTCCACCAACCGCCATTTGGAGAACACGTTCGAAGATTGTGGCTACTCATCCAACTATTGGTAAGTAGATCTAAACCCCCTTGTAGGAAGTTTAGATCCTTTATTTATGATATGTAGTTTATAGATCGTGATCCATCCATTTGCAAGAAAGATCTGCTTTTGTGCAGATCTCGAGCTCCTACATCCTTCACCCAATTGTCCAAAGAGGAAGAAATAGTAGGAGAATGAGTCTAAGCATACAAAGCTATATAAGCGGTGAGCATGACTCGAATGAGGATATAGTTCTAGTGGCGGGAGAGTCGGCACATCAAACGATGTGTGGATTCTGGACTCAAGGGCATCCTTTCATATTTTCCCTCACAGAGAGTGGTTCTCAAGTTATCAGTAGATAGATGGTGGTCATATATCTATGGCAAACAGCAAGGTCTGCAAGGTAGTTGCGATTGGATCGATTCGATTGAGGACGGAGGATGGAAGATTACATAACTCCCGAGTGAAGTTAGACATGTTCCACAAATGACCAATAACTTGGTATCTCTCAGTTCGTTAGACAGCAGGGGATTCAGTTTTAAGGGGGAAAGTGGTGTGTTGAGTGTCTATAAGAATTCAGTTTTGGTTCTCAAGGGTGTCAAAAAAAGGACTCTGTATATATTACAAGGGTCAGTTGTTTCTGGTTCTGCTGCTGTGGCATGAGAATCATCGGTCACAGCTTACAAAACTGTGGCATATGAGACTTGGTCATATGGGTGAAAAGGGGATGCAGATTCTTTCTCAAAAAGATCTTCTTCGGGAATGTAAGGTCAAGCATCTAGACTTTTGTGAGCATTATGTGTTTGGGAAACTTCATAGGAACAAGTTCTTAAAAGGGGTACACAACACAAAGTCATCACTTGATTACATTCATTCTGATTGATGGGTGCCATCAAAGGTGGAGTCATTGGGTGGTCACATATATTTTCTATCCTTTACTGATGACTATTCAAGGGTGACATGGGTGGTGCTCATGAAACACAAAAGTGAGGCATTTAAAAGCTTCATGCAATGGAAGGCTCTAGTTGAAAATCAGTTGGGGAAGAAGATTAAGAGGCTTCATACAGATAATAGACTAGAATTCTACTGGACTGAGTTTGATACATTTTGTAAAACTGAGGGTATTGCCAGACATCATACAGTCAGGAATACTCCTCAGAAAAATGGTGTAGCTAAGAGAATGAATCAAACTCTTCTGGAGAGAGCAAGATGTATGCTCTCTCATGCTGGTTTGTCAAGGAGATTTTGGGAAGAGACTGTAAGCACAACCTGCTACTTAATCAATAGGAGTTCTCACACAGGGATCAGTCTCAAAACACCAGTTGGGATGTGGTCAGGCAAGCCTGCTGACTACTCAGTTCAAAGGGTATTTGGAAGCACAATCTATTATCATGTCAGTGAAGGGAAACTGGAACCAAGAGCCAAGAAATGAGTGTTTGTGGGGTATGGTGATGGAGTTAAGGGTTATAGAATTTGGTCTTCAGCAGAAAAACAAAGTTATTCTCAAAGAAAGATACGATTTTGATGAAAATCCTATGCTCAATTCATCGATGGGAAGGATAATCAAATTGAAACCAAGATCTTTGGCGAAAAACCGAAGATAAGGTGGAGCTTGGTGGAGTCGGTTGGAATGCAACAATCAAGCGATCCAAGTCGGTTTTATCGATCGTTATTCTTGAACCGTGAATCCGAATCAAGCCATCCAGCTGAGCAAATGTCAGTTGAGCGTCAAACTGAGAACATGGGTCAGCAGAGTATAGTTGTCAACAGAGGTAGAAGATCAATTGTTGGGGTACCTCCCAGGAGGTATGGGTTTGATGATATAGTTGGATACGCACTTCAAGTTGTAGAAGAAGTGGATGGTTTTGAACCTTCCACTTACAAGGAAGCAGTGACATGTATTGAAGCACTTAATGGCTTGCTGTCATGGGAGATGAAATGGAGTCATTACTGAAGAATCAGACTTGGGATCTAGTTAAACATATAGCTGATAGGAGAGTTGTTACTTGCAAATGGATCTTCAAGAAAAAAGGAAGGAATAACTGAGGCAGAAGGAGTTAAGTATAAGGCACGTTTGGTTGCAAGAGGTTTCAGTCATAAAGAAGGGGTAGACTTAGATGAGATATTCTCACCAGTAGTCAGACATACTTCAATCAGAGTGTTACTAGCAATGGTGGCACAGCAGGACTTAGAACTTGAGCAGTTAGATGTGAAGACAGTTTTTCTACATGGTGAGGTAGACAAAGAGATATACATGACTCAGCCAGAGGGTTTCCAAGTTCCTGGTAAGGAAGATTTTGTGTGTAAGTTGAAGAAGTCCTTGTATGGACTGAAGCAGGCTCCTAGATAGTGGTATAAAAGGTTTGATAGTTATCTGATCCAGTTAGGTTACAACAGAAGTCCTTATGATTGTTGTGTTTACGACAGTCAGTTGGAACATGGATCATACAGCTATTTTGTGTTATATGTGGATGACCTGCTGATAGCTGCAAAAAAGAAGTCGATGTTCGATGATCTCAAAGACCTTCTCGATCTTGAGTTTGAAATGAAGGATTTGGGTACAAATGCAAGAAAATTTTAGGGATGGAGATCTGGAGAGATAGAAGTCAGAAGAAACTGTTCTTATCTTAGCAGGGTTATATACAGAAGATTTTGTCAAAGTTTGGCATGTCAGCTATACTAAGCCAATAGATACTCATATGGCATCAAATGTTCATTTGTCAGCTTTTGCTTCATAATCAGTAGAGGAGAAGGAATACATGTCAAGAGCTCCTTATGGTAGTGCAATTGGCAGTCTGATGTATGCCATAGTGTGCACTAGGCCTGATCTGGCTTAGGCAGTCAGTGTTGTCATCAGGTTTATGGCTCAACCTGGAAAGGAACACTGGAAAGCTGTGAAAAGAATGTCCAGGTACCTTAGAGGTACAGCTGATGTCGGTCTCATTTATGGAGGTGATACTCAAGAACTGATCACATGATCTTGTGATGCCGATTATCGCAGTGATGTGGGCGATGAAAATCAATGATGGTTATGTTTTCACATTGGGAATTCATTTGTCACCGAAAGCAACTCTTTAGGCATCGCGGGCTTTATCAACTCATCGAAGTTGAGTACATGCTCTTCTTGAAGCGACCAATGAGGGTATCTGGTTGAAGGACTAGTCAGTGATTTGGGGCTACATCAAGATCAAACTGAGATCTATTGTGACAGTTTGAGTGCAATTTGTCTAGCTAAAGATCAGGTTCATCATGAGAGAACCAAGCATATTGATGTGAGGTATCATTTTCTGAGAAATGAGAAAAGGGTTGTAGTGAAGAGGATCAGCACCAAGGATAATTCTGCTGATATGTTCACTAAACCAGTTTAGCATAGCAAGTTTCAATTGTGTCTCGATTTTCTGAATATTCAAGCTTATAAACTGAAATCTGGATACTCAGTTGATGGTAGATCAACTGAGTCGATTCTGAGGAGAAGTCTAGTATTATACATCCTGGCATTGACGAATGCATTTGGTACAAGTACATCTGGTTATGTAATCTGATTGACTGTGAATGAGAGTTCAAGTCAAGGTAGAGATTTGTCAGTTCTGGTGACTTGATCTCTAAACTGATGAATAAACTGGTGGAACTAATCTGAAACCGAGGCGAGAATGATGGTCGATTCATGTTAGTATATTCGATTCTGTGAAAGTCGAGTTTGATGAAGTGCAACTGAGTTTCTTCTGAAGTCAACAGTCAGTCTTGGTCTGCCGAGTTTTGCTGAGTATAGTTGAATTCTACATCTGAGCAGTTGGTTACAAGTCTGGGAAAGTCAGTTTTGAGATGAGTTTCATCTGGTGGACTGTAGCAGGAGCTAGGGTCCACATCTGGGATATTTATGACAATTCCGATAAAGATCTTTGGCGGTTAGGGTTTGGGATTTGTGCCTATAAATACCAATGTTGTAATCAATGCAAGAGTGTGTCTTTCACTTTGTGAGAAATATCTTGTAACTTTGTGCATAATAATATATCTCATTTTTATCCGATGTGGAGTAGTCGCACAACGCCTAAACCAATGTTAAATCACTGTGTTTCTCTTTGTTTTTACATGTTTTATCATTTTCGCCATACTTTATGATTGCATTGCTTCTTTTATCTCTTTTAAGCAATGAGTTTTACTCATATATGTGTTTTCAACATTGTAACAATATGGATAGTCGGATAGACGGACGGTCATCTTGACTTTTACGTTGGAAAATAGTCTATTAGGCTATAAGGTGTAATCTCCGACTATAATTCATTTCACATTGATGAAATTTACTAGTAATTTCTAGGTCATCAAGTATCTCATATAAAATCTAAAATGTTTGCGTTTCATACGCATGAAGCATAGATTAGACAAGTTTACACAAGAATGTTCCTAGCCACATCAAAAAAATGTTTTGCCTTACATGAAGTAAATTTGGCCTTAACCTTATCCATCTGGAAAGCGAAAGTTTTTCCTCAAAACCCTTTCATGAGAAATTACATACCAAGACATTTCTCTAAACTATTGACACGCGTCGTGCCCAAAGAGCGTACCACTTGGTCTGCAATGCTTGATTGTGTATTCTGTTTTTTTTTTTGTTTGGTTTTTTACTTGTGAAGACTAAGCTTCTCGCTTGACCAATTACAAAATATATGAAAATTCCTCGCTATGATTCTTGCTTGTCGTTTCTTGGCTTCCCTAAATACGAGCAAATCAGCTAGTAAATATATGGGAAACAAGTGACCCGAATTTAGACACCTTAAGTGGTCTGCACTCACCTTTTCCAACCACATGGTCAAAAGCGTTTGCTAAGAAGCTTCATGTATTGAACAAATGGATATGTAGTCATAATACGGCACATATTATTATTATTTATGTTTATTTTGGCTATATTGTCATTAAGGGCGATTGTGAAATTATACAAAAACTAGGACTACCTCTTGAAATATATAAATATGTGTTGAATGGATGAATGAAGATGATGAAAAAATTATTCTAAACAATGTTAAATATTTAACACAGATATCGAATCGTAGGTCGCAAGATCGAATCCCAATGAACATTATATTATCTAAAAAATTATGCAGTGTTGGAGCAAATCGCGGGCTTGAGAGGGGTGTTGGGAGAGATTACTCTGTTTCTTGAAAAAAAAATTGTGTAAGTGTTGGGCGTATCGCCAACACTGAGAAGTGTTGGAGCAGTTATCACGCACACTCTTAAATGATAAGGAAATAAAGTAGCACATTTATTAATATCAATTGGTTTTAGTACAACGGTAAGCGCTTGATCTTTATCATGGTATCAGAGCCAGGTTATTGAAAGGAAAAAAAAAAAGATCGAGGAAGACAACGTCGAGACGGTTCCATGAAATCCCCTGAAGCCTTAATCAGATCACTTGGTCTAGCGGCGGCTTCTGAATCCATAAAAGCCTCTACGCACGGTGATGAAGGGTTCTTGTGTCTCTCACTTGAGTCACAAGAATTATTGACAGCTTTACTAAGAGGGAAAAAAAAGAAAAGAAAATTAGAACAGGGTTGCAAATCACTTCACTGTGCTCCCTTTCCCTGCTACGCATCTAAAAAGTTTAATCGACCTCATCTCCAATTCATCACTAGTAATTTGGATTATTAGAATAAGGCTGAGCTTTGGGTAAGTAGATGTGGAATTGGATATCTCTTCATCGGTCGATTAAAAGCAACGGAGTTAAGCATCACAAAAACACCTTCTACGTGAGAGCATACTTCAATTTATATTTTTTTTTGGGAATTCAGCGGACGGACTTCAAAGAATTACGGAAAAAAAACTACGATTGTGAACAAGTTCGTTGTGGCATAGCAGGGATGGTAACCGGCAGCAAAAAGGAGAAACAGGCTGAGCTAAGCTCGGTTCGAAAAACAAGGTAACCGTGGATTCAACAAGTTCGAATTCCAGTGGACAACAACGATATGGGACGGCCGAACAGGCTGGTCTCTTGAATTTGACTTCGACACAGTGGCAAGGAATACTTGACACTTTGAACTTGGCCAAGCCCAAAGATCGTTTAACAGGTGGATACTCATGGATAATTGATACAGGAGCTACATACCATTTGACGGGGACGTTGAAAAATCTCAGAGAAATACGGTTAATTGAGAAGTGTCCGGTTGGACTTCCGGATGGTCGGAGCTCTCATGCTACGCATGAGGGTAGCATTACATTGCCCGAAGGATTAGTTCTTAAAAATGTTTTATTTGTGCCTAACATGGAGTGAAATTTAATGTATGTAACCCAATTGATGGATGAACTAGATTGTCGAGTACAAATCACCCCCACATTGTGTGTTATGCAGGACCGAGCGACAGGGAGGCTGATTGGAGTAGGTGAGCGCAAGGATGGACTTTTCTTTTTCCGGGTTGTTCCACCCGTGAAGGTTATGGCGGTTGATGGAAGAAATTCTCGGGATCTCTGGCATAAGAGAATGGATCATCCTTCGGAGAAAGTGCTTAAACAACTTCCGATTGTGAGTGAATCGAGTAAGTTAAATAAAGATGGGTGTGATGCTTGTTTTCGGGCTAAGAAACCTAGGGAAAGTTTTCCTCTTTGTGATAGTAGAGCTAGTAGAATTTGTGAACTTATTCATTGTGATTTGTGGGGACCATATGATACTCCTTCTACGTGCGGGGCACGTATTTTCTTACAATTGTTGATGACTACTCTAGGGCTGTGTGGGTCTACTTGCTTTACAGTAACACAGAAGTTGAGACTGTTTTTTTGGAATTTATGGCACTGATTGATCGTCAGTTTAACGTGAAAATTCTTCGCGTTTGGAGTGATAATGGGACCGAGTTTAAACGCTTACTTCCACGTTTTAGGAAGGAAGGGGTTATTTTTGAAACCACGTGAGTAGGGACCCCACAACAAAACGGACGCGTGGAAAGAAAACATCAACATATTCTGAACTTCACTAGGGCGTTGTGGTTTGAAGGTCATCTCCCACTAAAATTTTAGGGTGAATGTGTGATAACAGCGTGTTATTTAATTAATCGTACTCCGTCTAGTGTATTGGATTATAAGACACCGTATGAGTTTTTGTTTGGAAAACCACCGACCCTTGATGCGATGCGTGTGTTTGCAAGCCGAAGTAGAAAGTGTATATTTATAGGATATCCATTTGGAAAAAAAGGTTGGACCCTTTTTTGATTTGGAATCCGATGAAATATTTGTTTTGAGGGATGTGAAATTTTTGGAGAATATTTTTCCTATAGTGGATCCTACCCCTATTCCTTTTCTTATTTCTCCTGCTCTCGACATGTTAGAGGATGGGTTTGAATTTAGTGATGCTGTGCAGGATAGAACAACCAGCTGACTTAGCCGGTGAAGTTGGTACTAGTGGCACTAGGTCGGGTGAGGTCGGAGACAAGGTGGGTGAGTTACCCCGTGGATGGTGGAGGGGTGACCGACCCACCTGTGGAAGTAACCGAAGAGCTAGGCCGAGGAAAACAAACAAAAATGCCTAACTCAAAGTATAGGGAATTTGTGAAACATACTGTGGTGGATAAGAAAAGTCCGTCAACGCAATCATCTGATCCATCAACCTCCTCAGGTATACTCTATCCTCTTACACACTTTGTTAATTATTCATGTTTTTCTGACACACATCTGAGGTATCTAGCCGCTGTGACTACAGGTAATCCACCCAGGACTTTTAAAGAAGCAGTGAAATACGAAGGATGGCGGAAGGCCATGGCGGAAGAAATCCGTGCCTTGGAAAATCAGGGGACGTGGACGTTGCAAGAATTACCCCTGGCAAGAAAGCCCTTGGGAGCAAATGGGTGTATACCAAAAAATACGATGAAAATGGCAACTTTCAACGTTTGAAGGCACGGTTAGTCGCATTTGGAAATCACCAAGTTGAGGGAATTGACTATAACGAGACTTTCGCTCCTATGGCCAAGATGGTGACGGTTCGGGATTTTCTCACCGTGGCAGCAGTTAACGGTGGGAAATTCATCAGATGGATGTACACAATGCGTTTTTGCATGGCGATTTGGAAGAAGTATATATGAAGGTACCTCCCGGATTTGCTCCAACAATGCCGAATATTGTGTGCCGAATGCGCAAATCATTGTATGGTTTGAAACAGGCACCACGATGCTGGTTTGCGAAATTGGCTTCCGTTCTTAAGAATTATAGTTTTAGACAATCCACTCTGATTACTCATTGTTTACGCTTGTTCGCGGTGCGATCCGAATAAACGTTTTGGTGTATGTTGATGATATGATTATCGCCGGTAACGACACTATCGCCTTACAGGTCGTTAAGAATTATTTGGGGGGCCGTTTCAAGATGAAAGATTGAGGACGCTTGAAGTACTTTCTCGGATTGGAAGTTTCTCGTAATCCCACTAGTATTTTCTTATCACAACGGAAGTATACGCTGTATATCATTATAGAGGCGGGCTTAATGGGGGCCCGACTTGCGGACTTTCCTATGGAACAGAACCATCAGCTTATAGTTACTCAGAGTCCTTTACTTGATGACCCGGGCAAATATCGTCATTTGGTAGGACGGCTGAGTTATCTTGGTGTTACACGTCCAGAATTGGCGTACTCGGTTCATATTTTATCACAGTTTATGCAAACCCCGAGGATTCACCATTGGAACGCCGCCTTGCGGGTTGTGTGGTATTTGAAGAAAAGCCCAGGTCAGGGGATCCTTTTACGAGCAGATAGCCCGCTACGGTTGGAAGGTTGGTACGACTCGGATTGGGAAAGTTGCCCCATTACTCACCGGTCCTTAATCGGTTGGTTTGTATTACTTGGCACTTCTCCATGTCGTGGAAGACGAAGAAACATGCTACGGTATCTCGCTTCTCGGCTGAAGCATAATACCGCTCTATGGCTTCGATCACTTGTGAGTTGAAATGGCTTAGCTAGCTTCTTTATGATTTGAGGGTCATTATTCCTCCTAGGATTTATCTTCACTGTGATAGCCAGTCGACTTTGTATATTACTCAAAATCCGGTGTTCCATGAGCGGACGAAACACATTGAAGCTGACTGTCACTTTGTTCGTGATGCGGTTACAACTGGCCTTATCTCTCCGACCTACGTCCCTACCGGGTCTCAACTGGCAGATATCTTTACCAAAGCTTTGGGGAAACAACAATTTGTATTTTTATTACGCAAGTTGGGCGTTCGAGACCTTCACGCTCCAACTTGAGGGGGGTATTACGGCACATATTATTATTATTTATGTTTGTTTTGGCTATATTGTCTTAAGGCATTTGGAGAATTATACAAGAACTAGGGCTACCTCTTGAGATGTATAAATATGTGTTGAATGGATGAATGAAGAGGGTGGAAAAATTATTATAAACAGTGATAAATTTTATCAAGTCAAGAGGTCACCTTGCCGTAGTCTGCTCTGTGCTGGACAATTTTAGAAGTGTTTCGTTCCAGAAGATTGAAAGAGTATCATTCATGTGCCCATTTTGAAGCCAATTGTGGCCAATAATATTCTACAAACATAATTCTTATTCACATAATCATACGTTTTCAACATCAATATTCAGAACAATGTACCCATGACGTCACTGTTTCATACGCATATGAGAAAGGGTTTTTGGGCAACTAAAACGTTATCCGCAAACTATATTGTTACGGTAAGCTGTTGTTTTTCAACACTAGGGGCAAAAGGACAACATAAGGATATTGAGTATTTCTTATGCCAGTAGGTAGGTACACAATTAAAGATTTCTTGTAGTGTCATGCTTGCTGAGAAAATAAAGTTAAGTACTTTCTGTTTTGGTTTCCACTAACTTTAATTATTAAAGCTAGTCGGTATATAATGAGGAGGATGCCTTGTATTCACATGATAATTCTTATGAGTGGTGGGTTCCTTCTTTGTCTGCTTTTGGAAAAGTTGCCTTTTCCTTTGAGTGGTGGGAACCAAAGCATCTTTTACAGCTGTATTCCACTTTGGCTTTATCAAAAGTTTGACGAAGCATTTGGCAAGTTTTGCCTTGGTGCCAACTCATTATTTGTCCATTTTTTGAACAATTTTTCGTATTGAAGAACTTTTTCTGTATCTTCTTCTTACAATTTCATGTAAGTTTTTGAAATCATCAAAGTATGGGAGTTTTGATAATTTACTTTTATTTTTGAATCATCATTGATTTTGTGAATTTTATCAATATTGATTTTGAATCTAGTAATATTGATGTGTTCAATATCAAGTGAGAGAAACTGGTTTCCATGACTTTTGAGGGTTTATAGCTGGTTTCTTCACTGGAGATTCCTATTTCAATGAAATGATATGGTAACTGAGTCATTCCATCATTCCATTTTGGCATGCTGCTATATATTTTTAGAAATATGGCACGATCTGCTTCTTTGACAACCTTGGTTTTAAAGTGCTTGATTGCCTTTTTGATTTCTTCTGGGAATTTAGAAATTTCCAAAAGATTTTTGCTAGGATAAATCATTCAAACTAATCCATAAGAGAACGCTTCATATACCATTTCTGGATCGGCGCCTTCAATAAAATTGAACAGACTGATTAATTCGCTGTCCGTAGTAAAGAACTTTTCTTTAATAAAATGTTTTTCGTCTGCCGCTCTTGCATGTTGAAAGCAAAAAGATAATCCTTCAAAATAAAGATCAATGATAGTTTTCTTTTCAGTTTTGACAGGGACTGAAATTCTCCCTAAAGAAACCAAATTATTAGGCTTTTTTTTTTAAGATTTCCTTGAAGGTGGTGACCTTTAAGAAATCTTCATTAGACATTAATTTTGGGAGAGGTGTCATATGTTCCTTAGCATAGATTTCACCAGCAACCTTTGCTTCTAGAAGCGTATTGAAACTCTTATGCCTTACGCCAGAAATTCCTTTTGTTGCCTTTTCTACAACTTTCTATGTTGTGTATATACCTGCGTGAGGACCATTATAAACAACATAAAATTTATTACTGAAAGTCGGCATTGGAATTTCCTTATCATTTTGTACTGAAGTTTGATTTTCAGTTTTATCAAGACCTAAAATGTCCTGAGTGTTAGGCCTAAAACCGGAGATCAAATCTGTAGGTTTAACCAATTTAGATGTTTGTACATATTTTTCCAAGATGCTAGGAATCAACGGATTTGATGATTCTTTACTGATTGCCGTTTGCATCGGAATAGTTAACAGTTTGCTACTATTACTAGTGCAAGGACTGTTAATATCCTTTTATGGTTCACTTGACACCCGTTCAAGTAAACTAATGCGATATCTTAGAACCTTTAGCTCTAAATCCATCATTTTTTCTTCAGCTTTAGCTTCTGCAATTCTTCCATAGTTGGAGGTCCTATAAAGACAATTAGTCCCTGGGTTTTACCCCTTTTTTCTCCCAATGGAGATTCTTCTGATTTTAAACTGTAAATTCATGAGTTAAGAAATCAGCAAATATATTTTTGTTACCTGGGATATGTTCTATATCAAAACAATATCTTGATAGCCACATTTGCCATCTTACAAGTCTACCTTGTTTATTATCACCTTTTAAATTGGTATTTAAAAAGTATGTAAAGTTTTTTTATCCGTCCTAACTAAGAACTTAATAGGAGTAAAATAAGCACTAAACTTTTTAATGACTCGAATTACTGCTAAGTATTCTTTTTCATTGCTATGATAATTTCTTTCAGTATTTTTAAAGCTTCCAGAAGTATATCTACAAATTAACCTAACAAGGCTTTGATACCAAGTTTTGAAACATGCGTTTCGGAGTTTATATTGCGGATTATTTAAATGGACGGTGGAAAAGGGGTGTTCAAAGTTTAAAATTTGTAAGGAAATAGATGTAGTAAGTAATGTTTAAAGTATATGTTTATCGTATGCTTGATATTATAATATAGATTTATGAAAATAATACCTTTCAAAGTTGGATTATTCAGCACCAATGACAACAACTGTGGCACTTTCCCTGTGGCCTCCTGCTGGCGGTACTCTCCAGTGTTGCTCCAGTCACTTCCGGTTTTCAGAATAATCTCAGGAAAGATAAAAATGGTAGAAAAAGCTTGAAATCTTTATTTATTATAATAATCCTCAAACATACAATATGGAAATATTTAAACAAACATTACAAACTAACAATCTAAATCCTCACAATGGAGGTTTACTCACAAAACATTATTGAAAGTTGGAAGAGGGGTTGTGAAAATGCTATGCTAAAAAACAAGATATCTTCAAATGAAAATGAACTTCTCCTTTTATAGATCAAGGAAGAAGGATCTTATTACAATAAACGTCATGCATGACGTTTTACATTCCACTAACTTTAATTATTAAAGCTAGTCGGTATATGCTGAGGAGGATGCCTTGTCTTCACATGATAATTCTTGTGAGTGGTGGGTTCCTTCTTTGTCTGCTTTTGGAAAAGTTGTCTTTTCCTTTGAGTGGTGGGAACCAGAGCATCTTTTATAGCTGTATTCCACTTTGAATTTATCAAAAGTTTGAAGAAGCATTTGGCATGTTTTGTCTTGGTGCCATCTCATTATTTGTCCATTTTTGAACAATTTTTCGTATTGAAGAACTTTTTCTGTATCTTATTATGCAATTTCTTGTAAGTTTTTGAAATCATCAAAGTATGGGAGTTTTGATAATTTACTTTTATTTTTGAATCATCATTGATTTTGAGAATTTTATCAATAATGATTTTGAATCTAGTAATATTGATGTGTTCAATATCATAGTGAGAGAAACTGTTTTCCATGACTTTTGAGGGCCTATAGCTGGTTTCTTCACTGGAGATTCCTATTTCATTGAAATGATATGGTAACTGAGTCATTCCATCATTCCATTCTAACAGGCTGCTATATTTTTTTAGAATTATGGCACGATCTACTTCTTTGACAACCTTGGTTCTAAAGTTCTTGATTGCCTTTTTGATTTCTTCTGGTAATTTAGAAATTTACAAAAGATTTTTGCTAGGATAAATCATCCTAACTAATCCATAAGAGAACGCTTCATATACCATTTCTGGATCGGCACCTTCAATAAAATTGAACAGACTAATTAATTCGCTGTCCGTAGTAAAGAACTTTTCTTTAATAAAATGTTCTTCGTCTGCCGCTCTTGCATGTTGAAAGCAAAAAGATAATACTTCAAAATCAAGATCAATGACAGTTTTCTTTTCAGTTTTGATAGGGACTGAAATTCTCCCTAAAGAAACTAAATTATTAGGCTTCCATTTTAAGATTTCCTTGAAGGTGGTGACCTTTAAGAAATCTGCATTAGACATTAATTTTGGCGGAGGTGTCATGCGTTCCTTAGCATAGATTTCACCAGCAACCTTTGCTTCTAGAAGCGTATTTAAACTCTTATGCCTTACGCCAGAAATTCCTTTTGTTGCATTTTCTGCAACTTCCCATGTTTTGTATATACCTGCGTGAGGACCATTATAAACAACATAAAATTTATTACTGAAAGTCGGCATTGGAATTGCCTTATCAGTTTGTACTGAAGTTTGATTTTCAGTTTTATCAAGACCTAAAATGTCCTGAGTGTTTGGCCTAAAACAGGAGATCAAATCTGTAGGTTTAACCAATTTAGGTGTTTGTACATCTTTTACATCTTTTTCCAAGATGCTAGGAATCAACGGATTTGATGATTCTTTACCGATTGCCGTTTGCATCGGAATAGTTAACAGTTCTCTACTATTGCTAGTGCAAGGACTGTTAATATCCTTTTGTGGTTCACTTGATACCCGTTCAAGTAAACTAATGCGATATCTTAGAACCTTTAGCTCTAAATCCATCATTTTTTCTTGCAGCTTTAGCTTCTGCAATTCTTCCATAAATTGGAAGTCCTGTAAGGACAATTAGTCCCTGGGTTTTACCTTTTTTTCTCCCAACGGAGATTCTTCTGATTTTAACCAGTAAATTTACGAGTTAAGAAATTAGCAAATATATTTTTGTTACCTGGGATATGTTCTATATCAAAACAATATCTTGATAGCCACATTTGCCATCATACAAGTCTACCTTGTTTATTATCACCTTTTAAATTGGTATTTAAAAAGTATGTAAAGTTTTAATTAAGAACTTAATAGGAGTAAGATAAGCACTAAAATTTTTAATGACTCGAATTACTGCTAAGTCTTCCTTTTCATTGCTATGATAATTTCTTTCAGCATTTTTAAAGCTTCCAGAAGTATATCGACAAATTAACTCTAAATCAGAGTTTTTTACTTTGAGGATTCCTCCCCAATATTCATCTGATGCATCGGTTTCAATGATCATCTTATCATCTGGTAAATGATGATATAGCTTTGGAAAGCTGGTTAAATTCTTTTTAACCTTTTTTAAATAGGTTGTATCAACCTCTGTCCAGTCCCAAAGAACATTGTTTCTAAGTTTAACCTGTAAAGGTTTTCTAATTTCAGCAAGTTTAGGGATATAACTTTCTGCATAAGTTAAAATTCCTAAATTCCTCTGTAATTGTTTTTTATCTTCAATCTTATCTGGAAACTTATGAATATGTTCCAGTATATGATTCTGAGGACGATCCTGACCTTGATCAATTTTCTAATCCAAGGAAATTAATCTTTGTCTTAAAGAGCTGTGTCTTTTTTAAAGAAAGAATTATTCTTAATTCTTCACATTTTTTAAGTACCATTGTGACGTGCAAATAGTGCTCTTTTTATGTTTACTAAAGACGAGTATATCATCTATGTAAACACATAAGAATTTTTCAAAAGACCTGAATGCATTTTGCATATGTATTTGAAATATATATGGTGCTTGTTTTAACCCGAAAGGTAAACATTCCATTGATAATGTCCTTGTGGACATGTAAACGCAGTTAATAATTGCGATTCATCGTCTAACAATACTTGCCAGAAACCTGATTTGCAATCGAAACTACTAAAGATTTACTTTCCTCTTATTAAGGTTAAGAGTTCATCTTTATTTGGGAGATTATGACTATCACCTATAGTTGCTATGTTAATAGCTTTATAGTTGAAAACCATTCTCTTTTTTTCTCTCTTCTCTCAGCTTCATTTTCCACTAGAAATGCTGGAGACATATGAGGTGATTTACTAGGCTTAATTATTTTTAAGTCTAACAATTCTTGAATTTGTTTGCCAAATTCTTCTCTATCCAATGGACTATAGATCATGGGTTTAACCTTGACTATTGTCTTTGGATCTATGAGTTTTATGGTAGCTGTCATCCAATGTCTAGAATTTTTAAGGTCTATAGGATTTTCGCAACAAACTTTTTCTAACAGGATTTGAATCTTTTTGAATTTTTCATTCTCTTGATTAAATTCTTGTTCAGAAATATGTTCTAATCATTCTATCTCGTTGTCCTCCCCACTTCAAGAAAGGTGATTTTGTCAGGACTGATATTGATAGACGCTGGTTTTGGAATCTTTGAATTCTTTTTCATAGATTCTAAAAACCCATTTTGTGCCATGGTAATAGCTTTTCGTATTTTACCAATAATCACCGGGTGATTATTTAAAGTAAAAATAATTCGATCTGTAAATTATGTGAAAGGTTCATACAATTGACAGAAGTTATTACCAAGGATAATGTCCATACCATTTTCTTGTTGGTATATGGTGGGTATGTGAAATATTTCTCCGGCAATCTTAATGTTTAGATTTTTACAGACTTTGGAAATATTTAGTTTCTCACCATTTGCAATTGTTACTTTAAGAACATTTGGGGCATTTTCCCAATGTTCGCTTGGTATGACGAACTTGGATGCTAGGCATAAACTAGCTCATGTATCTACATAACAATGTAAATTTATCTATTTATATCCAGAGGATTTTAATTATCCTTTGATATAAATAGAATTTGGATTAGTAATGTTTCCAGACATTACTATTTCTTCATCATTCCAGGAATTCTCCTGAATGTTTAAATTATTCTGAATTCTCTGTATCGTATTCATTTGATGAATACTCAGAGTTTTCTTCAAAGATATAAACTTCTTCCAAAGTTTCGTATATATCTTCTATAGGTTCAAAACCTATTTCAACAATTTCTTCAATAAGTTTTACCTTATGAGGGTATTTTTGTTTATTGGGGCATTCATTTGCATAATGATCCTCAGTATTGCAGATCCAACATCTACAATTCTTTTTACCCTTTGGGCAAAATTTTCTTTTGTCAGCATTTTCATGCTTTTTGTCAATATTCTTTTGACATGGCTTAAAGTATTTTCCGGGTTTTAACCGTTTATTTTTCTTTTTATAAGAATATTTATTCTTATAGTATTTTTGTTTTCTAAATTTGTTCTTAGAATAAACATTTTGGGTACATCCATATTCCGTAAATGCTTCCAAATCGTACAACATCTTTTATTGAATTTCTTCAATTTCTTTTGTTGTTTGGAGAGATCACAGATTTTTGCGATTTCTTCTCTAACGATCTTTATCGCAAATCCAAGACTGTGTAGATTTATTCCTAAAGCTTCTGCTTCAAATCTCTGAAGAGATTTCTCTCCTACAATAGGTATTTTTGTCAAATATTGCCTTATAAATCCTCCAAAATTAGTTTGTGGGAGTTTATAATGATTATTTTCAAAATCGCAGTTGAATGCTGATAATTCACAGATATCACATAATTGTAATTTAATGAGGCGATCTCTAGCCTTTTCTTGTTGTTTAAGAATCTCATTTGCTTTATCACTGGTATAGTTGATTCCTAAAAACATAGTGTAGAAGCTATCTATGATACCTTCAAATATACTTTCTAGAGAAAAATCCCATTTTGTTGTTTTAACAAATGATTGGACTATTCCAGCGGTTTTATGTTCAATTAAGAGAAGTACACTTTTGGTAGCTCCATATGCTTCTCTATTTGTCTGGATTATCAGACTTAATTCTGTAGCCCATTTATCTATGGGCTCTTTTCTGTTTTCTTTACAATCTATGTTAAGAACAGAGATTCCAGTATCCTTAGATTCTCCTGTAATCTTTAGATAATTAGTGAAACTAGTCTTTTCAGACCCTTTTCTTTTCTTAGAGGGTTCTTCCCTTGTGCCAGAAGTTCCTGTTCTGAGAGTTTCTAATGGATCATTCTCAGAAACTTCGGATTTATCTTCCTGGTTCATATAAATGGTCTCAATACCGAGAATTCTACTTAATTCTGGTCTTGTTTCCATTTCTCTTTCGATTTCTGACTCGTCTAGTGTCATTAGCTTAACAACTTCATCTAATGGTGAAGTGTTCTTTCCATCTAAGATAAAATTATCTTTTTTAAGATTATCCCAGAAGTAAGCTTCTAATTTTTCACTTATACTCATTTAATCCAAAAGGCCATTTTAGAGCATTTGGATTGCTACTTGAACCAAGTTCTTTATTTCCCACGTTATAATTGGGATAGCTATATTTTCCATCTTCTGGGAAAATAGATGTAGAAGTTGTAGTTGTGTCTAGTGTCACACAGGAAAATTTATCAATTTTCGCTTTTACTTCTTTTATTATTTTGGCTGCTATTGATTCTACTTCCAGAGTATTTTGAATAGCGTTTTTTGCTAATTTTTTCTGAATATCATCCAGTTGTGTTAGGATGAGTTTATTCTCATTTATGAGTTGTTCTAACATTTTTTCAATATTGACAACACTCATTTTATGATTTAGATAATTTCTTAGTACCAGAAATTTCTCTTAAATATATTTCTTCCTGAAATCCATTTTTGTTTGTGAGAATCGAAACTCTTTATTCATGAAAAATAAGTCTTTCGATTCCTATGGTACTCATGGTTACTGGTACCTGAATATGCCTTTTTCTTAAAGGTTTTGTTTCCTTAAGAATTTTTTATTTCTTAAAGATTGAATCTTTATTCATTTAATTTGAATCTATCTTTTGATTCCCAATAAAATGCTTGCTTTAAAGATTATGATATCTTTAAAGGTTTTCCAGATATCTCTCTTAAAAAGATATCTTACTGGAATCTACTTCTTTTACTAAGAAGTTTAATTCTTTCGTTAGCCCAAAGTGTTTGGTAACACATGGGTTTCTTCTTAAGAAGCCAAACGTCTTCTTTGTTGTCCATTTTATCCACAAAGTTGTTTAAGCGTATCAGTGGCTTTATCTACTCTCTCTGAGATGGAGATTAGTAGATCAGTATCAGATCTTCGCATAGATTCTGATCCTTTATTAGAGATATTATCTCTAGTAATTTTAGGGGCTAGACTAAAACTTCTTCTAGCAGAAGATTCTCCAATCTGGAATCTAGTTCCCTTAATGGTAGGAGCTTCTTTAGATCCTAACATTTTCTTTTCTTTAGCAATATCAATTGCCCAAGAATCATTGTTGGAGTCTATTAGTAACACAGAAAAAGAGCACTATTTACACGTCGCAATGGTACTTAAAAAATGTGAAGAATTATGAATAATTCTTTCTTTAAAAAAGACACAGCTCTTTAAGACAAAGATTAATTTCCTTGGATTAGAAATTGATCAAGGTCAGCATCGTCCTCAGAATCATATACTGGAACATATTCATAAGTTTCCAGATAAGATTGAAGACAAAAAACAATTACAGAGATTTTTAGGAATTTTAACTTATGCAGAAAGTTATATCCCTAAACTTGCTGAAATTAGAAAACCTTTACAGGTTAAACTTAGAAACAATGTTCTTTGGTACTGGACAGAGGTTGATTCAACCTATGTAAAAAAGGTTAAAAAGAATTTAACCAGCTTTCCAAAGCTATATCATCCTTTACCAGATGATAAACTGATAATTGAAACCGATGCATCAGATGAATATTGGGGAGGAATCCTCAAAGCAAAAAACTCTGATTTAGAGTTAATTTATAGATATACTTCTGGAAGCTTTAAAAATGCTGAAAGAAATTATCATAGCAATGAAAAGGAATACTTAGCAGTAATTCGAGTCATTAAAAAGTTTAGTGCTTATCTTACTCCTATTAAGTTCTTAATTAAGATGGATTACAAAAACTTTACATAATTTTTAAATACCAATTTAAAAGGTGATAATAAACAAGGTAGACTTGTAAGATGGCAAATGTGGCTATCAAGATATTGTTTTGATATAGAACATATCCCAGGTAACAAAAATATATTTGCTGATTTCTTAACTCGTGAATTTACAAGTTAAAATCAGAAGAATCTCCGTTGGGAGAAAAAAAGGGGTAAAATCTAGGGACTAATTGTCCTTACAGGACTTTCAACTATGGAAGAATTGCAGAATCTAAAGCTGCAAGAAAAAACGATGGATTTAGAGCTAAAGTTCTAAGATATCGCATTAGTTTACTTGAACGGGTATCAAGTAAACCACAAAAGGATATTAACAGTCCTTGCACTAGCAATAGTAGCGAACTGTTAACTATTCCGATGCAAAAGGCAATCGGTAAAGAATCATCAAATCCGTTGATTACTAGCATCTTGGAAAAAGATGTAAAAGATGTACAAACATCTAAATTGGTTAAACCTACATATTTGATCTCCGGTTTTAGGCCAAACACTCAGGACATTTTAGGTCTTGATAAAACTGAAAATCAAACTTCAGTACAAACTGATAAGGCAATTCCAATGCCGACTTTCAGTAATAAATTTTATGTTGTTTATAATGGTCCTCACGCAGGTATATACACAACATGGGAAGTTGCAGAAAAGGCAACAAAAGGAATTTCTGGCGTAAGGCATAAGAGTTTCAATACGCTTCTAGAAGCAAAGGTTGCTGGTGAAATCTATGCTAAGGAATGTATGACACCTCCGCCAAAATTAATGTCTAATGCAGATTTCTTAAAGGTCACCACCTTCAAGGAAATCTTAAAAAGGAAGCCTAATAATTTGGTTTCTTTAGGGAGAATTTCAGTCCCTGTCAAAACTGAAAAGAAAACTGTCATTGATCTTGATTTTGAAGGATTATCTTTTTGCTTTCAACATGCAAGAGCGGCAGACAAAGAAAATTTTATTAAAGAAAATTTCTTTACTACATACAGCGAATTAATCAGTCTGTTCAATTTTATTGAAGGCGCCGATCCAGAAATGGTGTATGAAGCGTTCTTTTATGGATTAGTTAGGATGATTTATCCTAGCAAAAATCTTTTGGAAATTTCTAAATTCCCAGAAGAAATCAAAAAGGCAATCAAGAACTTTAGAACCAAGGTTGTCAAATAATGAGATGCATGTTATTGTGAAAATTAAAGTTTACAGCTTACACACCAAATTGAATACCCACTAACCAAAACTACATATAAATTTTTTAGTCTGGGTGCAAACCCGAAAATCAGTGTCTTCATATTGGAGGTTGTCCAACTAAGGTTAGGCCTTACATGCCAAAAGAAATAAATTTGGATTCATGATAGGTTAACTGCTATTTTATAAGGTATTTCAAATAATTCGGGGGCTTGAGTTCTATGATCCTACTTTCAGTTTTTTTTCTTGAGACGGGAACATCAAAGTTCCTTGAGGACATTGAGTTTGGAGGGAAGATAATGTATGTAATATTGTCTTTAAAGAAGAGTCTACCATGACTCTCCGTCTGATGTGATTGGTAACAATTTGTTTTTCCAAATGGGCTGTGTACTATTGCTAGATTCGGTTTATGACAATATTCTTGATCTTCCAATTAGGCAACCTCAACATCCTCAAGAACCTATACAGGAGCAACATGAGCGTAAGAGGTACCACATGACAAATCACTGGCACCACAACTAAGACACTCCACTAGAGAGATAAGGTCAACAATTCATGATGATTAAATTGATAACCTTCTTGAGCATAAGGATTCTGGCATTATGGAGGACGATCTGGTTACCGTTCCTCAATACATGGAAAGCTCCAACTCTCATAAGTGGATTAAGGTTATGCAAAATGAGAGGAAGTCCATGAAGGACAATGACATTTGAAATCTTCTACCATTGTCAGAGGATAGAAACCCATTGGTTGTAAATGGATATTTAGGACCAAGAGGGATTCATACGGTAATGTAGAAAGATACAACGTGTGTCTTGTCACTAAAGGTTTTACTCATAAGGAAGCATTGATTATAAAAGGCTTTCTCTTTGGTTTCTTTGAAAGGCTCTTTCAGGATAATTATGACTTTATTTGCTCATATGGATTATGAGTTACATTTGATGGATGTAAAGACAATAGTTCTTAGTGGTGACATTGATGAAACATTGATTTGGTGCCTCCAGAAAACTTTGCATTTGGTGACGCAAAGAATATAGTTTGCAAACTAAAGAAATTCATCTATGGGCTCAACCGGTTTTTCTGTCAACAGTATGTTAGATTTCATCAAATCATTGTCTCATTTGGTTCTGATTCAAATTCTATTGATGAATATATCTACCATAAGTTCAGTGGGGTTAGGTTTATATTCTTGATTTAATATGTCAATGATATATTGTTTGCCACTAAAGATATAGAGTTTGGTCATGAAACTAAATCACTTCTCTCATTCAGTTTTGAGTTGAAAGATTTAGGTGACGCTAGTTCAATTTCGAGATCCATGTATATCGGGATTATTCCTCAGGTATTATTGGATCATTACAAACAAACTATATCGATAAAGTTTTCTTAAGAGATTCGACATGCTGAATTGTAAACCACAAGGTACCCCTGTGTCTAAGGGAGACAAGTTCAATCTCAAATTGTGCCTTTTCTAATGATTTAAAGTAGGAGGAAATATAGGAGATTCATTTTGATTCGTTTGTTAGCAGTCTAATGTGTTCTTAGGTTTGTACGTGTCAGGCTATTGCGCACATTTCAGTCAGGTTGAGAAGATTCATAAAGATCCTGGAAAGGGTCATTTGGTCGCAGCCAATTATGTTTTAAATATTTACAAGAAACAAAATAAATAATGCTCACATAAAATGAGTTTGATCGGTTAGAGATCATTCGGTATACTGATTTTGTTGGATGTAAAGATACATTTAAATCCATATAAGGTTATGTATTCATTTTGTCATAAGAAGTTGCTTTTTCTAAAAAAGTGCTAAGCAGACACTTCAAGATTCTTTGACATTGAAGACGAAATTCGGGTATTTGAAGCTACTAGTGATGGGATATGGATGGGGAAATATATATTTCACGGGTGCGAATTTGATCTTATAAGGACCACCAAGGATTCTTTTGATAATAATTCCGCAATGTTTTATCCCAATAACAACGGGAGTTCATCAATGTTTGAGAACATTGATATATGGTTCCTAGTTGTTAAACATAGAGTTCAAAGTGGAAGGGTGTCTATAGAAGTTATCATGACAAACATCATTATTGTGGATCCACTCACTAAGGGACAACCACCCAAAATGTTCTTAAGCATATTGCTCATATGGGTGTCATGTCAGTTGAGGATGCTCAGGTTTTGTGGCAGTTTGTAACTGATAATGTTTGTTTCGATATAGACACGTTTTTCAGTTTTTTCAGTTTAAGGTTAAGCTTAAAGTTAAAGTTACAGTAGTTTCTGCAGAAACTAAACTTTCGGTTATTTCACACTTTGATCTCGATATATGGTTTGATCTCGCTAAAGTTTACGGTGGACCAGTTGGAAATAGACATGTAAAGATCACATTTAATGTAATTTTCCATGCTACGCATCCACATCATGATCCGTGTCATTCAGTTTTATTAGCATATGTGATCATTGATGGGTCTCGTTATGATAGATGTGACGAAGACCGCTTTGGTCCTATGTTGATGGGATTGATGGATGGGATTGGTTATTGATACATTTTTATGCCGACAACAAAGTTGCTCGCTATTTGGTTATCTTGTGATAAAATAATTATAAGAGTACACATATAGCCTAAGTGGGAGATTGTTGGATCATTAATCTAACGTTGGGTTTATATGTGAAATAATTATTTGTCATAGACTGTCAATAAAGATTAGCTCGATATTAAAGTGATCTAATACGGTTTACAGTTGTTGGGGTATAATGTATCATTAGGGTGTGGGTCTTTTATGGGTAGAGACTACGAGGTAATTTCTGTTTCGTCGATGGGTAGAATCAGAAATACCTAAATGTAATTCGCTATATAAAGGGGTCATTGTCCTGCGTCACACACTATTCTTAACTCTTCCGCTCTCCCATCATCGAGAGATTACAGAGAAAAATCTAAAGGGTTCTCTCGAACGACTTCGGAAAGTGTGTAGATCTGAAGACCGGATCCCGCGGAGATCCAGCACTACGGATTCGTGTGCGTTTCCGTTTTTCATCTTTAGTTTTGGATTCTTGATAGTTTAGCATAAACGATCATGGGTCATGATGTCCCCATAAAGCAAGCGGCATGGCGCACGTCAAGCGGATCCTATTTTTTCTACCCATTTAATTGCACATCCTTCTAACCTTTTTTTGGATCTCTAAACTTTATTGTAATCACATGTTTCTCATATCCATCATCATCGATATTTTATGCTGATGATATAACTTTAGACATGTGTATCATAGGAACGAGTATATATATATATACAAGCAATGTCGTTCCTAAAATTTAATGGGGCAAGGGCAAAATTCGAAGAAGAGCCCATTTTTTATTTTAAAAAAGTTAATTTATATCTAACCGTTGAGGGAAAATAACAATAGCTGAAACAAAAACATCACATACAACTACAAAAAATAGGATTGTAACCAACAACACCAAAAGAAAAGATTGCGAAACACCTATCGACAGCATAACCACAGTAACAAGAAAACAAATTGATCATGAAAAAAAATCTATATGCATGTCTAAATGCAAAATCATCCATTATAGTAGCAAGTTTAATTTTATCCAATGGATGAGGATATTTGTGTGCAACGCTAGAAAGTGGAGGTTCGATGATGCAAATAGGGAGTGTCTTTTCGAACAGAAAATTATTTTGACCAAATTTAAGTCAGAAAACGACGATTATTCTCATTCAATTCAAGTAAGAATTCTAAACGTTTTTCATACATAATACCGGTCAGAAAGACTTTCTGACTGAAATTGAGTCAGGAAAACATCGAGCATTTTGTCTGAAATTCTGTCAGAATCAACAAGTCCAGAAAAACAAAGTCAGAAAACGATGATTATTCTGACTCGATTCAAGTCAGAATTTTAAACGTTTTCCATACACAATACCGGTCAGAAAGACTTTCTGACTAAAACTGAATCAGGAAAACATCGAGTTCTGTCTGAAATTCAATCAGAATAAACGAGTCCAGAAAAACATAAATTTGAAGGATAAAAGTGGAAATAAAATGTTGTCTATTAACATATTTGGTAGTGTGTAAAGACAATCACCGCAAATACATCTTCAAATCACACCAATAAGTGCTCTACACAACTTAAAATACACAAAGTTGAAGTTGCGGAAATAAAATCACAGAAGGCACAATACATGTTTCCTACGCCTAATCTTTAAAGGCATAAATACAGCCTATCGCCACCCTTGGCGGGGCTCCCTCCGCCTCCGTCTCTGGCCAGAACGCCCCAACAGGACTCTTCCATGACGAAGAAGACGACTAGCAAGTGACAGCTCATGATAGTTATTATCAGCTTCCGCGACACTCTCACTTCCTTCTTCAAAATATCCAAAGCTCCTGCCGGTGCCGGTGCTAGTCTGACTATTATCAACAGTATGTTCTTCCAATGTCCTACCTGTGTTCGAAACTCCTCCACCACCTGCTGAAGAACCTATTGTCTGCAAGAAAAGCAACAGGTTCATCCAATTCTGATCAAGACCACCACCATTAAAGGCAGCGTCATCTGAAGCAAAACTATGCGGACTTCCTTCGATTACATAATCACCAATAACCACCGCTCTAGGTATTGATGAAGTTATCGTGCTTATTACATCTTCTCTTTCTCGCTCCGCTTCAAGTCTACTCCATTTTTGTTCAAGAAGGGGATCCACTTCACGTGGTTTTGCACAAGGGTGTTCCGCCTTGACATGTCTCCGGAGCTCCTTGTAAGTTCCGATAAACGAGCAATCATCCTGCATGCAACAGCGTTTTTTCCTATTTAGATGCTCGCGTGCAGGCTTCACTACAGTCCAGCCCTTCACCTGGCCTCGGCATAGAGGGCATACAAGTTCTGTAACTTCTAGCTTTTCATTTGAGGAACTTGAGAAATGGTGGCCTGTAGCTGGGCTATCGAGAGAATCATGGTTATGCTCACCATTAGAGGACGATGATATCACTTTTGAATAGGCCTTTCTATACTGCTCAAGACAGTTTGAAAAGCGGAAACTGGTTCCACACATATAAGGATGGCAGCCCTTTTCATGAGAGGAACATAAGAGGAGAACAACGTTATGAGGATACTCCATGCATACAGAGCATGTGGCATCTTTCCAGTCTTCGTTCTCATATTTTTTTAAGCTTTTCTTTGGTTTCCTTTTGGCTGCTGCACTGCTTTTGGTTCGCAGCAGATAAGGCGTTGGCCTGCAATGACGTGAAGCAATCCTGCATGATCTGCGGCGGTTACCCCTTGTCATCTTTCCTTGATAAATCTGTCAACTGAACCTAGAGCTTTTATCAGATTGACGCATTGGAACAAAAGGGCGGGAAAAAAAAAGGCGCACCACAACAATTTGAACCGTTATACTGAAATAAAACATGTAGGAAATAGATCACGTCAAAGCACTTGCATTAATGCATTTAAAACAACTTAGATTTGTAAAATAGAGATCTAAACCATTACTATGCATCTAAAAACAAATGCAACAGATATGTACTCAAGTCCGTATAATACACAATCTATAAATTATGTGCTACTTGTAATACACAAAATACAAAATATCTACTCAAATTATGTGTTGTAGAGGTTTCGATTCATTTCACCCCCAATAGAAACTACGTAGAATGGAGAAAATTGGTAGTTGAGCATCTAAGACTGATAAATCGGTTTAGAGACAAACACATACAAGTGTTCTTATATTGATAAGAAAAATGCTCAAGCCTTGCCAACAGTAGGTGGGGTGGTCAATCAGGATCCCATTGTCGTAATTAGGCTGTATCGTATACTGATAACTCGCAGTTACCGAAAAATGTAAAGTTATCATTGCGCAGTCCCATTGACGAATATTGTCACAACCAGCTATAATGATGATGTCATGAAGACAGTTCTAACACACGAGAGTCGACAGAAAAAATATGATCCATGCTTCAAAATCAGAAAACTGAAAGTAATGAGTTAATATGCAATTTCTAAGAATAGATGAGGACTGAAATGTACTATAGGAATTTGAAGGATCGCGATGTCGATTACATGGACCAAAAAAGAGGGAGGGAGGTGTGAAAAGCCGATCACTGGTTGATAAAATGCAGGTATTTTATTTGAGAAAAGAGAGAAAATGGCTGATGAGGTATCTCCTAACGGGCCAAGGGTGTTGATGTTTAAAGTTTGAATCCCCTAAAATGCGGAGATAAACTACTTTATTTTTAGTTGAGAGAGAGGATGTGGATTGAACCATGATTGATGTCATGAAGTGCTATTACCTTTTACCACTTTTTAGATCCAATATCCGCAGAGAACCTATTTCATATGGTGTGTAGTCCACCAAAAAGAAAGTGTGAAATTTATCTTTTCTGCAAAAAATAAATGACAAGTGCATAATCCAGCAACAGGAAGCATAGAAAAGTTCTCAGAAAAAAAAAAAGGATTACTCTGTATGCCCCAAGAACAAAAAAAAAAAAAAGAAAAAAAGAAGAAAGAAATCCAAAATCGAAAAAGAAGTATCCACTTAAGTTAACACAAACTATAAATGACTATTGTGGTAGAATTTCACACTACCAAAGATCGTTTAAACCCTTCCAAATGGAACCGTTGGTAGGAGACAAAGTAATACAAGTAAAAGTAAGTCTACAAGAATTAGACTTTTCACACTCACTATTTATTTTTAGCCAATTGCAACAACAAACTATTTCCCGCTAGACAACTCATTCCAAACATTCCTATGAATGAAAGAAGAAAGTGAAATTTCAAAAACTGAGAAGTGTCTTAGATCTCTAGAGACCACAACAAAACAAGATCATTGACAAATATATATTGCCAAAAAGTGATGCGTGTCACAGATATTTCTGGTCAGTGCTGGAATAATAAAGATCTAGGTCCGGGAGAAGATCTTTAGCAGACTGCTAAAAGGGCAGCCAGGTGGATGAAACAATCCAGCCTATTCAAGGTCCGGGAGAAGGCCTAGCCCTATCAAGCCCATGTACGCAGCCTTAATTGATGATTGATGTTGTTTCCACAGCTCCAACCTTTGATCTTTGATCTAATGACATGGCAGTTGAGATTTTTCATTTATAGAGTGCATGGTGATCAAAAACGAAATCCATGCCAAAACCAAACCAAGTCGGACACTCAGTTAGTCATTCCACTAACCATTAAATGCTACCTAAATGTCCCTTGCACATGTGCTTTCTAGGTTGTACAGGTGCAGATATGTAGACACGGGATGGGCGAGTGCAAGACTTTGAAAAATTATGTGATAGATGTAATGAGGGGATGACAAAGTTGGACATATATATTAAAACTATAAAGGCCTAAATTTCATTGTTTTTACCATTTTGAGTAATTTTCAATGCCTTTTCTTCAATTTCCAGTAGAGTTTGTGCATTTCACGTTATCTAAATGATGGATACACATACCCGGATCCCGTATGAAAGTTTTTAAAAATTTGCAGATTCGCCCCAAACATATAAGCTATGTATACATGCATAGATATGTATTGAATACAAGACTAGCTAACAAACATTAATATCTTGCTGCCTAGAGTGCTTTTACAGCCACCTCCTAAGACCAAAAAAAAATATCTCATAGAGTTTGGCAAGTACAGCTCAAGGATGTTTTCCACCTACAATAGATAGAATAGAAAGCTACACTAGCATATTTGGCGGCCAAGCAGGGAAGATACTGTCTCCTACAGTTTCATGGATATGAATCGGTACCCCTATCTAGTGTTAGAGACATGTGTGACAGGTACAAACCCACTACAGCTTATCTTTTATCGTCAAATGTGACTAGATCAAGCAGAAATTTAGACACCCCCAAACCCACTTGCAAAAAAGGAAATGAAAGCGCACAATCAAATTCTCATGAAGATAGTGGAAGTTTGTCAGATTCGCATTAACATCACTTTCAAACTCGCACTCATCACGATGGAAACTACGAGCCCACCGGTTAGTACAACCAATCTTTTGTAACATAATCGTTATCATTGAGCACCCAAAAAAAAGGAACAAATAAACCTAATTACTTTACAAGGAAATACAGTACAAACAAAACAAAAGCACAGCACTTTTGAGATCTAAAGCTAAAATATAGCACCCTGCAAAGATGAAATTATAATCGTTTCCAGATGTTGAATAACCAAAAGATATAAACCAAATTCCACCCTTAGACGTGAGATTAAAAATAAAGCACCAAAAAAACACGAACCGAGGATCAAAAGCGTATTAACATGCTTCAAGAAATACGCGGACAAATGAAAATAAGGAACGACAAACACAGGAAAAACGGGTAACTAAAACAAATCGACCGGTCGCTCGTACCAGTAATTAGTTGAAAATTTGCAGGTGATGCAAAATAGCACGGTTTTATATTTGTACGGAGAGGAATAAAGACAGAGAAACCTAGAGACTAGAAACTAGAGAGGCGAGTTTTTTTTTTTTTTTTTTGTGGACACTTGATTCACGTCATCTGCCGCTCCGTCCCTACTGGATTAATTACAGGCGCGCGAATCTAAAAAATTATTGTTACAATTTTGGGAAAATTATCATAGTGAAATTCTCTCTAGGAATTATTACGCGACAAAGATCCTGACCACCAAATTTTCAGTAGAGCGACCACCAATTTTGTATACTTGACGTTTTTGTTGGTATCATAAACTTTCTATCGATATCACTTTTATGTATCAAGTATTTCCTAATAAAATGGAGCGTGACATTGTCTCAGTGGTATTACTGTGGTCTGTAATTCGAAAATTTTGGGTTCGAGTCTCGATCAAAATATATAATTAGCATGCGTGTGTATATTACGTATCCGTAAAAAAAAAAAAAAAATAAAGAACAGAGCGTTGATCATAATCTTCCACAATAAAATATGGGAGTAAATTACAAGTTCTATAAAGGATGATTACCCAAAGGTTTGTGAATTGGAATCTCGATTGGATCATGACCGAATAATTCAGATCAAAAAAATGATTACCCAAAGGTTTTATGATTTGAAATCTCGATTTTGGATCATGACCGAACGATTCAGGTCTATTTGTGGGAATTATTGAACAACTTAACAGGATATTTGGATATTTCTTAATAGCCTTGTAGAATAAGAAAATAATAAAATATGATAAGTAACATCTTTTGGTTTACTTAAAAAAAAAAAATTTCTAATTCACGATCATCAAACAAAGTGTGCCACGTTTGTAAGCATATCATTCTCGCCAAGAAAGGATGAGATTATCCAAAACAAACAGTCCATTGATTGCCCCTGAAACAGGGGAAATTATTACATGGAGTAAAAAGAAATGAGACGATCATCAAAATGGACAAGTTTAATCAATCGAATATCAAGCCACAAGCTAAATCTTCCTAATGAACACCCGCTTCCCCCAGCAAAGCCACAAAACTTATCAAAATTTCAAAGCCTGAAGCTTCATTCGACATCGAGCATTCTCCCAAGTAAAAAATTGTAGATACTTCATTCATATGACAGCACTTGAATGTTAAATTCTTCTGATCTGCAACATTTCTAATCATTCATAATCAGCTAATACAAGTGCAGCGACTCTCTTCACCGATTCGCTAGTCTTTATTAAGTCTGAATTTGAATGGGCAGCAGATACATATAATCTAATGCCTACTACAGGCAGACTGCATTTATCAAGTGTCGATCTCTTACAAGTCACTATAAGAACTGACTCTTCCTTCAATGCCTGCACATGTCAAGTTACATCATTATACTTGATCCTTTTTTATCTTCGAGATATAGTGTGAAACAGCAAATCAAGAAGAAATCAAGCATCCGGGATTAAAGACAGCTCAATGAAAGCATTAATTAAGCAGAGGATCAGAATTTCCTCAAAATGGTAGATAGTTAACAACTTACACGATCAGCAATTTCTTCGAGTAGCTGAAGATCACTCTTCAAGGAACCTCGAGACTTTTTAAGTCTAAGATAAACGATGAGAGAGGATGGGTCACTAGCTATCTCCAACCCTTTTATGCCAGATAATCCTGCATATATTGAACCATTGAGTGAAACAACATCTCTTTTGCATCTGTGAACATTTTCGGTTATAGAAAAAAAAAAACAGTCCTCTACTCAAAAAGGTAAAGTTATGTTCAAAAAACAGTTCCATAATATAGAAAGCATACATGTGCCACTCAAAAAGGTAAAGTTACAACAGCATACGGGCGCTAAACACATATACGAAGGAAGAGAATCTTAAATCCCAATCACCCCCCTCCCGGAAAAAAAGCACTCAAAAAATCTTTAGGCATCTCAATGCACAAGCTTCTTAGATATTCAATTAAGGATGGAATGCAGATGGAACATGTCAGGTCATCTTTCTTCCTCCATTCATATGTACTTTTTATAGGAAGAGTCTTCAGGTCACAAGGATGGACAAAGCTGTGCTCAAAATTTGGAACGACCAGTACGCTGGGCATGTTTACCAGTACCTTTTAGGTTATTTATTCAAAAACATCATGCACATCAAATCTTTAAATTATCCTGTCCATGCAAGTGTGTGAGAGATCGGAATGATAGAGAAAAAAGAAATTCTATCTGTTTTTCTATTTTTGGGTTATGGTTGGGGGCATTGCAGGTGGTGTTAGCACAACAGCAAATTGCTGAATTCCTTTAGTTGTTTTTATATGACGAAACATACCTGATACATGGCTTCAACCACAATATAACACCTCAGCTTCTTTGCACGCTTATTCTCTTGCGTAATTGTCTCTAACGTTTTTCTCAAAGACTCCATGTCATTATGCTTGAAGTATACTATTGTACTTCTAGAAAGTTGTAAGCCATTTTGAATTGCCCAGTGAACACCCTCATCTCTGGAACAGTAAAATGCAATGCATATCATATTAAAAAGTTAAAAGATTGGGTCCATCAATTTCACTTAGTAATTAAAAAATTTACATACAACTAAGAAGAAGAGAGCTCAAACAGAAATCCTGAATCAATAAGGTAAGGATTCTCCTGAAGTATCATATGTAGGATAACGATATCTATGGCCAGGCAGCAAATGGTTTGCTTAGTACTAAATGTTTACTGTCAGTTGCTCAAGAACCTCATCAACTCTGACTAGGCAAATCTTGATTTAAAAATTCAGAACTTTTAAACAAGAATGGCAACATTCACCTCTTCCTCACCAGAAGTAAACACGAGTCACTTGAGAAGCTAAAACTAGTACCATGCTCATTACAGACCACAGGCTGATAACTATCTACAATGTTCAAATTCGGTAAACATGTTCATCACTGACAAAGACAATGATGAGTATTTAACTGGGGAGACTGAGCCAGCAAAACCTCTAAGTTCAAACTCTGAAAAATCAAAAACAATTTTGGTGATGTCATGGTTCATTAGATCTGGCCCCTGAAACCAATGGAAATTCTTAATGTATAAAATAACATAAAAAACTGAAGTACAAAGAAGGTATATTCAATGAACGACAAAACTTCAACAATCTACCAAATTGCGACTCAGCTTTAAAATCGGAAACAAGGTGATTTCAGTGTAAGCCCAATACTGCAATATTCTATCTTGCTCATGGCAGCAACTAGATATATTTGTAGGATACTCCTGGAACTAAACATAAATGTGGTCCGTAGCCCATGAATCAACAATTCATGGCTGATTAGATTTCTAATGGGGATGAATAAAGATCTAGATGATGTCAGAGGACGGATCCTAGGAGCAAAACACCTACCATCATCAATCAAGGCTGTGTTTGCTGAAGTGAGACATGAAGAAAGCAGAGAGAAGGTGATGATGGGGTCAAGCTCCAACTCACCTGCAGTCACTTCTGATCAACAAAGCTCAGCTTTGGCTATAAAAAGGACTCGGTATAAATATCACTACGACCATGGTGTGATCATTGCAAGAAAACAGTCATCAAAGACATTTGCTGGAAGATTCATGACAAACCAGTCAAGTTGAAGAAACACGTTTCCTGTGAAGGAGGACCAGGGGAGTCTTACCCATTCAGCACAGATCAGATTGAAGCCTTAAAAGGGCTCCTTTCACAACGGACTTCAGCCCAGAACCAGCCCGGGACTGCTTCCCTTGCCTCACAGGGTAAAGGTGTTTATGTTGTGAATAATGAGTTTAATCAACCATGAATTGTTGATTCATTGGCTACAGACCACATGACAGGTCATATAAGGGTGTTTATTTAAAAAACTTGTAGTGATCATCTAAATGTGAGGGTTGCAATTGGGACTGCATCCAATGTCATGGGACAAGTTCGGTGGAACTTTGAAATAATTTGACCTTGCTTGATGTTCTTTATACAGTACGTTTGGATAGAAATTACTATTTTATTCCATTTGGTTTGAATCAAACAACTTTATTCATCTTGATAAAGTAATTTTCTCTCCCTTACTTTTCTCTTCACAATACAGGCCAAACTCTACTCGATGCAACCTACACATCTTAGCCACACTTTACTCACTAAATAAGAAGAAAAAAAACAAATTAATTCCTGTCCAAATCTAAGTTGCAGCCTCATGAATGTAAGCAAACTAACCCAAGATTATAAATGTTTGATTAATTCTCTTATAATGTTTGTGTGTTTCAGGATTCTCATTCGGGAGGATGATTAGAAGTGATAATGCCGATTCCGGACTCTTCCTCATAGAGAAAGACTTCTGCCCAAAAAACCAAAATCCTGATGAAGCCAATCATAAATCTAGGAGTCAGGTCAATGATATATCTGAATAGGATAAGGATACGAAAGTCATGTTGAGACATTTTTTGCCTTATGCATCCCAATCTTGTGTATCTTAAGAAAAAATGTTGCCTTCACTGAGTGGAAATAAAAGCCTTAGGCTTCACCAATGTGAAATCTGTTAGATCTCTTTACATACTAGATGATCTATTCCTATCCATCTGCCTTAAATCAAAATAATGAGTGGGTCTCTAAGGTTAAAAGAACAACAGGACAAGGTATGGTTTGTATGATTGTATCATTCATAGATAACCATAGTAGAATAACATGACTTTTCATAATGAAAGAAAAATCTGAAGTTGGATCAGTATTTAAAAACTTTCATAAGATTACTAAAACTCAGTGCCAAACCCAAATTGAACTTCTAAAAACTAATAATCACAGGGAGTGTTTTTAGGCTACTCTAGAGACGTCTAAAAGAGCATGATATTGTACATACAAGTTCATGTCCGCAGAATGAATTGGTAAAAGGAAGAACAACACTTTTTAGAACCCCTTACAGTTAATTTAGTTGAAGATTCCCATGAATGGCCTTATATTTGCCAACTAAAACCTTACAGTTTGCCACACCTACTTAATCAATGATATGCCAACTAAAACCTTACAGTTTGAAACCCCTAGAATTATATTTTGTTAAAAATCTTTCCTTTTAAACACATTCTAACTAATGTTCCTTAAGGGCCTTTGGTTGCTCACCATTTATCCACATACAAGCCCATTTTAGAAGCAAACTGAACTCTTAGGCACTGAAATGCATATTCCTTGGATACTCAACAAGTCAAAAAGGGCTCAAAGCTTACTCTCCGACAAGTGGAAAAATCAACATCACTATGGATGAGACATGTATATCAGCATCGGCTTTATTTTGTTCTAAAAAATCAAAAGAGAGCTTCATCAAATGTTATCAGAGTCGGGACGTCGATAACTCTAATGTACCCACCTCGCCAACACCTGGCATTCCCTCTATTACTCATGTTCAACCAGGATCACATCGAATCCTACTTCTCTATTTGAAGAAGGATCTATTCCCAATAATGTTCAACCTCCACCTAACCTTTTTTCGGAACCAGAAACACAGAAACTACGCGATGGACCTCCCATATCCCAAGTTTATTTAAATAAGTATAACAATCCCATTCCGGAGGAAGGTGAACACTGCAACATCATAACCAAGACACAATACATGATTCAGAATCTCCAGGTACATCAAGTAATCATAAATCTTGGAACAAAGAGGATGAATTGATGAGACCTATTGCTATTAGAAAAGATACAAGGAGGTGCACTACCCACCCCATATATAAGTTTACTTCAAACAAAGGTTTATCACTTAACTATAAAGCATTCATCAGTAGCTTGGATAACGAGCAAACTCCTGACAATGTCCAAAAGGCTCGGAGACCTGTGTGGAAAGCAGATCTCACAGAAGAGACTTTGGGAAACAAGAAAAATTATGAAATTACAAAGCTACCTCCTAGAAAGCATCTTGTAGGATACAAATGGATCATCACCATCAAGTACAATGCAGATAGTAGAATAAAAAAGAGGTTAGTAGTTAAAGGGCTCCCTGTCCTATACCAGTAAAGTTTACCGTGAGCTCTTTGCACCAGTGGCTAAAAAATAATACTGCATCTCAGATAGTTCTTATGCGTGGACATAGCTCATTTTAATAAAGGAACAACAGTATCACAGCGCAACTGTGGGAAATAACTGAGTAACCTACTTCAAATTATGTTCCTTCCTGAAGAGAAACATACTATAAAAAGGAAAGAAAATATCTTTAATACCACGATAAAATTGGCAAACAATAATAAAAGAACCCACGCCACAACGTCTCCCTTTCAGAAAAATGCAGGAATTACACCGGGCAAAAGTCCAAATGAGTGAAGTATCAGATCAGGGGTTCCTAAAACTAGGCTATTGTGGCAAATTTTACTATGTTCCTACTTCCTATTTCAAATTAAGTTCCTTCGTGAAGAGAAAGGATGTAAAAAGGAAGCAAATATATTCAACATCCCAATGATATAAGTAAACAGGGAATAAAATAACTCACGCCACAACGACGTCTCCTTTTTTGCAAAATGCAGGAATTGCACTAAATGTTGTAGAAAGTCCATATGAGTAAAGTATTGAATCAGGGGTTCCAAGAAACTTGGCTAGCTGGGATGAGAAGGATTCGATGGTGATGTCCTGGCTGGGGAGCACAATGATCACAGAGATCAGTGATACCTGCATGTTTCTGAATTCTGCCAAGGAGATATGGGACCATGTACAACAATCCTACTCTAAGGTTAAGGATGCAGCTCAGATCTATGAAATAAAGGTAAAAATTCAAAATACTAAGCAAGGAAATAAATCTATCACTGGATACTCTAGCCTTCTACAAGGGCTGTGGCAAGAACTAGATCACTATCAATGCATCAAAATGAAAGACAATGATGATGCCACTACCCTTAAAAGAATGGTTGAAGGGGAAAGAATCTTCTCCTTTTTGGTTGGTTTGAACTAGAAATTTAATCCTATAAGGGTGCAGATTCTTGGTAAAATTGAATTACCCTCTCTGAATGAAACCATGTCTATGGTAAGAACAGAAGAGGGTAGGAGGGGTGTCATGCTGGACACTACCAATACTGAGGGTTCAGCTCTATATGCTGGACAAAACAAAAACAATTATCCTAAGACCAATGAGTCTAAGGAAAATGTGGATAAGAAATTCTCCAATCAAAGGCAAGTCCCTAAATCTGGAGATAGGGACAACCTCTATTGTACTCACTGTAAAAAGAGCGGGCACACTAAAGAGTTCTGTTGGAAATTGCATGGGAGACCAGGGAAAACCAAAGAACCCTTGGCTCACATAGCAAATTCTGGCAAGTCTGAGAATGATACTCAGGGGTTGGATCAAATCTCCAAGAATCAGAACCCCAGTCTTGGACAATATGAAATTGAGAAGTTAAGGAAGTTTCTGGATACCTTGGAAAACCCCTCATCATCTATGGTGTTTTCAGGTATGGCTTCCGTAAATCTCTTGAATCAGAATGTCACTAAAGATTGGGTTGTTGATTCTGGAGCTACTGACCATATGACCCCTAATATTACTTGATTCTCGGTTTATCTCGCTTCAGATTACTGGAGGAGCATTACTGTGGCTAATGGCTCCTCAATCAGTGTTGCAGGCATTGGCAATGTGATAATAAATGATAATTTGACCTTAAAAGATGTTCTACATGTTCCAAATCTATCTGCTAGCCTTATATCTATCAGAAAACTAACTAGAGACTCTAAATGCTATGCTATGTTCTCTATTAATTTCTGTGTGATACATGATCTAGAAACAATGAGGAAGATTGGACTTGCTAGGGCTAAAGAAGGTCTTTATTTTTTGAAGAATGTAGATGATAACAAGACTAGTTGTCAGATGTCATCTTTTTTGTCTAGTTTTAATCATGATAAGATTATGTTATATCATAGGAGACTTGGTCATCCCTCTTTTCAGATTCTTATGCATTTGTTTCCTACCTTATGTAAAGGATTGAATTCTGAAGGTTTCAAATGTAATGAATGTGAGTTTGCTAAACATAAAAGGATGCCTTACCCTATTTCCTCTAATCTTTCTGTTTATCCTTTTAATCTTGTACATAGTGACATTTGGGGTCCATCTACTAACCCTAATATCAATGGAGCACACCGGTTTGTCACATTTATTGATGACTGTACCAGAACCACATGGTTATACCTTATGAAACAAAAATCTGATCTTGCTCAAATTTTTCCTGTTTTTTACAACATGATAATGACTCAGTTTGATGTGAAAATCAAGAAAATCAGAACTGACAATGCAAGAGACTATTTCAACAAGTTCTTAAACCCTTTTTTGGAAGAAAAAAAGGTTATTCATGAGTCATCTTATGTTCACACACCCCAACAGAATGGGGTGGCTGAAAGGAAAAACAGGCATCCTATGGATACTGCTAGGGCTCTTCTTTTCCAAATGAATGTACCAAAAAACTATTGGGGAGAAGCAGTCCTAACAGCTGTTCACCTGATAAATAGAATGCCTACCAAAATTCTGGAAAAGAAGAGTCCCATTGAGACTCTTACTAAACTATTTCCAGATCTTTTAAAGACTGAAGGGGTTCACCCTAAAGTGTTTGGTTGTGAGGTGTTTGTCCATATACATCAACCTAACAGGGGAAAGTTGGATCCCAGATCTGTTAGGTGTGTGTTCATTGGATACTCCAACACACAGAAAGGATATAAGTGTTATCACCCTCCTACAAAGAAGGTGATTGTGTCAAAGGATGTTACCTTTTATGAAATGCATCCATACTTTACAGGGAAGTCTCTCATTCAGGGGGAGAAAATCATGATAGACTCTGATAAAGACATGTCCCTTCCTCACTTTAATTCTGATTCATCAGATAATAATAAGGAAGCACAATGTCCTATCATTGATCATAATCATGAACCCTCCACCACTGAACAAGAGGCAAACATTCCAACCACTGAACAAGACTCTGATGTTCCTGTTATAAATAAGAACAAGGAAAAAAACTCCAATAAAGGACATAATGCCTATTGGAACAAACATAAGTGATAATGATGTTCCTAGTCCTAAGGAGGACACAGAATGTGATGATTCTGAAAAAATTTCTTCCTCTAGTAGGGAAGATCCTACCTGTGATATACCAGAATCAGGAAACAATAGTGGCACTCCTGTTGAGGAACTTCCTATTGCTCTAAGGAAGTCAACTAGGGCTTGCACCAAGCATCCTATAAAAAATTTCCTATCATATGAGAAAATTTCCAGCAATCAAAAGAAATTTATGAAAAATCTTCTTGATGACTCTGTTCCTAAGAAGCTATCTGAAGCTCTAGAGGATAAAAAATGGGTGAAAGCCATGAAAGAAGAGATGAATGCTCTTGAGAAAAAAAAACATGGGATTTAGTCACCCTTCCAAAGAATGCTAAGACTGTGGGATGTAGATGGGTCTTTACCATCAAATATAGATCTGATGGATCTATTGAAAGATATAAGGCAAGGCTTGTTGCCAAAGGGTATTCTCAAACCTATGACATTGACTACTTTGAGACTTTTGCTCCTGTAGCAAAGATGAACACTGTCAAAGTTCTTCTGTCTTTAGCAGTTAACTTTGACTGGAATTTACATCAATATGATGTGAAGAATGCCTTCTTGCAAGGGGAATAAGTGGAAACCATCTTTATGGATGTTCCTCCTGGATTCCAAAATGAGAAAGGGAAAGTGTGCAGACTAAACAAGGCCCTATATGGCCTTAAACAGTCACCTAGGGCCTGGTTTGGGAGATTTGCTAAGGCTATGATCACTCTGGGCTATAAACAAAGTCAAGGAGATCATACCTCATTCATAAAACACAGCAACTCTGGGAAGGTCTCTATCCTTCTAGTTTATGTTGATGATATTATCATCACTGGGAATGACACTGAGAGTAACATAGAATTAACCAACTTTCTGTGTACTGAGTTTGACATTAAAGAATTGGGAAAGCTTAAGTACTTCCTAGGAATTGAAGTAATGTACTCAAAAAGGGGAATATTTATATTCCAACAGAAATATGATCTCCTTAAAGATTGTGGAAAGTTAGGTTGTAAACCTATGACCACCCATATTAAACAAAATCATGGTTTAAGTCTTGCTTCTAAGGATGAATTTGTGGATACAACCACTTATCAGAGACTGGTGGGTAGACTCATATATCTATCCCACACAAGACCTGATATTTCCTTTGCTGTGAACATTGTCAGCAGATATATGCAAAATCCTAAGAGATGTCACCTAAGGGCAGCAGAGAGGATTGTAGAATATCTAAAGACTTGTCCAGGACATGGGATACTCTTCAAGAAAACTGATAACAAGAAGTTGGAAGCATTCACTGACTCAGATTATGCAGGATGTATAGATGACAGGAAGTCTACATCTGGACATTGCATATTCTTGTTTGGAAACCCTATAGCATGGAGAAGTAAGAAGCAAAGTGTTGTGGCTAGATCTATCTTTGAAGTCAAGTCAATTCGAGGCACTAGCTATTGGGATGTGTGAGTTTCTGTGGCTAAAGATCATCATGGATGACCTTAAAGTACAGAAACAGTTGTCTATGATTCTCTAATGTGATAATCAATCAGCCATTGACATATCACACAATCATGTTTAGCATGACAGAACTAAGCATGTGGAAGTTGATAGGCACTTCATCAAAGAAAAGCTGGATGCAAAACTTATCACTCTTGCCTTTATCAACTCTCAAAATCAGATTGAAGATGTTCTTACCAAAGGGCTTCCTAAAAAGCCTTCAATTATCTCTCAAAGAAGTTTCGGGAATGCTAAATATTCATTCACCACTTTTGAGGGAGTGTTAGATATGCCCTTATTTATTATTTCTATTATTTTATTATTATGTAAATCTTTTGTCACTCTTATTACACTTAATATTTTATTTATTAAGGTGTAATTATGTGTACAAAAGAGCTGTTAGTTTTGGCTCTTTCCTAGTTGTTTGCTGATGGAACACTGTCGATTGTTACCGTTCGAACAGTGTTCCCAGCTTTACTTTTTATCCAACTAGCCGTTGGATCTACCCTCTTAGTATTTAAGAATGAGGGTTGTTGTAATAATCTTTAATGAGCTTTATATTCTAATAACAAAAGAATACTTTTCTCACTGCTTTATTTCTTACACTATCAGAAAGCAAAATTCACAGGAGAAAAATACAGCAGGTGTCAATCAATTACGATTCCAGTAGACGATGTTGAAGGAACCATACAAATAGTTCTGTAGAACCCTCGAGGTCCACAAGAGCCAACTCCATATATCTTTGGCGATCTAGTGCAGGATTCCTGCGTTGCAACTCTAACCATTAGCACTGGAACAAACCAGATTTGTATAACTGGGCACATAATAAAATAACTGAAAAGCTTCTGCATACAATTAGCTTTTTGTGTCCTACTAATCCAAGATAATTTGCTGAAGCAAAGTTCAAGACTTCAGCGCCGTTAACAATTGTATGTTGCCCAGCAACAAATATCAAATAATACGTGCTGAAGATTCTCTTCATTGGTATTTCCTCTAACAAATAGTATATCAACCAATATGTTAAACCATTGAAATCAAGAATTTTGAAGAGAAGTTGTACCTTTCCAGTACTGGAGGATCATATTTCATCTCATTTGTAATTGGAGGAATAAGGGGTTCAGGAACCCATTCATCACATAAGTCATCAATTTCCTACACATCGTTGATATGAAAATTCACCAACTATGTTAGTACAACAGGTAAACATTTTAGGAAAGAAAGTTGAAATATAATTTACCCAGTTAACATATGCAGTGAGATGGGGAGTTAATGCCCCAGTCATCAATCATTATAGACATCAGTAGCAAATGGATAAGAAAATGATTCTTAAGAACAATAGACATGGAAGAGACAAACGGAAAAACAAAAGCTATTTCAATATACAACGAGAAGGAAAAGTACATATTGAAACTTTAAGAGGATAGGAATGATAAAAAGCAGGACAGTTTGCAGGCATATTTATCATCTTTATTGGCTACACAGGTTCGTTGTGCAGCCTTCTTTTTTTTTTCTTTCAAGCATACCTCTAAAGGTATCTACTATATGCGAGCAGAAAAAACAAAACCACCAACTGGATAAAGTAGGGGGTATCATGTATTGGGATTTCAAGACCAATCAGGTAAACAAAAGAGACAATGCAGAAATTAATAATTTTGACTCTCCTTCCATTTGGAAAACACACTTCCTGCTGACAGACATACTTTTGTTTAGCTCAACAACGATATATCATACCTTCAAGAAATGATTCATTTAACACATGGAATAGAATTAAAGTGCAATACGTACTTAAAGAATTTATGAGTCGTACAGTAAAATATACTATTTCTGGGATGAAAAGGGTTTGTTCTTGCATATTATGGTAACAGGGTTTAAAAAATTAGAGCATCAGATTTGGTAAATTATCTTTAGAAAAAAAGCCCAGAGTCCTGTTGGAGTTATAATTTCAACAGTTGACAGTCAATCAAGTCACTAATTGGGTGCAAGACAGCTTTGTGAACATTATGATTACTTGAGAAAAAAACAGTTCCAAAGACACCAAAAAAACAGCCAGCATTTGAGCTTCTCGATAAAGCTAGGTAAAAATAGGTGAACCAAAATACAATAAGACAAACCTTTTCCGTTAATGGCCTTTTAGGTGGTTTGTAACTCTTCTGGGAAAGTAGAAAAATAATGACCACAGCTAGAAGAACCTCCACAAAAATATGACCTACATGGAAAATAGAGTTACAAAGTCTGAAAGCAAATGCAAAATATCTAAGTATTCTCTTGAATAATGTTGAACAACCTCCAATGGGCACACCGAAGACAACAGCTCGAGCAAAAGGAGCATCAAATGCAAAATTCAACAAATCAGACGTGGCTTTCAATATATCCATTGCAACCGCCGATGCCATTGAATACTATTTGTCAACTTTGGCACCACAAAAAGACCGACTATACTAGTACTACAATCCACAAAGGTGTGGTGAATATATATTTCTATTAACTTATCCCAAAGCTCCTCAACTGTTGAAACAAAGGCAGGAAAAAAAAAAGAAGATAAATGGAATGTAATGTTGAAAAAAAGAAGAAGAAAAGATTCCCAAAGGACTAATCTATTGCCAGATCACGTATATTTTGCAATAATTTTTATATTGTGGCTACAGAAACCGAAGAAAATCCAACCAGAAGGAAAACAAATTATGATTTATATTTGGTTGAATGCTAAAATGCATACAATATCCAATTTGTACCATTAGATCGGGCAGTAAAACAACAGAGCTTCTTATGGTTTAAAGAAAATTGATGAAGCGAGGATGCAAGAATTGTTTTTAGCCGAGGGTTATTTTTGTCTATTTATGCTATTTATGTCGTGGAGGGTATTTTTGTCTTTTAATATGTTAAACATTAGAGTATTTAACCCAAAACCCTTCCCCCAATTTAGCAGTAGCTTTGACATTTTGATATTGTAACCAAAATACTGAGAGTTTCAGCCTTTTTTTGAGATCAATCTAATAGCTTTACATCATCAGGTAATCGGAGCCAAGTTTGACATTTTGATATTGTAACCAAAATGCTGAGAGCTTCAGTCTTTTTTTTGAGATCAATCTAATAGATTTACATCATCAGGTAATCGGAGCCAAGTTGAAGTTTTCCTTCACAAGCGAGATGACTACCATGGATGCTAAAGGAAGCCGGATTCAAGACCTTCATCGGGATTCGAAGATCCTTCAGGATATACCGTCAAGGCTTCATCGGAAGTTTGATTCAATTACATTAGAATTGAATCGAGGTTCAGATGGAGGGAGACACCATTTGAAGCAAAACACCCGCCGTGTTGAGCGAGATCTACCTCGTCGACCTCCGGCTTGGGTTTGTGAAGGTCGTAACAAATGGAAGTGCATCGTTAGAGAAGAACACAGACATTGGGTGAGGTCCAAAGTTCCTATTCTCACTATTTTTGCAAGCAAGAAAGACCTCCTTGAATGGATTGACATAGTTGAATGCTTTTTCCAATAATTGCAATCACCAGAAAAATTGAAGTGCAAAATGGGGTATTATGCTTTGGAAGGTGAAGTTGAGCGGTTGTGGAAGCAATTGCAGCACCAAAGATCTGTGAGAGGTGAATCCAAGATAACATTATTGCCAAGGATGAAGTTCCTCTCGATCAATGATTTTTGGCCCACTACATGTTCGACAAAATGTCCTTGCGAGTTTGCAACGATAGACTGGAAGAAAAGTGTCTGTTTGACCATCCTATTGGGTTCTACTTCACCACCGAAACCATTTCCCCATCAACTGAAACTCATGTGGAGCAAGTGAAAAGAGAGAATTTCATGCCCACCAACTGTTTGATGAAAGTTCCCACTCAATCACACATCAATGGAGCAGAAGTTGAGTGTATTTCTAGCAAGCAGCATGTCAAGCCGTGGTATCAGAACTTGAGACAGACCATGCAGAAGAGGACATAACTCAAGACGTCATACATGATACTTAGGGGATTAAGGAAGAAGCAGAACACTTAAAAGGGGCAGTGGGCTTTGTTGAGGGGTGTAAAAAGAATGATGAGCGAATCCTTGATGTAGAGAACGATTCTAGAAATGGATGTTCAACGGAAAAGAAGAAGAATCAACTAAAGTTCCACTTTCAGCAAGTCAGTTTCCAATTTTGAAAACATCGATTCGAGAAAAAACCCCCTTCGATGGTGTTGCAAGATGTTAAGCCTAGCAAACATAATGATAATTCTTCACATGTACTTTCTATTGCTGAATATGTTGTTGGAGGTGGTACACCATGGGGCATTTCCTGCTTGGAGGCCATGCCAGAAAAGACCTCTTTTGATCTGAGTGTTGAAGCCTTGAAACTGGTTAAGTTGGGAGTCTAAATTACAAACCTCATAGATTATAACAAGAACTTTATAGGCCTAACTTATGGTGAGTACATGACTTCTACTTATTCAAATATTGAGTTTGCATCAATCTTAATTGACCCTGGTAGAAAATTCTATCCCGTTAAAACACGAAGCACTATTTTGAGAATCGAAATATTAGCAGAATTCGTATCACTTTTGTTTGACATCGGGGGGAAGCAGGACATTCATGGTTATAACAGTATTATTAACAGTTATGATTCTTTTAAAGTCATATTTATTGAAGTACATTCAAAGGGAGGCTCTATCATGCCATCGTTAATTGTTGTTTCGGTCTTATTATCGTGTGGACTCCTACGTCATTTGGTGTCTATGGTAGCTCTTGGCACTGGTCTGCTGATTGGTATTCTGCTTGAGTCATGGAAGATACTATTTGCTCTTGCAATGTTCGACCGTCTCCTAAAGTACGCATACAATCCTACTGAAGCAATCTCAATGATTGTATTGGCAAAAATCCCACTTCATCAGATTGTTTCTTTACACTCCCATTCTATTCTTTCATCCAATACTAGTGAGAAGCTTCCTGCAAATGGAGTTGTTGAATTTTTGGAGGTGATGCCTTGTGAGAAATCGTTATTTGGTTCATTGAAGGCTACTGTTGTTATTTGTGCGGTTGTTTTGAGTGCTCAACCTATGCTGGGTAATATACAATGAAGTTCCTAATATCGTTTTAATTATGGTGAATGATGGGAGTGCATTGGGTGTTGCATATTATATTGACAAAAGTTTACATTGTTTTTCTGAGAAAACAAGTCATCACCCATTGATTGTTGCTCATCATTGTGAGGGCAAAAGAAGGAAGTTTTGGGTTCCTTATATCGAAGGACAATTTGGAGCTATTCTACTTAGCTTGATATTATGAGGGTTCTTATCTTACAATTTAAAGCTGAAAAAATGGCACGGCTATGGAAATATACATTGACCGTCATAATTTCGACTGAGAAAATCTCCCAAACAGATAGCGCTCAAGAGGTGTCCATCACCCCTTCCTTTCCAAGATAGATTGCTAATGGAAATTTGATGATTAGCATCCAATATAAGCTTTCAATTAGTTTTTCAGGTAATTCTATTGATGGTGCAAGCTTTCAACATGTTTCTCATACTCTGCTTCCTTTGTTGCTTGGACGTACTTATATCATTACTGGTGCGTTTCGCTCTGAAATAACAATGATTAGTCATGCACCTTTTAAGCATTTGAACTATGACATGGTAGTTTATGTTTGTTGTGGCAAAAGAGGAGATGAAATGACAAATTTGCTTAAGAATACCTATCAATTGGTAATAACTTTGCCTGATGGTTGGGAGGAGTCTACAGTGAAGCATGCTTTTATAGTAAGTAATTCTTCATATATACCCGTGGCTGCCAAAATCCCTTCGATTTACATTGGTATTACTACTTCTGAGTTTGATAAGAATGCGTTGAGATTAAGCCTCTATGATGTCGGCTGTCGTGTTGCAAAGATGTTAATGATAAATTTTGATCCTGGAGGTACAACCCTCTCTATACTAGCAGACCTTCTGTATCATGAGAGCTTCTTGAATTTAAGACCATCGTCTTCGAAGAACCAGAATGAAGTGGGAATACAGGCTCCTTGTGGCACCTCTATCGGCAATCTAACTCGTGGACGAGTTATTCTTTGGGTGGGTTGGAATGATACAAATAGTGTTGTTAAACGAACAAAGCCGCTCGTTAGTGTTCGTGATCGTTTGTTCGTTTAGATTAACAAGCCGAGCTCAAACATGATTGTAGGCTCGTTTGCTTAACGAAAGAACACGAGCGTGAACGTTCGATTATGTTCGCGAACGTGCTTATATAAATACATCAATTTACAGTAACTCTGACTCAAAAGAGGATAATTCATTCATTCATCTAATAGATATTATAGATTGAATTTATATAATATTTAGATATATTTATAGTAGTTTTAGTTGTGTAATATATGTAATTTTAATGTCTAACTTGTTATTTTCACATTTGCACTCTATGTTTTATATTTTAACGAACCGACCTCGAGCCGAATTCGAGCCAAACTCGAGCCGAACGACAAAAACATATGTTTAACGAGCCGAGCTTGAACATGAACTCAAATATTTCATCTTTTAAACGAGCCGAGCTCGAAAATAATTTTCTATTCGTTTAACAAACGAACGAGCTCGTGAGCTAAACAAGCTCGAGTTTGAACCACCAATACTCGGCTCGGCTCGGCTCATTTACAGCTCTAGATACAAACGACGCTAATATAGAAATGAAGTTCATCATGGGGAGATGAGTGCTATTATAATTGACTCATATGGGGATGTTTTGAGGAAGAATGGACAATCGAGGGAGTATTTGAAATTGTCTCACAATGTGGTGAATGGGCTTGACCCGCCGATGAATCTTTTTGATGGTGCTTGTGAGGCCTATAAAATTTATTTGCCCACTACCTACCCGATTTTCAAGACTTTCAATGTTGTCGACTCGGATCCTTATCACACACCTGACGATGCACAAAACAGAAGAGATCCAACTCGAGGACGAGTTTGCTATTTTTGGGGACGGATGGAGATGATGCAGCAAGGATGCAAGAATTATTTTTAGATGAGGGTTATTTTTGTCTATTTATGCTATTTATGATGTGGAAGGTATTTTTGTCTTTTAACATTAGAGTATTTAACCCTTCCCCAATTTAGCAGCAACTTTGACATTTTGATATTGTAACGAAAGTGCTAAGATTTTCAGCCTTTCTTTTGAGATCAATCTAATAGCTTTACATAAAAAATGGATCATGGTTAGGAAAACACGAATCGAACAGGACTATGAGAATAATTTATGAGGGATTGCTTAACAGAAAAATGAATTATCGTAAAATAACAGCGAAAATTCCACATGCAACATGGTACCTCTGCAAGTGGATTTATTTGACCTTAGAGTGGCTGTAGTAGCCTATTTTTTTTAGCTCATTTTGTGTACATGGGCTTTTGTAATAAAAAATTGGGTAATGGCCTTTTTTTCATGCCATGAAAAAAAAACCCAACTTGACTATCGGAAAACAGATGAGCAAATGGATGAGCTGAGTTTGTCTCTCTCCACCAACACCACAAATATCCAACAAATTTAACCACTACCTTACTAGTTTATTAATAAAAAAACAAATTCACCCCATTTCTTCAAAAAACCATTACAAGATAAAAATGACCCACCATCCATTTGCTCCACTTATTTTCATTTACCATTAGTTTTGTGGGGTACATAACCTATTTTCGATCCCATTTTTGGCCAAGGCCATTACTATCACTCTTAGAGGAGAATTGTGAATATTGAAGCTTGAATGGAGATCCGACCAAAACATTCTTGAAGAGAGCAGCGCTGACTTTTCTTATGATTTTTTTTAAACATCAATTTTATTGGCACTTCTATGGGTATCCCGTATTTTCTAATGACACCCATTATTTTATTAAATTTCTTTTACTACTAGGCACCACAAAATTGATATAATACACCACAAAATATTAAATGTTGCAATATATTACAACTTAGTCCTTTATTAATGTAAATATACAATGTTTTCCCTTTTTTTTTTCTCAAACCCTAATTCATCATCTACTCCTCCAGCCGCCACCCAATCCTCTCCCCAGCTTCCCCCTCTTCCTCCCCAGCAGAAACCCACCTCATACGTGGCTGTAACCTTTTCTTTGAAGCTGGAATAGCCAAAAAAAAAAAAAGAATGATCGACATTTTGAGCTGCAATTTCGCAGCAGGTTTGCAGGTGGGAAGGAGGCTCGTTTCGCAGTAGAGGTGGGGGATGGAGGCCGCGTTTTGAAGCTGGGGTGGGTCTGATTTTTCTGCTAAAATCCGATCTCCATTAAATCCGGCCACCCGCACCTGCATTTCATAGCCCCCTCCGCTTCCCCTATCTGTAAATCGCATTGATTTTTTTGCTGCTAATGCAGCTTCAAAAAAAGAAGTGTTATTTCTTGGTTTACGGTGGAGATGGTGTGTTTAGAAGATGATGGTTGGCGGTTCAAGGTGTGGATGAACGGGTTGGTGCTCATGGGTGGTAATGGTGGTTGCGGCTGAGGGATGTTTTGGGGTGGTTTGATTTCAGTGTTAACGGTGGCGGGTTGGGTGGTGGAAGGTGGGTGAAGATGGTGGAGATAGGCATTGGTCTTAAAGATAAGGGTTTATTTTGATTTATTTTGATTGACGATGGACTTATGATTGTTTGATTAATTTTTTAGAGGACTAGTTTATAATTTCTAAAAGTTGTGGTGTAAGAAGTGGGTTTCTTATTATTTTTGTGGTGTGTGAAATAAGAAAATAATAAAAATATTCATGTGGTGCATAAAGTAAGTTTTTGTGGTGCCAGAAGTAAATGAGTGCCGGTAGTAAAAGTAGGGGTGCCAATAGAACCCACTTTTTTTTTTTTAATAACAAATCAACATCTTCCACCTCCACTAACCTTGCGGTCACCCTCAATCCTACCTTACCCGACCTTGTCGTACCCAATCTACCATTCCCTACCCACCCCACCTCGTTTACACCATCCTACCACTTAGAGCATCTACAATCATAAACCTATTAAAAGGTTTATCATCACTCCACATCACCATTTTATAAACCTTTTATCTGTAACCCTATTCTACATGATCGATAAACTTTTAAAAGGTTTATGGCTTGGTCCACCAAAATACATTTTTCTCCTTATATTTCTTCTATGAACCGGTTTATTTCTACAAACCTTTTGGTAGTTTCTCTATCCTAATCACCCTAGCCACAATGGTATAAACCTTTCAAAAAGCTTATACAATTTTTCTTCAATCTTCCATTGGAGATGCTCTGATCTCAGCCCTACCTAACCAACCCAACCCTACCCCACCACCACTCCCACCTACCCTACCACCCCATACTCTTCCCTGCCATCCACATACCTCATCCTAGCATAACTATTAGGATCAAGCACTTACCGTTCTACTAAAACTGATTGGCGTTAGTAAAGGTGCTACTATGTTTCCTTATAGCACGCCCGCCCAACACTTGACTTGATTTTTTTTTGTTTGGGAAGTATGGGCCTATAAGAAGAGGGTGGGGCCCAACACTTGGTTTTTTGTTTTTTTAATTATGCTGGAAGCAGGGCTTGAACTCGGGATATCCTGCTCTGATACCATATAGGATCAAACGCTTACCGTTGTAAGTAAAGGTGCTATTATATTTCCGTGTATCAATAACCCTCACCCCTACCCTACGCCACTCAGCCTACATTGTCTATTCATCTTACCTCACCCTACCCTATCTAAGAGCATCTCCAATGATAAAGCTTTATCACAATGCCACATCATCATTTTATAAACCTTTTCTCTATAAGCATTTTCTCTATAATGCATAAATCATTTGAAAAGGTTTATAGCATGGTCCCACAACACATAAACTTTTTCTCTACTTTTTTTTTACCACACAACGTTGAAAAAAAAAGCAAAGAGTTGTCAGGTTACAAACCGGTTTGTGCAGACAAACCCTTTGCATATAGCTTTTGCTGAGTCATCTTCCTCCAACAGTGATAAAGCTTTTGTAAAGCTTTGGAAAAAAAAAAATTCAAACCTCCCATTGGAGGTGACCTAATCATACCACATCCTCTTTACCGGGACCTTATTGTGTGGTCTCTCCACATGCATTGAAGTGACCCGAAGGTTGATCAGAGTCACACAGTTTACATCATAGATGTAAAGTGTGTGGCTCCAATCAACTCACGGGTCACTTTAATATAAATTCCCTCAGCACCCAATAACTTCTCCTCTTCACCATACTTTACTATGAGTTGGATCGGGTGCACAAGATATTCCAAATAGGGTGATTGGAATATCGAGTGTTTTAGAACATTTTAAAAATTTAACTTAGATTTATCGGAGTGAAAAAAACTTTAAGTTTTTAGCTAATCAATTAGGAAATAGATCTAATGATGACTAGATACAAAACTTAAAGATACAAATTGATCAAGTAAGCAAGATAACAGAACATGTTTACGCAATTGTATTGATTGAAGTAAATAGCACAATTACACAAATACATGTTTTAATCTTATTAAGAAACTAGATGCAAAACCTATATTGAACATAAAAGATAAGGTTTGATATGCAAAACACACGGACTAAGAGCAATCACACAACTGTTGGAAACCGAACGATCCAACTCAAACTATTATGATTCTGATCCGACCCGAATTTTTTCGATCTCGCCAGTTGCGGCAAATTTCGCTGAACAGGACATTTTTCAGATCAGGAATTCAATATTGTGTTCGAGTCATTTCCAGGTGAATCAAATACAACCCAACAATGAATGCGAATAAAACCAACTCGAAATCTGAACAAAAAAACTTTTATAAATTAAATATCATTTGGATCAAATGCATAAGTGGTTAGAGATTGTACTAACATCTGAGGATTGAGAAGATGATGAAGTTGATAGAATCAATGTTAAGGTTTAAGAATGTGACTGATTTTTCCCAAACACTTCGTTTTTTCAAATTCTTTTAAGATTGTGCTGAGTGTTCTAATCTTTTTTTTTTTTGCTTAGAGCCCTCGATATCCGGAACCCACTGGTCCGACTAATCCAAAATTCGGCCCGGGTCGTGCCTATAGAGTCTGACTCTTATTCAAAGGTAAAGTCTGGCCAAGAGCTCATTCAACTGAAAATGCTGAGTTCTGATGAACTTGTTACTGCAATGCTTTGATGTAAATGATCAAACAAGATAGAGTATGCAAAGCATACAAACCAAATCAAGATCAAGACTAGATCTGGATGTATAAAACACAAGATGTAGATGTTGGAAGTAGCGCCCAAAAGACAATTTATGTAATTATTTTTATAATTAATAAATGACTGATTTATTCTCATCTTATTATTTGCTTTGTGCTTATAAGAAATACACTACTCAAAACCCCAAGTCGTATCATATGTAGCCATATAACTTAGTGTGTGTCACATATGAGGATTAAGTTTATGGTGATACACTTGAAATGTTAGTCCATGGTGAAGTTAATCAAAGTATGGGGTCTATTGATTAAACCACCATTAATGCGCCAAGAACACTTTATGGTGTGACCGTCTTATCCGGACAGTCGACATTGGTTGTCTAAGTGGGGCATTTATATATGATGAGAGTCATATAGGACTGGACCGATTTAATCTACATTTCTCATATAATTCCGTGATTGAGAAATCTTATTATATCACAGGATGATCATATATGGATTAACCTTAATCCTGAAGTGATTACAGACTCTTACTTGTTTCAGGATAGGGTTTGATGTGTTCGTTAAGGATCTCTAAGAGGCGCGGTCTGAATCACTTTCACGTTAGCACTATTCTGGAATGAGTGAGAAGTGTGTGTCTCACAGATATGGAATCCATTCCTTCCTGCGGGAAGTAGAAAGACAATCCCGTTATTTGTTAATCCTAGAAACTGATAGATCCACAGAGTTCGTATTGGTTATGAACTAATTGATCAATAGTGGGTTAATGGTAAATAAGGATAAGATGTATTGAAGAAGGTTTATGGAAATAATCCTGCTTCATTACGAATAGTCTATGGAGGGTTAGTTTATATGTAATGATTATATCAATGGACACTTATCGACTCGACTCGACGTTTTGAGAATAAGTTATATCTATAATCGATAGAGATCGATTTCGGATTTATGGTGGCGTAATTCCAGAATTAATAAGTTGAGTAGAAATATTCTATTCGATGAATATATTATTTAATTTATTGTAGCTGGTTATTGGTCCATGGTCCCCGGGTTGGCTCCCAACACGCGAGTGTTTTCTCGTTTTATGGAACCTCGAGAATAAATTAAATAGTTGGTCTATTTAATGAATATGCAATATTATTTATTTGGTAAATAATACGTAAAATAGAAAAAAAAACATTTTCTATTAAAAATTATTGACAATTGTGGCGCCTATTATTGTGAGAAAATTAGGAAAAGTAATTTTCCTAAATTATGTCACATGTGTAATTAGTTAATTATTTATTTATTAGATAATTAATGGAATAGAGATAAGAGATTTATTTTTTGGGAATTATATCTTATCTTATGGAAAATATATTTTCCTTATGTGAATAGGTAATTGTATTGTGAAAATGATAACTCTCTTTACTAGTTATTTTTCTATATAAAGAGAGTTCCCCCCAACACAATTAGACATGAAAATTGCGCCACAATCACACATAAAGGAAGAAAAAATAGTTTCTTGCCTTAGTCATTAAGAGAAGAAAAACCTAGGGTTTTTCTTGTGCATATTCGAGGAGGTTCTACGGTGAGGATAGACGTCCACCAGTCGTCGCTTGGAGATACAATCCGGAAGATCACGGCTTCTCCCTTGGTCAATTGCCTATTTCTCTCCGGTTGTGGTAAATCTACTAACCTTCTTGTAGATTAATTTATTATGCGAATCATATCATGGTAAAATCGTAAAAGAATTTAATTCGTAGCTTCCATTGTGCATGATCGAGCGTCTCGATCGGTGTTGAGAATCAGATCTGAGGATCCAATTATGGATCGGATCCGGATTCGGGTTTCTGTATATCCAGCGGGATCGGGATTCGGATCCGGATTCGGGTTTCTGGATCGGGATTCGGATTCGGGTTTCTGGATCGGGATCGGGTTTTGGATTCAGATTCGGAATCGGATTCGGGTCTCGATCCGGATTCGGGTTTCTGGATCGGGATTTGGATCCGGAATCAGATCTGATGATCCAATTATGCATCACCCTATACAGTCTTTTAGGGAATACTGTATAGGATTCTGACAATAGGAGGTTGGTTTAAAGCCATAAACCTGTATATGGAGTTTTGGTACTCCAGTTCTGTTAACGATCTTGTAGAACCACCTGAGTGTCTCAGGCCCAGTGGGAGTAATTGGATCTACATGATGAGAATGAATGGAAAGTTTATCTTTCAAGGCAAAGCCTAGTGGTCTAGGGGTAATTCCCTGAGAAGTAGATAGTTTAAAAGGGGTGATGCCCTGAAACTCTCTCACCACTCAGCCTTGCCTGACTCCCTGGAAAGCAGAAAGATTACCAGGGGTGATGCCCTGAAACTTTATTGCCATACAATGGAGCTTAGATTTATTCGGAACAAAAGAGTTTTAGCTTAAATCCAATGGCAGATTGACTGCCTATGCTTATATCCATTGATAGATTAAAGCAAACCTCCAGGTCATTATAAGTCACATGTTTTGGAATGTGTGGGCTTGACCAGAATATTGATGAGTCTTTTGTAGACTGAAGAATCAATATTGGTAAAATGGTAGACGTTAGTGTTAATAAAAGATAACACTACAACAGTTGGAAACAACATGGGTATGTTATCTGAAGTCAAAAACTGACGAGCCAAAGCTTCTCTAAATCAAAGAAGTGGGCTATATATTCTTAGAATTTGATTCGGTCAAATTCATGAGAACAAGTTAGGGCAACGTCCCATGCATCTTATTGGTTAAAGATGATAATGTATTTTCGAATGCAAAATTCAACGAGAGGTTTCCTACCCAGCCCCTCACGGAATAATTCTCTTAGTCTTCAGATATAGAGAAAATGAGATAGATTCTCTTTTGGATAGAGAAATTCAGGTTATTAAAAGTCAATAAAAGTCGAGTCTTGGATTCGGACATTGAAAGCAGTATAGTGCATCCTCAAGTATCTTGAGAGAACGAGGAATCATATGCTTGTGCATTCGGGTGCAAACCTGAATGTCGTTGACTACACTGATTTTGAATTTTTGTCGGATTAAGGATGATCATGTATCGATCTCAGGCTCAGTGTTTACTCATTGTGATGGAGCTACGATGCGAGCAATCCAAAGATCGCCAAATTGACTATGTTAGTCGAATACATAGCAGCTTTCGGAGCAGCTAAGGAGGCAGTGTGGCTTGAGAAGTTCTTTGTTGGATCGGGAAGGGATTCCAGGTCTCGATGAGCCGATACCATTTTACTGTGAAAATAGTTGAGAGGTAGCTCATGCAAAAGATCTTCGCAATCACAAGAGGTCAAAAGCATATTGAAAGTAAGTACCACCTAGTCAGACAGATCGTGCAGAGAGGCGACATTTCGGTCCTAAAGATCGCCTCGAGCGGACAACCTAGCTGATCAGTTTACCAAGTCGTGTGGCATCTAATGTCACGGATAAGCGCTTGGCGGGTATGAAATTGGGAGATTTGTCTCATCTGCTTTAGAGCAAGTGGGAGAATATTGTGGATAGAAAGAATAAGGGTGTGGTGCTCTAAAAACAATCATTGCTTGTCTTTACGGGCAAGTGGGAGATTGTTAGATATAGTGTGCCCGAAAGACAATTGTTGCTTGTCCTTACGGGCAAGTGGGAGATTGTTGGAAGTAGCGCTCGAAAGACAATTTATGTAATTGTTTTTATAATTAATAAATGACAGATTTATTCTCATCTTATTATTTGCTTTGTGCTTATAAGAAATAAAATACTGAAAACCCCAAGTCGTATCATATGTAGCCATATAACTTAGTGTGTGTCACACATGAGGATTAAGTTTATGGTGATACACTTGAAATGTTAGTCCATGGTGAAGTTAATCAAAGTTTGAGGTCTATTGATTAAACCATCATTAATGCGCCCAGAACACTTTATGGTGTGACCGTCTTATCCGGACCGTCGACATTGGTTGTCTAAGTGGGGCATTTATATATGATGAGAGTCATATAGGATTGGACCGATTTAATCTACGTTTCACATATAATTCCGTGATTGAGAAATCTTGTTAAATCACAAGATGATCATCTATGGATTAACCTTAATCCTGAAGTGATTACATACTCCTACTTGTTTCAGGATAGAGTTTGATGTGTTCGTTAAGGATCTCTAAGAGGCGCGGTCCGAATCACTTTCACGTTGGCACTATTCGGAATGAGTGAAAGTGTGTGTCTCACGATATATGAATCCATTCCTTCCTACGGGAAGTAGAAAGACAATCCCTTATTTGTTAATCCTAGAACTTATCGATCCGCTGAGTTCAGTATTGGTTATGAACTAATTGATCACTAGTGGGTTAATGATAAATAAGGATAATATGTATTGAAGAAGGTTTACGGAAATAATCCTACTTCATAACGGATAGTCTACGGAGGGTTAGTTTATATGTAATGATTATATCAATGAACACTTATCGACTCGACTCGACGTTTTGAGAAAAGCAATATCTATAATCGATAAAGTTCAGTTTCGGATTTATGGTGGCGTAATTCCAGAATTAATAAGTTGAGTAGAAATATTTTGTTCGATGAATATTTTATTTAATTTATTGTAGATACTGGTTATAGGTCCATGGTCCCCGGGTTGGCTCCCAACACGCGAGTGTTTTCTCGTTTTATGAAACTTCGAGAAGAAATTAAATAGTTGGTCTATTTAATGAATATGCAATTTTATTTATTTGGTAAATAATATGTAAAATAGAAAAAAACATTTTGTATTAAAAATTATTGACAATTGTGGTGCCTATTATTGTGAGAAAATTAGGAAAAGTAATTTTCCTAAATTATGTCACATGTGTAATTAGTTAATTATTTATTTGTTTGATAATTAATGGAAAAGAGATAAGAGATTGATTTTTTGGGAATTATCTCTTATCTTATGGCAAATATATTTTCCTTATGAGAATAGGTAATTGTATTGTGAAAATGATAACACTATTTTTACTAGTTATTTTCCTATAAAAAGAGATTTCCCCCCAACACAATTAGACATGAAAATTGCACCACATTCACAAATAAAGGAAGAAAAATTAGTTTCTTGCCTTTGTCATTAAGAGAAGAAAAACCTAGGTTTTTTCTTGTGCTTATTCGAGGAGGTTCCATGGCGAGGATCGACGTCCACCAGTCGTCGCTTGGAGATACAATCCGGAAGATCACGGCTTCTCCCTTGGTCGATTGCCTATTTCTCTCTGGTTGTGGTAAATCTACTAACCTTCTTGTAGATTAATTTATTATGCGAATCATATCGTGGTAAAATTGTAAATGAATTTAATTCGTAGCTTCCGTTGTGCATGATCGAGCGTCTCGATCGGTGCTGATAATCAGATCTGATGATCCAATTATGGATCGGATCCGGATTCGGATTTCGGTATATCCAGCAGTAGACATGTTCCTACTCTATACAGGACATGAAATACATAATTTAAATAAGTTAACGAAATATATTAAAGACTAATATGTGATGTTGGGCCGATATGTTAAGTGGGTTGGGCCTCAGGCTTGGTGTCAAGTTCAGTCTCTACGTCAACTCCATCCCTCGTAAGAGGAAAAGACTTGTCCTCAATTCATAAAATTCAATGGACGCTTGGTCTAGTGGATGGTATACTAAAATGTTATAAACATTGAATGTTGAGGAGACATGCCTTTCTGCTGGTAAATCAATGACATACACATTTCTACCAATCCTCTTAACACGAAAAAAGGCCAATGTATTTTCGTTTCAACATGTACTTGCAAACTGGAACCTCTCCTTCCTCAAGTACACCATCACTGAATCCTCTTCCTCAAACTTTTTTCTCCTCTTACAAAGATATGTTTCTTGTTTATTGATATATAAGTTAATTATATACCTCTCCATCAGCTTAATCTTTTAGGAGAGATGGTAGTTCAACATGGTATCGGAGTAGGAAATCCTTAGTTCAAACCCTGCTTCCAGCACAACTAAAAACTAAAAGGAATACCAAGTGTTTGGCGCCTCTCTCTTCTTACAAGCCAACACTTCCCAAACAAAAAAATCAAAGTGTTGGGTCTCTCTCCCTTATTATAGGCCCACACTTGAGGGGCGTATTGATATATAATGTTAATTATCTACCTCCCTTCACTTTCAAGCTTTTGGGAGATATGGTAGTTCAATATTGTTTGTACTTAGAGTAGGATTTTTGTAAGTTTTCACAAACATCCTAATGTAACTGCGTGATTGAGGAAGCCAAAGAGACATCATCCTCGCTCTTTGGGGATGTGAAGGTAGTCAGATCGACCGACAAATTATGTGTCTTAGTGTAGACGATTGAGAACGGTGCTCTACCAGTTGATCAATTGATCATAGCATTAAAGGCAATCAACATGTGCCAAAGCAAGGTCCCATTATTTCATCCGCCTCATGCCAGTGTTTTGATCATGTTTCCTAGTGTCATATTCATAGCCTCAGTTTACCCATTGGTCTGATGGTGATAGGCACTACTCAGTTGTAACTACGTTTATAACCTTATCCATAATTCCCTCCATGAATGGGACGCAAACTTAACATCTCCGTCGGATGTGTTATCCAAGGAAGTCTATGTAGTATGTGTAGGATGTAATATCGCCGGATGGACCAAGATCCACCCGATTACGCAGCGGAATAAATACAAGATCTAGATCTAGTCAACCAAAATACATAAATAATAAATCTAACCTACGAGGGGGTTAGATTGCTTACCAATTTATGGTGAATAAAATCCAAGAACAATCTTCAATCCAAGCTAGTTGAGATCCTAGTTGAGAAGCCAAAGTCTTCCAATGTGTGTCTCCAAGCACCACCAGGTGGATGGTGTTTCAAACCGCCGGACCTCCTCGATATGCTACCGGAATAATCCCGAGGATTATCCCAACTCGAAACCCTAGTGTTGAAGCCGAAAATTCAAAGCTTCCAACACTCCCAATAATTCGAAATTATGTTGTGATTTAGGCTTGAGAGAACTCTCTTTATATAGGAGAGTAATCCTTGTCCTCCAAGGATTTATTTAATTAATAAAAAATCAATCATATTAATCCTTTTCCTTAAAAAGATAAATCTAGGATATTCCCAAATTAATAAGGATATATAAAAGATTTTCTTTTCCTTAAATTATTTAACAAATAAATAATTTAATCACATATCTTATTATTTATCAAGAAAACTAATTTCCCAACAAATTGAGATGTTTCTCTCTCAATGATTAAAATGGAATTGAACATCCAATTTTTAATCCTCGATTACCTTCCTTATTCAGCGAAGGTATTACCAAAAATACCCATAATGAGAGTGTGACTCTCACTGCTTTGATTTTTAGGTAGACCCCGAGTGTGCGCCGCCTTAGGGTCGGTCGGTGACCCGATGAGTACCCAAAATCCTATCCTTTCGGAGACCAAGCCTTGAATTTTGATAGCGGTGAAGGCCTTCCTTAGGGATGCCGGTCCCAGGATGGCACGAGGCATCACCATTCTCTCACGTTGCTTGTGTCAACAGTAGAGGCCGCGGGGTCGGCTGTCGCCTTCCCCACTCCCACTCAATATTTTGAAAAATTGGTGGGTTTACTGATTTCGTTTTTGGACTTGATGTATCTTTAAGGAACAATAACATGGGCCCGAATGGTGTCGGTTATGTGGGCTAGCCCACCTGACCTATTCGTTGGAACTTATGTGGCCGTCGGACGGATCAGGGCTAGGGGAGCTCCGTTGAGCCGTAGTCACTCGTCGGATAGCTCAGCCTTGCCGGACCCCCGTGCAAACGCCACACGTGGATGGATAAGTCGATCGAGCCGTGGCTCAGTTGACCACCCATCCATGGTTTGACCACTTTCGAACCATATTCACCCATAATTGTTCAGTCCCTTAACATCAAACTTTCACGTAGACACTACGGACAAAAAACGCAATCTCCTCGAGTTTTCGGGATTTTACTTCCTATGCTTTCATAAGGTGGGATTCACTAAGAATCCATCGCCTAACCATGACGATTGACAAAACCCGGAATCCTCGGTTTCCCTAATTAGTTTCTAATTAATATCATACAATTAATTAAAACTAATCACGTGTTGTATACATGCCTAACTAATTCATCGAATTAATTTCTACATGTATATGCATATGGAGTGGAATTCATGATATGATGCATGTCGTGGAAATTTTCCGGTTCTACGCATACATCCTAAGCATACATACTAGTGCGGAAAATAAACATCAAGATGGACCGTTGGCACCCCCGTATCTAACCTATTATAAAATAAATAAATAAACCCTAACTAGGGTTTACTAGTTTCTAATACAATCTGCTGCTGATCTGTTTCATCGATCATCGGGCATCCAAATGAACTCTGATTGTCACGAAACTTCGTGGTCATGTTCTTCACTCCTCCTGCTTCAATATGGACGGTTGGATCTGAGTTTCGATGGCCCAATTTTCTCCAGCAATCCGCCGATCCAACTGCTGCATCTATTTATAACTGCGGCGCAGCAGTATCTTCCCGGAGCCGATCGGGCATCGAGAAAAAACCCGATCGACCTGAAATTTTTAGGGCTTATTCATAACTTCAAGTTAGTCAATCTGAACGGTCGGATCTTTGTCTCAACGTTGCAAACTCTTCCAGAAACCCGACGAACTCACAGCTAGGGTTTTTATGGCTGCTGTGCTTTTCTGTTACAGTAGCAACTTTATTTCAGCGATCAGATATTGAGACGGACTCCGATCGACACCAAATTTTGAGGTATTATTCATCAAGTTTTGATCTATATTATGACCGGAGGGATTGTCTTTTCAACGGCTCAATCAACGGGAAAAACAGAAGAAACAAAACAGATCTATTGCTATGAAATTTAAAATTACTTTAACAAATAAATTACAAAATTTCCTATACTCATATAACGAATTTATATGAGTTTACAATATATCTAACGGGTAAACAGTGCCAACCCCAATCCATCTTTTCAACCACAACAACCAATCACATATGCATATTTAAAAAAAATATCTACATGCAATTCCACTTCTTTTAAATCGTTTATAGATGAATATAATTCATAGATCGTGGAACCTGGCTCCAATACCACATGAAGGATGCAGGAGCTCAGATCTGTACAAAACAGATCTTTGCGCAGCGGATGTATCATGATCTATAAACTACATATCATTAATAAAGGATCTAAACTTCCTACAAGGGGGTTTAGATCTACTTACCAATAGTTGGATGAGTAGCCACAATCTTCCAACGTGTTCTTCAAATGGCGGTAGGTGGACACCGATCCTTGGAATTGAAACCTCCTTGATACCAGAAACCCAAGACAAGAAACAAGTTTTTTCTCTCTATTTTATGTGTGTATGCGAAAATTTCATCCTCATATGTCTTGGAAGAACTCTCTTTATATGAGAAGTAAATCCTTGCCTCCAAGTTTCTAATTAATTAAATAAATAATTAAAAAGAAATCACAATAAAAGATAATTCAATTTATAAAAGATTGTGATTAATCAATCAATCAATTACAAATCAATTATCTTTTATTAATTAATTATTTACCAAGTAAATAATTAATCACACAAGAAAATCAATTCTTGCATTTTATGAGAGGGAGGCGCCACACCTTAGGGTTTTAGGCCCACAGAAAATGTTTTTTCTCTGTATTATATTATTTAGCCCAACTAAATAATATTTCGCATATCAATTAATTTGCCCAGCCAATTAATTATCACTGAGGCCCAATAACAAGAAAATACTTGTATTATAGGAGCCACGTTGGGGACCATGGACCTATAACCAGTAACTCCAAGAAATTAAGTAAAATATTCATCGAACATAATATTCACACTTAAATTATTAATTCTGGGATTACGCCACCATAAACCCGAAACTGAACTCTACCAATTATAGATATATATCCTATGAGTAAATAAGCGTCCATTGATATAATCATTACATACGGACTAACCCTCCATAGACTGTCCATTCTGAGTGAGAAATCTCCGTAAACCCGACTCAGAATATCTTATCCTTATTTACCATAAACCCCCTAGTGATCAATTAGTTCACATACCGGACTAGTAGCTAATTAGTCTAATATGAACTCCCGGGATCGATCATTTTCTTAGGGCTAACAAATAAGGGGACTGTATCTCTACTTCCCGCAAGAAGGAATGGATTCCGTGTCTGTGAAACAGAACTACTCACTCATCAGGGAATAGTGCTAATGAGAAGTGACTCAGGTCACATATCAAAGTGATCCTTAACTAACACATCAAACACTACCCCGAGACAAGCAATTCCCTGCGATTACCTCAGGATTAAGGTCAATCCATATATGATCATCTAATGATCTAATAAGTTTTCTCGATTACGGAAATAAACCTCAAACTTTCTCGATTGGGAAATAAACCTCAAAATCGTTTTAAGACATGAAGGCATTGGCTATGTCTCGGACACACCCTCAACTGAGGATCCTGAAGATGCAGAGAATGAGGAATCGGTTGAGAAGCATGCGAAACACTGTTCTGACAGTAATGAGCCTACATGCATCATGCTTGCCTCTATGACACCGGAACTTCAGAAACAACATGAGTCCATTGATGCTTATACCATTATGGCTCACCTAAAGGTGCTCTATGCTTCTCAATCTTGCACTGAGAGGTACGAGGTATCGAAGGCGCTGTTTGGTTGTAAGATGGCTCCGGGCACCCAAGTTGGGTCGCATGTGCTTAAGATGATCGGTTATATAGAGAGGCTTGAGAAGCTTGGCCATAAGATGGAGGGTGAGTTGAGTATTGACTTGATTCTGCAATCTCTACCGGACTCTTTCTAGCAGTTTGTGATGAACTATCACATGAACAAGATTGATCGCTCCCTCGCGGAGTTATTGAACATGCTTAAAACTGTTGAAGGCACTATTGGCAAGGGTAAGAAAGTGTTGCTCGTGACCTCTTGCAAGGGCAAGAAAAAGGCCCAAAAGAAGACCAAGAAGGTGAAGGAGGCTCCTAAGCCACAACCTAAGATAGCCAAAGACAAATCCAAGGATGCTTGCTTCCATTGTGGCCAGACTGGTCATTGGAGGAGAAACTGCAAGGCTTTCTTGAGCACCAAGAAGAAGAAGCATGGCGATGCTTCGACTTCAGGTATGTTAATGATTGAGATCAATGTTTCTTTTTCTAAGTCTAACCACTGGGTATTAGATACTGGATGTGGTTCTCATATTTTTACGGATATGTAGGGACTAAGGACTAAAGATCTGAGGAAATGAGAAGTGGACCTACGTGTTGGGAATGGAGCAAACGTTGATGCCTGAGCCATATGAGTTTATTTTGTTTCATTGCCCAGTGGGCTAGTACTAGAATTAAATAACTGTTATAAGGTTCATGCTCTTACAAAGAGCATTATTTCTATTTCAGCATTGGATGTTGAAGGATTTTCTTTTACGTTTAAGAATAAATGTTGTTCTTTTTCACGTGATGGAATATTTTATGCTACTGGCAAACTTGACAATGGTCTCTACATATTAGATATGAATGTTGATATACTTAATATAAACAATAAGAAAGCTAACACTAGTGACTTTAATGAATCCTACTTGTGGCATTGTAGACTTGGCCATATAAATAAGAATCGCATTTCCAAACTACATAAAGATGGAATGTTGGATCATTTCGATTACGAATCGTTTGATACATGTGAATCTTGTTTACTTGGCAAGATGACAAAGTCACCATTTAGTGGCAAAGGGATAAGATCCAATGAATTTCTTGAGCTCGTACATGCAGATGTTTGTGGCCCAATGTCAATTCAAGCCAAAGGAGGATACTATTAGTTCATCACTTTCACTGATGACTATTCCCGATATGGTTATGTATACATAATGAAGTATAAGTCTGAATCCTTTGAAAAGTTCAAGGAATTCAGAAGTGAACTGGAGAAGCAACTAGGTAAAGAAATCAAAACACTTCGATCCGATCGAGGTGGAGATTACCTAAATGGAGAGTTTCAAGATTACTTAAAGGAGAATAGGATTCTACCTGAATGAACCCCACCCAGAACGCCTCAAATGAACGGCGTGTCTGAGAGGAGAAATCACACTTTGCTAGACATGGTGCGATCCATGATGAGCTATGCAGTTCTTCTAAAATCATTGTGGGGGGTATGCTTAAGAAACAACATCCTATACACTTAACCGAGTCCCATAAAAGACGGTTGACTCCACTCCATATGAATTATGGCATAAGAGGAAACCGAGTCTGGCATATCATAAACCCTGGGGTTGTCTGACTTACGTGAAGCGGATGATGCCCGACAAATTAGAGGCCAGATCTGACAAATGTGTTAGGAAATCACTAGTTTAACGCAGCGGAATTTAAAATTTGATTTCTTTTTCTAGATCGTTCTTCGTTTAATGCAATAAACACGTTAAGTAGTATGACGGTTATACCTCAGATAATCTATAAGATCGTCGCTTTGACCGCCAACGGAGAGTAGTTCAATGCGCAAGCCGTCCACGCGTCCGGCCTCTATCGCTAATCCACACGAACCCCTTGCCGGAATCCTCCTTGGATTGCTATCGGAAAAACTCCGGCTGCTAGACCGGACCTTTTCTTCCCTCACAAACTCACTATGGATTGCTCTCTATTTTACACAAGAACTATGAGCTCTTGTAATTGTGATGTATAAAAGAGCTTGACACCAACCTCTTATTTATAGTGATAAGAGGCGCCCCATTAGTGTGTAGGAGAAGAAAACCTTTTTCCAATAAAATAAAGAAAATAAACTAGATTGATTTATCTCTTTAATTATAATATATTTTGCCAATATCTTATATTGATTATAATTATCTTATTACTATAAACCTATTTTCCAAAAATCAATTAATATCTTATATTAATATTATGGCAATCTCATTAATTAAAGTGCACAATCTAAGTGTATCTTATACACATCAAAAGTGGCGCCCCATATCCCAAAAGATTGACTTCCGGAATATTCTTTAATTAACATAATTTGTATATAATTAATAAATATATTGTGTTTTATTTATTCATAATAAATAAATACCACCATATTAATTTACCACTATAACCTTTATAGTCTAGGGATAAGCTTTCCGTATTTGGTTATCAACTATAACCGTATTTTAATCCGACTCGATGTTCATATGTGTGTGACCCGATAGGCTTCCGAATATGTTGGCCGTAGACACAAAGTGCAATTTACTAAAATGCCCTTCATACCTAACAATTTAGTAAATCAAATGGTAGACCAGCTGGTCTATCTTGTTTCTAATGACATTTGCATCTTCATCAAGTTTATTTCTGAAAACCCATTTGGTTCCAATGATATTGACATGAACTGGTTTATCTACCAGTTCCCATACTTGATTTCTCTCAAATTCATTTAGTTCTTCTTGCATAGCTAATGTTAAGGGTGAATTTATACGATTTATGACGCTATATTCTATGATATTTTTCCCTCGTATTTGCATAATTTGCATGAGAAACAGGTGTTTAATAGATTTATTAAGCGAATGAGGTTTTTAATGAGTTAATCGTAAAATTGGTTAATTTAGGTATTTTAATTGTGATTTTCATGATTATTTGGACGATATTACATTTTGCGATGTTTTAATGTGTTATAGGTACATGTTTGATGCTCAAATGTTGATCAAGAAGAGATAAGAGTCGAATTTCATTGATGATAAAAGAGATAATGAAGGAATTGACAAGAAGAAAAAAGATAATGATCAAAGAGATCATAATTCGATCATGTTGGACTGGCGCCCAGAATCTCCGTCCAGTGGACGGGCTTCTGATGAAGTGAACGAGCGTCCAGGATGACATCTTTGATTCAGGAAGTTTGGACGCTGGAGTGGACGCTGGATGGACGGGCGTCTGGTCATGACTTGGCCCGATTCGAAGTTTTATTGAAGAGTGGACGGGCGTTCACCCTTTCCAGACGGGCGTCCGGTAGCCGACTTAGCTGAACCGCCTTCGAATTCTATATAAGGCAGCGTATTTTCTCCACAATACAACACATTACTCAAACCCTAAACCTAGGGGCGGCTCAGCTGCGTTTTACTTTAGTTTTCATCCAGTTTTTATGCTCTTAATTCCTAGATAAACACCTTCAAATTTATGTACTTTTCTCAAGCTTTTCGAGTTGATCAAGTGATGTCTAGAGGCTAAAGCCTTATCAAACGAGCATTGTGAAGCCATCCAACACGTTTTGATTCCGTTTCTGCGATTATATTGTGAGTTTTATCTAAAGTTGTTTCCTTTATCATTGTTTATATTGTTTAATTGCGATTGTATCGAAAGACTTGCATGTTTTGATTGTTTATGTTGATGAAAACCTCTATAAACCCTAGATCATCATGATGAAGGAATGGTTGTTTAATCTATCATAACGAGAGTTAATAGGTTCAATTGCTAGGTTAAAGTTCACACCTTTGATTAGTAAAATCGTTAATCTTAGATCGAAAGATATAGATTAATAAGTGAATCACCTAAGAAATTAGGGTTCATGCTTTAGACAAGGTAGAACCACAACTTGGTTAGAAAACGCAATATAATCGAGATAGGAATTGATACTTGTTAGGATAGGTGGATCAATCGCTCGTTTGTTCGTTAAAATCTGAATTTAATCCCGTGAAACTCGAATTGCCTAGTTTAGTTACTTTTATTTCATAATTAGTTTAAGTTTAATAGTTCGCAACCCGTTACCTTTCACGGCTTTAGATCTCGATCTTCCATTCGAGCTTTACGTTATTGTTATCTTTCTTGTGAATTATTTACTGTTATCATATCTGTTTAGTTTAGTAATCGTGACATAGGTTAGTTAGTTAAATAAAAACTAGGGTTAGCAATCGCCAGTTCCCTGTAAGATCGACCCGGCATTAACCACTATTACTATGATCCTTATAATTGAGGTTAACCGGATTATTACTTGTTTGTTTTGTTAGATAAAATCCGTGACATGTTTTTGGCGCCGTTGCCGGGGAACCGGACGGTTGTCTAGTTTTTGTTTTTCGTTTTTTTTTCTGTTTGTTTCTGTTTTTCCTGTTTTTATTTCGTTTTAAATTCCTATTTTTAGTTGATAATTGTTTTAGGTAGTTGCTAAGTAGATAATTAGGGTTTAGTTAGGGTTTAAGACCATCCCTTAGTAGTTTCCTTTGAGATTAGATCGTCTTTCTTTCTGTTTTTCTGTCTTTCTGTCTTACCTTCTTTTCTTTTCTGCAAATTTCTGCTTCTGTTCTAGTTTTCCCGCTACCAAACGGGCGTCTGAATATCTTGGACGCCCGTCCGCTGGAAAATTATCAATTCTGTTCTGTTTTTATTCACTTAGACGAACGTCCATAAGATTTGGACGCCCGTTCAAGTATTCTGCCTTTCAGACGAGCGTTTGGACCACTAAACGCCCGTCCAGTCCAAATTCCACCCGGACGCCCGTCCAAACCCTTGGACGTCCGTCTGGCCCCTTTTTCTTCAATAATTTTGTTTCCTTTTTCTTTCCCTTTCTTTTCTTTAGGTTTTTAATTTTTAGTTTAGGCTTTTAATTTCTTAGTTTTTAGGCTTCGTTTCACTTGTTTTTGGTCCGGTTTATGCAAACTCGGAGTCAAAAGGGACCGTTATTATACACCCCTGACCCCGAGCAAACCGTAGTCCGGCCAAACAGGCGGATTTTCCATTCTGCGGTTCTGGCAGACAGAGCCGAGCAAGATCTTGAAGATCAACTAGCAAAGGAAATCACTGATTTTGTGATAATGGCGCTAATAATAGAGCGTGCGTTGGCGGACTACGCCATGCCAGGCGAAGTCAAAGTCAACCCGGCTATTGTTATCCCAAATGCATTACCGCACAAACCTTTGAGCTAAAGCCAGGACTTATCCAGATGATGCAGCACGCATCAATTTTTCATGGCTATCAATCAGAGAATCCGCATACCCACTTACATACGTTCTTAGAGATATGCGGTACTACACGCATCCAAGGAGCAAGTGAGGATGCTATCAAGCTAAAACCTTTTCCATTTTCTCTGAAAGGAGAGGCTAAAGAGTGGTATACCTCTCTCCCCTCTGAATCTATCACTACTTGGGCAGAACTCGAAAAGGAGTTCTTGAGTCAATATTTCCCACCTTCCAAAACTGCCCAATGTTTGAACGAGATATTCACTTTCTATCAGAAAGAGAATGAATTCTTCTTTGAATGTTGGAAGAGATTCAAGTCTCTTCTTAGAAAGTGTCCCCACCATGGCTTGCCAATGGAAAGGCAAGTCAACACCTTCTTTAGTGGATTGACCGAGCTTACCAAAGGCATGGTCAATAGTTCTTCTGGTGGGACATTTCTGAAGAAAACACCTGAAGAGGGATGGGCATTGTTTGAGGACATTGCAAAGTATAACTATGCCCCCTCTTATCAAGCAATCCAAGCACCTCCTCCTCCCAAGGTTGAGGAAGTCAATTTGCAAAGTTTGATCGCCATGCTGCAGAAGCAGATGACAACACCTCAAGTTTCAAATCCGGTAAATCAAACTTCTTCTTTTCCGTAGAACCCTCGTGTTCTCACATCTTTGCAAAAGCTAACATTAGGCGCCATATGAATGGCCAATGTCAATTTAATTCCCTGCACCTTATCAAGTGAATGCCGTTCATGATTATGGATGCAGTACAATCAAATCACATGTCGAATTGTGACGAGGTGGGGCACACTTCTAGATTCTCGTCCTATGAGCGGACGAGAATCTTTGAAGTGAATACATTCTATGGCCGAACAATCAAAGGTTCAATCAGTTCTCTGGACATAACAATTTTCAAAACCAAGGGTTTAATCCATCTTCAAATTTTAATCCTAATTCGAATTTTAATTCGAATCAAAATTTCAATAGAAACCCTGGTTTTAATCAGAACCAGAACTCGAATTTTTCCAATCCTACTCAAAGGTTAAATCAGAATTGGCCTTCCAATTCAAATCCTGCAGTCCAAAGTCGGCCCAACCAGCCCTATGCTCAAAATTTCCAAAACTCTCAAAGCCCTCCCAATCCTAACAATCTTGAAGCTAAGTTGGAGGAGCAAAGTAGATCAATGAAAAATCTTGAGAGACAAATTGGGCAACCCAGGTGAAACAGTTAGCTTAGACCCAGGCGGTGCCCGGTTTCACCGAGAAGAATCCAAAGGGTGGTCAAGTTGCTCAAGCTGACCTGAACAAAGGCCCATGTACTGACCTCGTGCCATCAATTCAATACGGTAAAGAAGAGGCCAGTGCGATGAACCTCAGAAGCGGTACTCAAGTTAGTGGTCCTTCCCATCAGGGAAACCACTAGCCCCTCCTGCCATTGATAAGGCAAGAGGGGAAGCCGAGCACCTACACTCCCCTCAACTGCAAGAAAAGACTCAGGTGGCTGAACCCCTAAGAGGTGAAGGAGTTGGAGACCCTCAAGTGGCTGATCCCTTGAGGACTGAAAGAGCAAGTGAAAGTCAGGAGGCTGATCCCCTGACTACAAAGAAATCTGAAAAAGCTGTTCGTTGGAAGGATCTGGAAGACAAAGTGTAAGTGCATCCTCAATGAAAGTCTTTTAAGAGTGACCTTAAGAAGCTTCCATTTCCACCGAGAAGAGCAACATTCCCTTGATTGAGGACAAAAGTGCGAAAGGTCTTTGAACCTTTTGAAAAATATTCGAGTAAATCTTCCATTATCGAAGTCTTGGTTGAAATGCCTAAGTATACAAAATTAATTAAGGATGTTGTGTCTTGAAAAGAAATTAGCAGGCATGGAAAGGCAAATTGGTGAGGATTGCTCCATGATTAATTATGAAGACTTACCAATTAAAAGAGGTGACCACTGCAAGTTCGTACTTACAGTATTAATGGGAGGTCTAGTCTTCCCTAATTCTTTTGTGATCTAGGTGCCTCTATAAGTCTTATGCCAATGTCTGTATGCAAACAGCTCGGTTTACAAAGCCTTCTAGAACCCACTACTACTATGAGTTTGCAATTCATTGATAGATCCTCTAAGAAAGCTTCAGGGATCCCGAAAGACGTTTTAGTTGAGATTGATAGATTTACCTTTCGGTTGATTGGTATGTTTTAGATATGGAGAAAGATGAAAACGTCCCCCTGATTCTTGGAAGACCTTTCCTATCCACAGCTAGAGCCCTCATTGATTGCGATGGTGGGCAAGTGACTATCCGAGTTGGTGATCAAGAGGTGAGTTACAATGTCTTAAAATCCATTCAAGTACCCTCTGGCCCTCCAACCGGCTTCTCCATTGATTATATGACAGATGATTTCACCGATTATATGGATAAGCAAGTCATGGTTGTAGAAGCTGAATATGACCGATTGGTTGATAATCTAAATACTCATGGTGTGGTTAATCTAGATCAATTAGCAGCTGATTTTGAGGAAGAACTGTTGAGAGGAGAAGCTTTGGCAGTGGAACCGCTTAGTAAACTCAGCGATGTTGAGTTGAAAAGTGGAGATCTTAAATCTAGTTTAGAAGACCCCCCCGCAGATTTGGTGTTGAAGCCATTGCCTAAACATCTTAAGTATGTGTTTCTAAGAGAAGGTGACAAGCTTCCATTGATTATATCTGCCAAGCTGTCTCGACTAGAAGAAATGAAATTAATCAACGTCTTGAAGAAAAATGAAAAAGCCTTTGGATGGCAAGTAGGAGATATCAGAGGGATATCTCCGGACATCTGTATGCACAAGATCAAGACAAATGAGGGTGCCAAATGTGTTAGACAGCCCCAGAGGAGGCTCAACCCTCATATGCAAGAAGTCATTAAAAAGGAAATTATCAAACTGCTGGACATGGGAATCATTTATGCCATCGCGGATAGTGAATGGGTTTCCCCGACTCAAGTAGTTCCCAAGAAAGGTGGAATTACGATTGAGAAGAATGAGAAGGGAGAGGAAATAGCATTGAGACTTGTCACTGGTTACAGAGTCTGCATCGATTATAGAAAGCTCAATGAGGTAACCATGAAAGATCACTTTCCCCTTCCATTCATTGATCAGATGCTTGAGCGTCTGACAGGACACGCATTCTACTGCTTCCTAGATGGCTATTCAGGATACTTCCAAATACCCATAGATCCAGCTGACCAAGAAAAGACCATTTTTACCTGCCCATATGGTACATTTGCTTACAGGCGAATGCCATTTGGTCTCTGCAATGCCCCAGCTACATTTCAGAGATGTATGCTGGCTATCTTTGACGGGCTTGTAGAAAAGTGTATGGAGATTTTTATGGACGATTTTTCGGTCTTTGGTCAGTCTTTTGACGACTGTCTTGACAACCTAGATCAAGTGTTATCCAGATGTGTGGAAAAGAACTTAGTACTCAATTGGGAAAAATGCCATTTTATGGTTGATGAGGGAATAGTTCTTGGCCACAAGATCAGTGCCAGAGGTATTGAAGTTGACAGGGCAAAAGTAGAAGCTATCGAGAAGATGAGTTATCCTAAAAATGTGCGCGAAATCATAGGTTTTCCTGGACATGTCGGTTTCTACAGAAGATTCATTCAAGACTTCTCCAAGATAGCCAAGCCCCTGTCTACTTTACTTAAGGAAGACGTTGAGTTCAATTTTGATGAGGATTGCAAGCAAGCGTTTGAGGAGCTTAAGAATCGTTTAATCTCTGCTCCAATTCTTATATCGCCTGACTGGAACCTACCTTTTGAGCTTATGTGCGACGCATCTAACTATGCAGTTGGTGCTGTTCTAGGACAAAGGATCAAAGGAAAATTCCAGCCAATCTATTATGCCAGTCACACATTGATTCCTTCTCAAGTTAACTATACTACTACTGAAAATGAGTTATTGGCCGTAGTTTTTTCTATGGACAAGTTTCGTAGTTACTTGTTAGGAGCTCAAGTAGTTGTGTGGACTGATCACGCTGCTTTGCGATATCTGATGACTAAGAAAGAGGCCAAACCGCGCCTATTGCATTGGATACTGACCCTACAAGAGTTTGACGTTCAAATTAAGGACAAAAAGGGCAGTGAAAACGTAGTAGCTGATCATGTTTCTAGAATGTTGAGTGAGGAAAAGGATGATCCAGATGATATAGATCTTTACTTTCCTCTAGAGAACATTATGCTAATAGACGGTTGTCCTCCTGATGTTCCATGGTATTCTTCCATTGTAAATTACCTTCATGCCCGATATCTCGATCCGGAAATGTCTTATCGGAGAAGAAAAGTTCTTCTCTCGATTTGAAATCTTCGTTTGGGATGAACCTTATCTTTTAAGATCTCATAACGATGGTATGCTTAGGAGATGTGTTCCGAATCGAGCAAAGCGTGATATTATTGAGCGATGCCACAGTGGACCCACCGGAGGTCACTTTGGTCCGTGGAAGACCGTTGCTAAGATTTTCCAATCCGGTTTCTATTGGCCTACGATCTTTAAGGACACAGAAGCTTTCTGTAAAGCTTGTGATAGATGCCAACGAACCGGTAGTATGACGAGGCGTTTTGACATGCCTTTGAAACCCATCCTAGAATGCGAGGTCTTTGATGTATGGTGTATCGATTTTATGGGACCATTCCCATCATCTTGCGGTAATAAATACATCTTAGTCTGCGTAGACTATGTATCTAAATGGGTGGAGGCTCAAGACACTCCTCACAATGATCATAAGACGGTCATGAAATTCTTAAAGAAGAACATCTTTGTGAGGTTTGGATGTCCACGTGCCTTGATCAGTGATGAAGGGACACATTTCTGCAACCGACCTCTGGAGAAAGTGCTTGAAAAGTATGGTGTTCGTCACAAAACTGGCACACCATATCATCCGATGACTAGTGGTCAGGTTGAAAGGAGCAACCAAAGCATTAAGAAAATCCTGGAGAAAACGGTAAACAATCATAGAAAAGACTGGAGTTTGAAGTTGGATGATGTACTTTGGGCATACAGAACTGCCTATAAAACCCCTATGGGTTCATCTCCATATCAAATGGTCTATGGAAAGCCATGTCATCTGCCTGTCGAGTTAGAGCATAGAGCTTATTGGGCGACAAAGTTTCTGAACATTGATTCCCAATCTTGTGGAAAACATCGACTGCAGCAGTTGCATGAATTGGACGAATTCAGACTCCAGGCCTATGAAAGTGCCAGGATTAGTAAAGATAAGATGAAACTACTCCACGATGCTAAGATTAAAAAGAGAGAATTTCAAGTCGGAGAACAAGTTCTTCTATACAATTCTAGGTTACATCTGTTTCCTGGAAAGTTGAGGACACGTTGGTCCGGTCCCTTCGAAATTCTCCAAATTATTCCTGGAGGCGTTCTAGAGCTACGAGGTTATGGTGACCAACCGTTTCGAGTGAATGGTCAAAGGTGCAAGCACTATATTGGTGAGCCTAAAGAGAAACCTTTGAGTGTCCGTTTCCTCGATATCTTCGGGTGTGGTGTTACGGAAGTCGGAGAATTTGACGAGTTTTCACCCGACCTGTTTTCAGAGGATGACGGTAGTGGTCGGTCTGAAGAAGTTCTAGCAGGTAGTTGGGATATGGAAGAGTATTGGAGGGCGTCAAGCGAATCGTCATCGGGAGAATCGAGAAGAGGAAGAGGTCACCATGGGGAAGTTTAAGCGTATTTGGAAAGTCATTAAAGATTTCACCCCATGTGTGAGATGCTGTTTCTGCAGCCACACTACTAATCAGATCTTAGACGAGGTAGTGGCTGGCAGAAAAGTCAAATGGCCTGATTTAGGCTGAGCTTTAAACGGTGTCGAGCTAACGACATTAACCAAAAGCGCCACTAGGGGGCAGCCTAGATATCGTTCTTTTAGTTATTCTTGGTTTATGCTTTTGTATTTAAGTTTAGTTTATTAAGTTTTAGCCTTACTAAGTTTTTCTTTTATCTGTCAGTTAGTTGTGCTTTCTAGATATGGATTTCGGTGTTCAGCCAGAGGAGTTACCTTTCCTTAGGAAGATCCCACTAATCACTGTAGATGACGGACCAGGAGGAACCATTGTTTTGCACGTAGACTTTGACATTAGTACCCGCGTCAAGACGGTCACCTATGTTCTCATTGTTCCCCGCTGTTCGGGAGGTGGAGACTTCACTACTGAGGAGTTACAGGAGGCTCTAGGACATCCGTACACGATCCTCAATGATCCGATGCTGACAGATTTAGCGCTAGTGCTGCAAGCTGAACATTTTCACGGTGTTGATGTAGCTGGTGAGGATTGGGGTTTGCAAGATGAGTATGACTTCCCTCCGGCGATTTACATGCTCCGCCGTCTCATTCGAGTGATAGATTGGTCGGCCATTTACGATGACTAGCGTTCTTAGGGTTGTTTAATCGAGCAAACGACGTAAAACAACAATACCCGAGTGGGAGGCAACCTCTTTGTTTTACATCTGGTTTTATTTTGTTTTTACTTGTTTTCTAGTAATTTTATGTACTTAAATCGATTTAAGAGTTGTATTTTTGAAGTTTTATTTAAGTTTAATAAGAAAGTGCGATTTTGAATTTGATTTGTATGGAAATTTTATATTTTTGCATTTTTGTTACGCTTGGGCGCCCGTCCCGTAAGTGCAGGCGCTCGTCCGCCTTGACCAATTTTTGGACGAAGTCCCCACTACGCTGGGCGCCCGTCTACTTTATTCCTCTCAATCACATGTGATTTGAATGTTTGGGCGAAGCGTCGTAATCGGGGCGCCCGTCCGGCTTCATTTAGTTTCCCGGTGGGCGCCCGTCCACCGAGTTGAACAGCGTCCCAACATCCATCTATATATACCCCTCCTTCGATGAACATTCATTTTTCAGATTTTCAAACGCGATAAACCGACTTTTTCCCTCCTTTTGCCCTAAAATCTTCAATTATAAACCATTTTGGGCGATTCTAAGTGCTATAGACCGCTCTTGACACCCTCTCTTCGATTTTCATAACCAAATTCCCCAACACGCCATATTTTAGAAGAATCAAGCTCCATTGCAGTCCGACTTTTTGGAGAAAAAATTCGATTTTGGAGGCCATATTTGTGTTGTTTGGATTCCCTTTCATCTCGATCAACATCTACTCACCCTACTTGGTAAGTTAGTAACAGCTTTTCTAGTTTTTATTCACGTTTTTGCGAGTTCGATCTTTGGGTCGGCTCGTTCACTTGAATATTACCTTAATTCGTTTTTTTCTTCTGGTTTTGTGTTTCTTTCTGCTCTGTTTTGGTGATACGGTGTTGTGATGGGTGATGAATGGGGTTGTTTGGTGATGATTATGGTTGTGGTTGTGGTTTGGTTGTCTTGAAATCCCGCTTTGGATGTTAAACGGGTATCTTTTGTGCGAATTGGGGTTGTTTGGTTTAGTCTAAGCTTGAATAATGGGTAATAAGAAGGCAGTGGTGAAGAGGCATGGTAAGGAAGTGGCCCGGAAGGCCGGGAAGAAGCGTAAAGAGATTGATCCTACCTTAGTTGATCCTAACCGAGGTATTAGTATTCGAGAGCAACCTCATAGAGCCACCCAAGCTAGGGCTACTTTGAGAGATGAACCAACCTCAGACTCTGAGAAGGATGAGGATGAGCCATTGGCACGGATGCACAGGGTTCCCCGAGGTGGAGGATCATCTAGGGCTGAGGAAACTGTAGATGCTACCCGGGAGGAGGAACCGGTTCAACCCAGGGCTGCCCAACCTAGAAAGAAAGTTAAAACCGTCGCTCCCATGCCATTGCCTCGTAGATTCGTGAACCCTAGAGCCCATGATGTTTATACTAAACATTACTTCTCGAGGACCATGTTGATTGAGAGGGCCACTTTGGAGGCAAAGGTCGATCCGGATTTCGTTAAGTTGCTTAAGGATCGGAAATGGGAAGCCTTGATGACGATCCCGACTACCCCGGTAAATGGCTCCCTGGTTCGGGAATTCTATGCTAACTGCTCGGAAACCGACTTGGAGATGAAGGTAGTCGTGGTTCGAGGGGTAGAAGTTCTGTTTACACTGGAGGTGATCAATGCGAAGTATGGGTTGGCAGCTTTTGAGGGTCGCGATTACAAGGAGGAGATTGTACATAGACAGAGTTTGGGGCAGGATCCTTTGGAGGAATTAAGGTTGAGAGTTTGCCCGGATGTGGCTTGGACGTTGAGACCGGGAGGAGACCGGAAGGAGTTGGTTACCACGACCTGGACGGAGGACTGGAAGGTCCAGTGTCGATTTATTCAGAGTCGGTTGTTGCCTAAAAACAACTTGACACATTTTCATATTGGTGACCTAGGCATGTTGTATGCGTTGACGTTTGGCTTGAATGTGGATGTGGGACAAGCTTTGTATGACGAGATATCTATAAATCAGAAGGTTTACACGCGGAGCTTGATCGTCCCTCACCTGATCCACAGTTTGTGTATCGATGCCGGTGTGCCTGAGTTTGGAGCCGATCATAAGCCGAAGAACCCGAGGCCTTTACAGAGGGAAAAGAGTAAGTCTTCGGGACAGTCTGAGGCAGGGGCACCGCAGGAGCCTGGTTAGTCATCAGCACCGCCTCGCGCGTCCTCACTTCCTACTTTATCTCCTTCGGTCCGGATGCGGCTAAGTATGGGTAATATTGTACGTAACTGGTTGGAGGACATCAGGACGTCTCAGAACAACATTTTGACGATTCTGAAGTGTATCAGTGAAGGCCGGCGGCCAATGGATGACATAATCTTCAATCCGAGCACCATTGATTATCTTTATTCTGCTGAGATCGAGCAGGCCATAACGGATGTTATTCACGAGTCTGAGTCGTCTGATGAGGAGCAGCCTGACTCTTTGGATAGGACTACAGCACCGCCATCTGGACCCTCTTTCGATCCTCCGGCTGATGATCCTCCGGCTCCGGGGCAGTCATGATTTCATTGGTCTATTTTTCGATTTTGATTTGCCCTAGATACTGTGATTGTATATTTTTTTACTACTTTTTACGTGATTCATTGTATCTCGCATTTAGCTACTAGTTAGTCTTTCCGATGGATCTTGTAAGCCATAAGGCATCAGTACTTTTATTTCATATTTTCTTTCGACTGGTGAATGTATTCAATGCTTTATCTTTTGGTATTACTCGTTTTTATTATCTTTTTTCATTCTGGTGTAATTCCCCATTTTCCCCGAGATGGTTCCGTGTTTGTCAAGTCGTGCAGGTATATTTTTAGCGGTTTTATCGAGCTACATTGTATGGTTACGAGTTTCCAGTGTCACTATGTAGGCTCCGGCCTGACCGACGAGTCGTGTATCGGTTGAAATCAGCTAAGTCTTTTCCCTTTTTCTTTCGTTCTGCACAACATGTTGATTTTTAAGTGTGGGGGAGGGGAATGATTCGTTATGTATCTATACATTTACTTACATTCGTAATGTTTCTATGCGAAATGAGCTAAAATTTTCGAAATTTTTCGGCACTTTTGTTTTTGTTTTGTCCCGAGTAGGCAATTCAGATCTATGTTCGTTATTTTTATAGTCATTTAAGCTGTATATCATATGTTTGATGAGTTAGTTGTTTCACCTGAGATCTATTTTTCACGAGCCATAGTAAATGATGAGCTAGTTTATACAGTTATACCCCTTTTCGATTAGTGATTTTTGATTATCTTATAAGTCATGTACTTAGTGCTACGTATATATCTTGAGATTTATGATAGTTTATATTTAGATCCAAAGTATGTTATACTGTGAATATCTTAGGTTTGAATGTGATAAGTAACACGTGACTTATTGTCAAATGAAAAGTTGAATTAAATGAATAAAATGGGTGTGTCGAAAGCTAGTCGATGATTTGAGTGCGATAGGGTATACCACGTATGTCCTATACCACTATGATGACTAAAAGCTCACGACAGTCAGAAGAAGCTTCCTTATGATTGGAGTAAGGTAGGGTATATCTCGAATATCCTATTCTGCTATGACAGGGCAACAGCTCATTCTGATGTGTGTTTAAAGTGAAATAGTTAAATCAACTAAAGAATTGTTATGAAATGAATGAAAGACTAAGTTATCGTCTATCTTATCCCCAGTAGAAACTGATAGATATGCTGTAGGGATTATCCTCTGAGTATTTCAGAAAGGCCCTGGATATATTCGATCATTCTTTTCGGGATATGTCACGTTTGTAGGGTACACCTTATGAGTGTCATTTATCGCCAGTCTACGAGGGGGTATTAGCTAGTTTTGCTTTGAGTTTCTCAAGTTTGGATTTATTGGAAGTTTTCTATGGCTTTGCACACCACACACCGGTGAACCTCTAAGTTATTGAATGTATGCTATATTTGTTTAGATGTCTTTTTGTCTCGAGCCCTAATTCTCATTTTGTTTTGCACGGGACGAGCAAAAGCTTAAGTGTGGGGGAGTTGTTAAGGGTGAATTTATACGATTTATAACGCTATATTCTATGATATTTTTCCCTCGTATTTGCATAATTTGTATGAGAAACGGGTGTTTAATAGATTTATTAAGCGAATGAGGTTTTTAATGAGTTAATCGTAAAATTGGTTAATTTAGGTATTTTAATTGTGATTTTCTTGATTATTTGGACGATATTACATTTTGCGATGTTTTAATGTGTTATAGGTACATGTTTGATGCTCAAATGTTGATCAAGAAGAGATAAGAGTCGAATTTCATTGATGATAAAAGAGATAATGAAGGAATTGACAAGAAGAAAAGAGATAAAGATCAAAGAGATCAGAATTGATCATGTTGGGTCAAGTCCGAATCTCCGTCCCAGTGGGCGGGCGTCGATAAGTGAGCAGCGTCCGGATGACATCTTTGATTCGTGAAGTTTGGGCCTGGAGTGGACGCTGGATGGACGGGCGTCTGGTCATGACTCGGCCCGATTCGAAGTTTTATTGAAGAGTGGACGGGCGTTCACCCTTTCCAGACGGGCGTCCGGTAGCCGACTTAGCTGAACCGCCTTCGAATTCTATATAAGGCAGCGTATTTTCTCCACAATACAACACATTACTCAAACCCTAAACCTAGGGGCGGCTCAGCTGCGTTTTACTTTAGTTTTCATCCAGTTTTTATGCTCTTAATTTCTAGATAAACACCTTCAAATTTATGTACTTTTCTCAAGCTTTTCGAGTTGATCAAGTGATGTCTAGAGGCTAAAGCCTTATCAAACGAGCATTGTGAAGCCATCCAACACGTTTTGATTCCGTTTCTGCGATTATATTGTGAGTTTTATCTAAAGTTGTTTCCTTTATCATTGTTTATATTGTTTAATTGCGATTGTATCGAAAGACTTGCATGTTTTGATTGTTTATGTTGATGAAAATCTCTATAAACCCTAGATCATCATGATGAAGGAATGGTTGTTTAATCTATCATAAGGAGAGTTAATAGGTTCAATTTCTAGGTTAAAGTTCACACCTTTGATTAGTAAAATCGTTAATCTTAGATCGAAAGATATAGATTAATAAGTGAATCACCTAAGAAATTAGGGTTCATGCTTTAGACAAGGTAGAACCACAACTTGGTTAGAAAACGCAATATAATTGAGATAGGAATTGATACTTGTTAGGATAGGTGGATCAATCGCTCGTTTGTTCGTTAAAATCTGAATTTAATCCCGTGAAACTCGAATTGCCTAGTTTAGTTACTTTTATTTCATAATTAGTTTAAGTTTAATAGTTCGCAACCCGTACCTTTCCTGGCTTTAGATCTCGATCTTCTGTCCAGTTTACGTTATTGTTATCTTTCTTGTGAATTATTTACTGTTATCATATCTGTTTAGTTTAGTAATCGTGACATAGGTTAGTTAGTTAAACAAAAACTAGGGTTAGCAATCGCCAGTTCCCCATAAGATCGACCCGGCATTAACCACTATTACTACGATCCTTATACTTGAGGTTAACCGGATTATTACTTGTTTGTTTTGTTAGATAAAATCCGTGACAGCTAATATCCAGTCTGGATCTTTCAAGGCTTCTTCAAGTTCTTTAGGTTCCGATTGAGATAGAAAGCATGCTATCATTGCATCTAGTTGATGTCTTGTTCGAACTCCAGCTTGAGTATCACCAATAACTTGTTCTTCGGATGATCTCTCATCCATTGATGTGTGTTAGTTTGTATCACCGATTTGTATTTTTTCAACCGATTCTTCAAAAACTGTTCTTGAATTTGTTCAACTGAGTCTGCGTTTGATGTTGTTCAAGTTGTTGAGTAGTTGGAAATCGAGGTGATCTTGATCTCGAACATTCTCAAATTTGTAGTCTTCCAACATCAATCAAAGCAGTTCTCGTGTGATTGGTAATCGAGGCGAGGAACTGGTTCAGTCGGTCTTCGATTGTTTCACCAGAAAATTTGGTTCATCAAATATTACATGTATTGATTCTTCATGCTTGAGTGTCCTTTTATTCAATACTCTGAATGCTTTGCTGACACTTGAATATCCTAGGAAAATTCCTTCATCAGCTTTGGGTTGAAAAACGTGAAGTTGATCTTTTCCATTATTGTGTATGAAACATTTGCTTCCAAACGCATGAAACTATGAAATATTTGGTTTCCTTCCATTCCAAATTTCATAAGGAGTCTTTTCATGTCTTTTGTTCATGAGAGCACTGCTCGATTACGAGTGTAACAAGTCAATTTGTTTTCTTATCGCCCAATATCTTTCGGTAGTTTAGCTTCACAAATCGGTGTCCTTCTAGCTTCTTTGAGCGCTCTGCTTCTTCTTTTTTCAGCTACACCATTTTGTTGGGGTGTTCCAGTGGCGACAAGTTGGTGTAAAACACCATTTTCTTCACATTATTCAATAATCACACTTTGTTGAGGAATTCAGGTTCCTTTATCGATCTTATCTTCACAACTAAAACTCCTTTCTCGATTCAAGTCTCTTAAGAAGTTACGTGAGTTTTGCTTGGTTTCACTATTCTTGGTTAGAAAGATTACCTGGTATATCTTGAAAAATCATCTACTACCACCAATGTATACTTCTCTCACTGATACTAATTGGTGTAATAGGTCCAAATAAGTCCATATGTAGCAATTCTAGATGTCCGGTTGTTGAATCTTTGAGACTTAGTCTTGAAACTTGCCTTTGTTTGTTTTCCTTGTTGACACGCATCACATAAGTCGTCCTTCTTATATGATATCTCTGGTAGTCCAATGACTAGTCGCTTTAACAAGTGTATTGATGTCATCAAAGTTGAGATGACTCCGCTTCTTGTGCCACAACCAATCGATTTACGATTTGGTATGCACAAGCAAACAAGTTTCAAATGACGGCCGTTGTCCAATCTACCACATACATGTTTTCCTTTCTTCTTCCGGCTAGACAACTTGATAAGGTGATTCGGCCGATGACAACGCAGAATTCTTTATCAAAAGTGACTTTGTATCCCATATCACAAAATTGACTTATCTTTGAGTAGATTGTAGTGTAGTCCTTCTACATAGGATACATTCTTGACCGTAAGTCCATTTCGATTAAGGTGCCAAAGCCTCTGTGTAACTTTGGTTTATCTTTACTTCCAAAATTAACTTTTGGTCCATTCTTAAATTATCGAGATAGTCTTTGCTCTTTGTCATGTGTCTCAGAGCAACCACCATCAAAGTACCATATATCTGCAGTGAAAATTAGAAATTTTAGGTACCCAACTCGATTTGGGTCCATGAGGGTCGATTGTCATTACAACTCAGGAATATATCCTTTTGGAATTCTTCGGATATTGTTGCACTTGTTTTCATATATATAAGCCACACTCCCATAGCATCGATGTTTGGACTGTGTCTTATTTATATGATTTCAAAGATCTTCTGATTGTAATTTGTTTCCATGTTGATTTTTTTAATAAAGTCGAGTGATAACCATCATTCCTTCATCTTCGAGGTCTATATGGACCTTTGTATCAGACTTATCTTTGAGAACTAAGATTAGTCCTCTGCACGAGTTTTGGGTCGAAACTTGTGATAAGTTTTGATCCGGAATGATTGTCATTATTAGTTTTAATAACACATTCAATGAAAATTCCAATCATCATTAGAGGGATATAACCTTCCTTTCCCCATGAATGTGTGAATCTTTGAATGATTGACATTCTTGGATTTGTTTTGATTGTAATTTTTCTGGTTCCTGACTTCATTGGTTTTTGTGGATCTGGCAGTTGATTTGCCGTGTCGGTTTCTATTGAATACAGCTGGTCTACCATTTGATTGAGTTTTGTAGGTAGATACAATTGTCTTCTTAGAAAACTGATTTATCCTGTGTGATACTGGCTTTACTGGTTCAGCAATTTTCTCAGTTTGTGGAGCTTGCTCAACTACAAACTTAATACCAGTTTTGGTACTCAGCCCAGCGGCTTTGCTAGTTCCATTCTTCGAAGATTGATGTGTATCAAATCTTAACCCAGTTTTGTCTCCATATGGCTTTCCGATTTGAATCCAGATGGTGAACTAGATTGAGCAAGCGATTCGATTCTTTCTTCTGCGATGCACGATGGAGCGATGCTAAATCTTTGCTTTATCAGTTTTAGTCAGTTTCAACATTTTTAGTTCAGACTTCAATCTTTCAACTTCAAGAATTAGGCTTTCTTTCTCAGCTTTGATTGATTCATAACCAGCTTGTATGGTTACTAGCTGATTCATTAATTCATCAAGAGTTTCTTCTAATTCTAGATTTTTTGGATTGGAGTCAGCAGTCGAAGAACATGCATTCATCATGGAAATCTGAGCTGAGGAGTATTTAGAGTTTGATTCACATACCTCATTTGGATCTTCCATGTGTGCCATTAAAGCTGTGTCATCTGATAATCTTTCAGTACCGGCTTCATAATCTGATTCATCTCCAGCAAGAAGTGCTCTTCTACCAACTCTCCTTGGTGGTGTCTTCTTGATCAGTTCTGGACATTCAGCTTTATAGTGTCCTGGTTTCTTGCAGTTGAAACAGAGGTATTCATCGTCTTTTCTTTTCTCAGGAGTCCTTTTGATGAACTTTTGAGTGACTGGATGTCCACTCTTCATTCTTCGAATTCTGTTCATCATTAGAGCCATTTGTTCTTCCATTTCATCCAATTCATGAATATTGTTAGATGAGTTTTCTTGAATCTCATTTGATGCTGCTGCAAGTGCTGTGGTCTTTGGTTCTTCCAGAGCTTTGATTATTGCAGCTGTGGTTGTGAAATCTTCACTGAATTCATAAGCTTTAAGATCTGAAAAGATCTTGAATGAATCTTCTACATCAAGTCTCCTGGATTCTTCCATAGTAGTGACCTTCATTTTCCAGCACATTGGCAATGCCTTCAATATTCTAGTGTTGATGACTTTCTTTGAGTATTCAATCTTAAGTAGATCTAGTTCATCCATAATAGCACTGAATCTTGTCTCCATTCCATCAATGGTTTCTCCAGATTTCATCTTGAAATTCTCAAACTTTTGCTTTGCAACGGAAATTTTATTTTCCTTGATTGAATCTGTTCCTTCACAAACTAACTGAAGTTTGTCCCATATTTCTTTGGCAGTTGTGCATTCTTTCACCTTCAAGTACATGTTGTTTGTCAAGGGTTCCGAGGATAAAGTCCATGGCAACATTGTTGAGATTGTTTCGCTTGCGATCATCACTAGTCCATTCGATTTGGGTTTTGGAACTCGAACTTGTCTCACACCTTCGGTTTGCATGTAGGTGATCTGGATTGGTCCATCGGTGAGTACATCCATCATTTCATCATGAGTAGTCATGCTAGAATGCTGCATACGATGTTTGTATTCACAAATCATCCATGTTGCACATAAGCATTTGTCTTGCATATTGATTGTTATCCATTGTGAGTGAGTGAAGACGATGTAGATTAATTTAAAACTGAGCTTTCAAATAAGATCAACTAGAGGATAACGAGAAAATGATATCTAGTTAAAGAAACACTGCTCCGATACCAATTGTTGGTCCTTGGAATGGTGACACAAATTTAGAGGGGGTGAATAAACTTGTCACCAAAACCGAATTTAAAGCGATTAGGGTTCGAGATAAAACTTGTGTGGAGTTGAGTGACTAAGTGAGAGATTAAATCAAACCGACTTAAGTGGCCGAGTCAATCGGCGGCGGATATAATTTTAGCCTTTGTATTGATCTTGTTATTACATTTGTGAAAACTAAGTGTTGTGAATCGAATTACAGTGAATGTCGATTGTGGTGTGAGATGTATAACAATCAAGTATTACAATCTCAGTAAGTAAATGCTAAATAAATAAGTAAATGCGTAAAATAAATAAGGCGAGATGTTATAGAGGTTCCGTGGTGTAATCCTCATGCGTCCTCTCTTCCCACGTGGTGCGGAGGAAAATTCCACTAGAACTTCTTGAGGAGAATCATACAAAAAGTCCTAAACAATAGTCCTTGGCTAATCCCTAGCTTCACTATCTAAACAATTGTAGAACAGTAGAATTGCTGCTCTCCAAATGCTTGAACCATTGGTCCTTAGAGGTAGGATTGCCTCTTCACCACTACCACCACAAACACAGTCTACCCGATTGCTTGTCACAATCATCCTTGACAAAACCTTCCCGGTTTGCTTCACGATCTAAACCTTTGAAATAGAATCAAAGTTGGGTGAGAATCAATAAATTGATTCTTGTTTGTGGTTCTTCGAGTGTTGAATTCTTGATAAATTCTTTGTAGCTTTGAACACTTGAAGAAATACTAGATATGATCTTGTTATAGTTCAGAGATAACAATTCAAATAGAGTGCACAAATTGCTTGTTGATTCTTGTATATATTCTTAGTCTCCTTCCTTAATTTTGTTTGTGCAAAGTCTTCTATTTATAGTGTGAAGTCCAACGTTCATCTGACTTCGATTTGAATTGTATCAACGTATATCTTGCAACGGTTATATTATCTGATCGTTCCTGCTGTGTCAGTGACTCATCCAATGAAAATTCTTTCTTTACAATGTTCGATTGTACTTTCAGTTTGTTGGATGGCTGACTTATAAAACTGAGTTTCCTTGTCAGTTTTTCATCTGTTAGTTTCCTAACTGACTTGGAGCATTAACTGAGATTTTATTCTTCTTAAAAAATAAGTACTCCAGTTTTTATCTGATTATGATTGACTTAATCAGAGTACACCATGATACATTTATCATCTAAGAATTCATTGTCCTTGTGATTCTTAGGTCTTCATACAAGATCCATAAAGTCAGTTCAGGTCACCACAATCTTGCCTGAAGTTCAACTTTACAGTCTCGACTTTTAATCTTCGTAACTGAGTTTGAGCCCTCAGTTCTTCATTCTTCAATAACTGAGTCTGTGTCCCTCAGTTCTTCCATCTTCTAGATAAGCCAACCGAGTCTGTAACTCTCAGCGAACTTACCTTCTTTAGTAAGTGTATTCTGAGTCAGTTTGTTTGTCTTGATGATTTCTAGTTTTCTAATTGATTCACAGTTTTCAGTTTTACGACACACTATCAATTACAGTGCTTGTCTGATGTAACTTATCCAAAAATCAGACTCTAATAAAACTTATACATTCAGTTCTAGACATCTTTTAACTTTCCACTATAACAGCTGGCTTCAGCACTTCATCAATGGGGTTAAGATAACATTATAATAAATAAGATGAATTATCTTCAAAACATAAATTTTATTTCCAACAATTTCCTCCTTTTTGATGATGCCAAAACTCTCCCTAAAAGAAAAGCTTAAAGATCAAAACAATGAGAAATAATGTAAAACTGGAAAACTGGTTTTCAATAGAATGAGCAAAAACTGGATACATGCATTTTGTTCAAATATCTATGATTAAAGACTGAGCTTCTTCTTAGCTTTTTGCATGACTAAGTCATATCTTTTTGCCTTGTCATACAAACGAAAATCTTCTTCAAGTTTGGAGTCTTCCTTTGAAAAGGTCTTGTTGTAGTCAACTTGACTACTTTCTTTCCATCTTCTCCATTGAATTAGCTTGGGTAAGCTTGAGTCTTCCAAATAGTATTTTTCAAATTCTCATTAGATCGTTTTCATTTGTTCAACCTTGTCTTTAATCTTCATTTATCTTGAATCCTTCGATTCTTCTTATGTTGTGCAATTTTTTGCTTTGAGTAAATATCAGACAAAAAGTAGTTCAAGGATTCCTCAAATGTTCTGTCCTTGTATTTGGCTTTAATAGGATTGTAGTCTTTGATAAACTGTGTCCACAGATCCTTTGTAAGAGTAACTCTTCTGTCTCCAGGTTGATTGTATTTTGCAATAAGTTGATCTTCAGTTAACTCTTTCTTCAAAAATTTAGGATCTGATCTGTATCTTTGTAGTTCTTCTTCAAGTCGCTTCATTTCTCTGAGTAATTTCAGCTTTTCTTCTTCAGCTTCCCCCCTTTTGGCATCATATAACTGATCTACCAGGGCATGGGTTGCTTTTTGATCTTCTGAAATTTGTCGTTGAGAAGCAAGTACTTCCTTAAGTTGAGCTTTTAACCCGTAGATATGCTGATTAATATGCCAATGAGCTTGAGCATGAGTTTCTCTATCTACTGCGGTTGAATCTTCAAGTTGTTGTTTGAGTAAGACAATCTCTGAAGCAGAACTTGAACTTGATTTGTGAATCATCTCTAGTCTTGCATGAACCGAAACTTCAGTTCTAGTTCTATAATCAAGATATCCAGAGATGTTTGATAAAAGACCATTCTGTGTGTCTCTTTGACCGAGTACTATTTTCAAGTTTTCATGAACTTTGGCCAATTCTTCCTTAGATAGAAAATCAGAGGGATCATATGTAGCTTCCACTTGATCCTTGTCCTAAGTATCAATAACCATCTGTTGTCTGATTTCATCACCTGCTTGCTGATTGACAGTTGTCTGGTTTTCAACTGACAATGCTTCTTGCTGTGGTACAGTTTGCGTTACTGGATGTTGTGATTGAGTGATTGCTTGCAAAACTATAGTATCATCAGCTTCTTTTCTTGACTTATCATGATCATCATCATCCTTTTTCTGGGAACTGTCTTTAGATGATGTGCTGATTCTCTTACGCTTGCTAACTCAAGAAACCTTTTGAAACAGTTGTAAAGAAATTCCTTAATAGGAAACAGAGAGTAAAGATCTCTTACTTCCAATTTCTCTAAGAGTGATTTTTCTTCATTCTGTAAACTGGAATCACAAGAATCTTCTGGTTGAAGTTTCATTTTCATCAGCCTTATGACTTTGTCAGCTTCGAAGACTAGTGCCGATTGTTGAACTGACTGCTGTTGTGTTGGAGGAGTAAGGTTAGCAGTGACATTCTCTTGAGTATCTTCAGTTGTCAATTGTTGTTCCCCCTCAGTAGGTGCTATCTCACTTGAGATTTTAGGGTACAAGCATCTTACAACTGATCTTTCTTCTGTGGATTCTGATTTTCGCTTGGTCCCTCTGTGTTCAGTTTGTTGCTGAGACACAGTTGACTATTTTTCTTCATGTTGGAAAGTTGTTTCTGTGATTTCCTCCGATGTCATAGTTTCCCTTGCTTGCTTCCCTTCCTTAATTCTTTCCAAATAAAACTGAATGATTCCACTAAGAGTTTTCTTGATGAATCGCCATCGCCATTGTCCTTCACTTGAGCTTTTGCCATACTTTCTAATTCAGCTAAATATTGCTTCTTGAATTGATTGACTATATAACCTGCCCAATTAAATTCTATGTTGTCCCAGATTATGTTCATCAGCAAAATATTTTCTTCCGAAAGTATATTAATCCCTTTGGATTTTCCAATGACGTGTTTGCTGAGCCATCTGCTAAGATGTCCAAATTCCGGCTTGATTTTGTCGACATGAACACCAGGTACGATTGGTTCTGTAGACGAAGTAATCATTGCGAGAAAAGCTTCTTTCTCCAATGGTAGGGTTGCTAACTCTGTTGAAGTTGCTGTTGTATTTGCGAACCCAAAGAGTGATCTCATAACTCTTTCATTGAACACAATGCGATCTCCACGAATTGTAGTAATCAAGGAGTCCCTGATTAATCGCATATTTTGCCAAAACTGCAAAATGCTTTCCACATCTCGTTTTTCTTTGAAGCGAACTTCGAGAATGTTGTTCAATCCTGGTTGCTTTTCGATTTTGTCTCGTATACAGCTGGCTAATAGAGTGTTTTGACACATAGCTTCATACATTTCGAGTGTTAGTTCATCCAGCTCTGTGATTAATCGTCTGTCTTTCGAATCATTTGTGGTGGCCATGTTTGAGTGTGAACACAAAGAAATTTGATTTTGAAGGGTAGGTTTGAAAAAAAATCTGTTTTTCTTAATAAGAAAAATAGTGTGAACAGAGATTGAATAAATAGGGAGGATATTCTGGCGGTTGAATGGTACAACTTTTCAAATTCCATGATGGTTTTGATAACCGATACAAGTACTGCTTTCTGACAATCGTGGGGTGTACACACGAAATCCTGACAAAAAGAACTGTGGCAATTTAATGCGATATAACCGTTGTTGATTCTATCTTATCAATGACTAATCTGTTAAGTGAGCGCACCCAGCATAACAAAGATTAATCCCCTTGATGAATCTCTGGCTTAACTGACTTTGATTATTCCCAACTCAGTTCTTAATTTTGCAAATCTCTCTTTGTCCAAAGGGCTTAGTAAAGATGTCCGCTAACCGATCTTCGTGAGTACATAAAGAATCTATTATATCCTTCTTCTCTGCATGATCTCTTATAAAGTGGTGACGAACATCAATGTGTTTTGTTCTTGAATGTAAAACTGGATTATCAGTAATTGCAATTGCACTTGTGTTATCACACATTATGGGAATTGTTCCTTCTTCTATCCCATAGTCTCTTAATTGTTGTCTGATCCATAAAACTTGATCACAACAACTTCCAGCTGCTATATATTCAGCTTCTGCTGTTGAAGTTGAGATTGAGTTTGCTTCTTGCTAAACCATGACACAAGTCTATTTCCTAATAACTGACATGTGCCTGATGTGCTTTTTCTGTCCACTTTGCATCCAGCATAGTCTGAATCTGAGCAAGAAATTAGTTTGAATTCTCCTTCTTTCGAATACCAAATACCAACTCCATCTGTGTCTTTTAGATATTTCAAAGTTCTTTTCACAACTGTGAGATGGCTTTCCTTTGGTCTTGACTGAAATCTTGCACAAACACCGACAGTAAAAGATATGTCTGGCCTACTTGCTGTAAGATAGAGTAAGCTTCCAATCATCCTTCTGTAAAGTGTTTGATCAACATCTTTACCTTCTTTATCTTCATCTAATCTGATGTTGGTCCCCATTGGTGTAGAAATTCCAGTAGATTTCTCCATACCAAACTTTTTGATAAGTTCTCTTGTATATTTGGTTTGATGAATGAAGATTCCATCGGCTAGTTGTTTAACTTGCAATCCTAGGAAATAATTTAATTCTCCCATCATACTCATTTGAAATTTTCTTTTCATCAAACTTGCAAATTTCTCACATAGCCGTTCATTTTCTGATCCAAAGATGATATCATCAACATAAATTTGAACAAGTAAAGTATCTTCTCCATTCTTCATCCTGAATAATGTTTTGTCGATTGTTCATTTGATAAATCCGTTATCTACTAAAAATTGAGACAGAGTTTCGTACCAAGCTCTTGGTGCTTGTTTAAGTCCATAAAGAGCTTTCCTTAGTCTGAAAACTTTATCAGTTTGATCCTTGATTTCAAATCCAGGTGGTTGTTGAACATACACTTCTTCTTCAAGAATTCCATTTAGAAACGCACTTTTAATATCTATCTGATAAACTTTGAATTTCTTGTGAGCTGCATAAGCAAGAAAAAGTCTGATTGCTTCTAGTCTTGCGACTGGTGCGTAAGTTTCATCAAAATCTATGCCTTCTGCTTGAGAGTATCCTTTGGCTACTAGTCTGGCTTTGTTTCTAATGACATTTCCATCTTCATCAAGTTTATTTCTGAAAACCCATTTGGTTCCAATGATATTGACATGAACTGGTTTATCTACCTGTTCCCATACTTGATTTCTCTCAAATTCATTTAGTTCTTCTTGCATAGCTAATATCCAGTCTGGATCTTTCAAGGCTTCTTCAAGTTCTTTAGGTTCCAATTGAGATAGAAAGCATGCTATCATTGCATCTAGTTGATGTCTTGTTCGAACTCCTTCTTGAGTATCACCAATAACTTGTTCTTCAGGATGATCTCTCATCCATTGATGTGTGTGAGTTTGTATCAGCTGATTTGCATTTTGTTCAACTGATTCTTCAAAAACTGGTTCTTGAATTTGTTCAACTGAGTCTGATTGATGTTGTTCAAGTTGTTGAGTAGTTGGAAATCGAGGTGATCTTGATCTGAACATTCTCAAATTTGTAGTCTTCCAACATCAATCAAAGCAGTTCTCGTGTGATTGGTAACGAGGCCGAGGAACTGGTTACAGTCGGTCTTGATTGTTTCACCAGAAAAATTTGGTTCATCAAATACTACATGTATTGATTCTTCATGCTTGAGTGTCCTTTTATTCAATACTCTGAATGCTTTGCTGACACTTGAATATCCTAGGAAAATTCCTTCATCAACTTTGGGTTGAAAAACGTGAAGTTGATCTTTTCCATTATTGTGTATGAAATATTTGCTTCCAAACGCATGAAAGTATGAAATATTTGGTTTCCTTCCATTCCAAATTTCATAAGGAGTCTTTTCATGTCTCTTGTTCATGAGAGCTCTGTTCTGAGTGTTAGAAGCTGTGTTTACTACTTCGGCCCAATATCTTTCAGGTAGTTTAGCTTCACAAATCATAGTCCTTCCAGCTTCTTTGAGCGTTCTGTGTCTTCTTTCAGCTACACCATTTTGTTGGGGTGTTCCTGTGGCAGCAAGTTGGTGTAAAACACCATTTTCTTCACAATATTCAATAATCACACTGTTGAGGAATTCAGTTCCTTTATCAGATCTTCTCTTCACAACTGAAACTCTTTTCTGATTCTGAAGTCTCTTAAGAAGTTCTGTGAGTTTTTTCTTGGTTTCACTCTTCTTGGTTAGAAAGATTACCCAGGTATATCTTGAAAAATCATCTACTACCACCAATGTATACTTCTTTCCACTGATACTTATTGGTGTAATAGGTCCAAATAAGTCCATATGTAGCAATTCTAGATGTCTGGTTGTTGAATGCTGAGACTTAGTCTTGAAACTTGCCTTTGTTTGTTTTCCTTGTTGACACGCATCACATAAGCTGTCCTTCTTATATGATATCTCTGGTAGTCCAATGACTAGCTGCTTCTTAACAAGTGTATTGATGTCATCAAAGTTGAGATGACTCAGTTTCCTGTGCCACAACCAACTGATTTCTGATTTGTTATGCACAAGCAAACAAGTTTCAGCGACGGCTGTTGTCCAATCTACCACATACATGTTTTCCTTTCTTCTTCCGGCTAGAACAACTTGATAAGCTGATTCGCTGATGACAATGCAGAATTCTTTATCAAAAGTGACTTTGTATCCCATATCACAAAATTGACTTGTGCTGAGTGGATTGTAGTGTAGTCCTTCTACATATGATACATTCTTGATTGTAAGTCCATTTCTGATTAAGGTGCCAAAGCCTCTGGTGTAACCTGGTTTATCATTACTTCCAAAATTAAATTTTGGTCCATTCTTTTCAACGAAATTATCGAGACGGTCTTTGCTCTTTGTCATGTGTCTAGAGCAACCACCACAAAGTACCATATATCTAGATGAAAATAAGAAATTTTTAGGTACCCAACTCGGTTTGGGTCCATGAGGAATCGATTGTCAAGTACAACTCGGGAATATATCCTTTTGGAATTCTTCGGATATTGTTGCACTTGTTTTCATATATGTAAGCCACACTCCCATAGCATCTATGTTTGGACTGTAGATTTTTGTTATTAAAGCCGGAGTGATAACCATCATTCCTTCTGTACTGAGGTCTATATTGACCTTTGTACTATGACTTATGCTGAGAACTGAGATTAGTCCTCTGCTGAGTTTTGGACTGAAACTTGTGATAAGTTTTCGGTCTAGAATGATTGTCATTATTAGTTTTAATAACACATTCAGTAAAATTCCAATCATCATCAGAGGGATATAACCTTCCTTTCCCCCTGAATGTGTGAATCTTTGAATGATTGACATTCTTGGTTTTGTTTTGATTGTAATTTTTCTTGTTCCTGACTTCATTGGTTTTTGTGGATCTGGCTGTTGATTTGCCGTGTCGGTTTCTATTGAATACAGCTGGTCTACCATTTGATTTAGTTTTGTAGGTAGATACAGTTGTCTTCTTAGAAAACTGATTTATCCTGTGTGATACTGGCTTTACTTGTTCAGCAATTTTCTCAGTTTGTGGAACTTGCTCAACTACAAACATAATACCAGTTTTGGTACTCAGCCTAGCGGCTTTGCTAGTTCCATTCTTCGAAGATTGCTGTGTATCAAATCCTAACCCAGTTTTGTCTTCATATGGCTTTCCTGATTTGAATCCACTAATTGAACTTGATTGAGCAAACGATTCGATTCTTTGCTGGCGATCTGATGCAGATAATCTTGAATCTTTCCTTTAGCAGTTTTAGTCAGTTTCAACATTTTTAGTTCAGACTTCAATCTTTCAACTTCAAGAATTAGGCTTTCTTTCTCAGCTTTGATTGATTCATAACCAGCTTGTATGGTTACTAGCTGATTCATTAATTCATCAAGAGTTTCTTCTAATTCTAGATTTTTTGGATTGGAGTCAGCAGTCGAAGAACATGCATTCATCATGGAAATCTGAGCTGAGGAGTATTTAGAGTTTGATTCACATACCTCATTTGGATCTTCCATGTGTGCCATTAAAGCTGTGTCATCTGATAATCTTTCAGTACCGGCTTCATAATCTGATTCATCTCCAGCAAGAAGTGCTCTTCTACCAACTCTCCTTGGTGGTGTCTTCTTGATCAGTTCTGGACATTCAGCTTTATAGTGTCCTGGTTTCTTGCAGTTGAAACAGAGGTATTCATCGTCTTTTCTTTTCTCAGGAGTCCTTTTGATGAACTTTTGAGTGACTGGATGTCCACTCTTCATTCTTCGAATTCTGCTCATCATTAGAGCCATTTTTTTCTTCCATTTCATCCAATTCATGAATATTGTTAGATGAGTTTTCTTGAATCTCATTTGATGCTACTGCAAGTGCTGTGGTCTTTGGTTCTTCCAGAGCTTTGATTATTGCAGCTGTGGTTGTGAAATCTTCACTGAATTCATAAGCTTTAAGATCTGAAAAGATCTTGAATGAATCTTCTACATCAAGTCTCCTGGATTCTTCCATAGCAGTGACCTTCATTTTCCAGCACATTGGCAATGCCTTCAATATTCTAGTGTTGATGACTTTCTTTGAGTATTCAATCTTAAGTAGATCTAGTTCATCCATAATAGCACTGAATCTTGTCTCCATTCGATCAATGGTTTCTCCAGATTTCATCTTGAAATTCTCAAACTTTTGCTTTGCAACGGAAATTTTATTTTCCTTGATTGATTTTGTTCCTTCACAAACTAACTGAAGTTTGTCCCACATTTCTTTGGAAGTTGTGCATTCTTTCACCTTCAAGTACATGTTGCTGTCAAGGGTTCTGAGGATAAAGTCCATGGCAACATTGTTGAGATTGTTTCGCTTGCGATCATCACTAGTCCATTCAGATTTGGGTTTTGGAACTCGAACTTGTCTGTCACCTTCAGTTTGCATGTAGGTGATATGGATTGGTCCATCAGTGAGTACATCCATCATTTCATCATGAGTAGCTGCTAAGAATGCCTGCATACGACGTTTGTATTCGTCAAATCTGTCCATGTTGCACATAAGCATTTGTCTTGCATATTGATTGTTATCCATTGTGAGTGAGTGAAGACTGACAGTAGATTAATTTAAAACTGAGCTTTCAAATAAGATCAACTAGAGGATAACGAGAAAATGATATATTGTTAAAGAAACACTGCTCCGATACCAATTGTTGGTCCCTTGGAAAGGCTGACACAAGTTTAGAGGGGAGGGGGGTGAATAAACTTGTCACCAAAAACTGAATTTAAAGCAGATTAGGGTTCAGATAAAACTTGTGTGGAGTTGAGCTGACTAAGCTGAGATTAAATCAAACTGACTTAAGCTGAAACTGAGTCAACTGGCAGCAGATATAATTTTAGCCTTTGTATTGATCTTGTTATTCTGTTGTGAAAACTGAGTGTTGTGAACTGAATTCTGGTGAATGTCAGTTGTGACTGTGAGATGTATAACAATCAAGTATTATAATGCTGTAAGTAAATGCTAAATAAATAAGTAAATGCGTAAAGTAAATAAGGCAGATGTTATAGAGGTTCCAGGTGGTGTAATCCTGTACGTCCTCTCTTCCCCTGTGGTGCGGAGGAAAATTCCACTAGAACTTCTTGAGGTGAATTGTTGCAAAAAGTCCTAAACAATAGTCCTTGGCTAATCCCTAGCTTCACTATCTAAACAATTGTAGAAATGTAGAATTCTCGCTCTCCAAATGCTTGAACCACTTTGGTCCTTAGAGGTAGGATTGCCTCTTCACCACTACCACCACAAACACAGTCTACCCATTTGCTTGTCACAACTGTCATTGACAAAACCTTCCCGGTTTGCATCACGATCTAAACCTTTGAAATAGAATCAAAGTTGGTGAGAATCAATAAATTGATTCTTGTTTGTGGTTCTTCAGAGTGTTGAATTCTTGATAAATTCTTTGTAGCTTTGAACACTTGAAGAAATGCTAGATATGATCTTGTTATAGTTCAGAGATAACAATTCAAATATAGTGCACAAATTGCTTGTTGATTCTTGTAAATATTCTTAGTCTCCTTCCTTAATTTTGTTTGTGGAAAGTCTTCTATTTATAGTGTGAAGTCCAACATTCATCTGACTTCGATTTGAATTGTATCAACGTATATCTTGCAACGGTTATATTTTTTGACCGTTCTCTTTGTGCCGATGACTCATCCAATGAAATTTCTTTCTTTACAACGTTCGATTGTACTTTCAGTTTGTTGGATGGCTGACTTATAAAACTGAGTTTCCTTGTTAGTTTTTCATCTGTTAGTTTCCTAATTGACTTGGAGCATTAACTGAGATTTTATTCTTCTTCAAAAATCATTACTCCAGTTATTATCAGATTATAATTGACATAATCAGAGTACACCATGATACATTTATCATCTAAGAATTCATTGTCCTTGTGATTCTTAGGTCTTCATACAAGATCCATAAAGTTAGTTCAGGTCACCACAATCTTGCCTGAAGTTCAACTTTCTGATCTCGACTTTTAATCTTCATAACGAGTTTGAGCCTCGGTTCTTCATTCTTCAATAATCGAGTCTGTGTCCCTCGGTTCTTCCATCTTCTAGATAAGCCAACCGAGTCAGAAACTCTCAAATGAACTTACCTTCTTCATGAGGTGTATTACGAGTCGGTTGTTTGTCTTGATGATTTCGATTTTCTAATTGATTCCCGTTTTTGATTTTCGACACACTATCAATTACGATTGCTTGTCGATGTAACTTATAAAACAATCAGACTCTAATAAAACTTATACATTCAGTTCTAGACATCTTTTAGCTTTCCACTATAACAGCTGGCTACAACACTTCATCAATGGGGTTAAGATAACATTATAATAAATAAGATGAATTATCATCAAAACATAAATTTTATTTCCAACACCTAGGCCTTTTACAAATCAAATATTTGAAAAGGGCCTAGGCCTATTCCAAATCAAATATTTGGAAAGGCCAAATTATTTTAGTCTAGGCCTGGCCACTTTCCAAAATCAAAATTTTGGAAGTGGCCTAGGCCTAGGCCTATTCCAAATCAAATATTTGGAAAGGGCCTAGGCCTATTCCAAATCTAATATTTGGAAAGGGCAAATAGTTTTGGTTTAGGCCTGGCCACTTTCCAAAATCAAAATTTTGAAAGTGGCCTAGGCCTAGGCCTATTCCAAATCAAATATTTGGAAAGGGCCTAGGCCTATTCCAAATCAAAATTTGGAAAGGCCAATATGCCATATGGTTTCCCAATGGTCCAAACTATTTGAACCATTGGTTGGCCATATGACACAACTAAACAAACGAGATATCTATGCACAATAAATATCACAAAACGAAAAGGGTCGATCTCCCCCATTGGAAGAGGACAGCCGACAGACGGCAGCCCAAGGGCCACCGCCGCCGCCGCCGCCGCTGCAGAGGGAGGGGCCGCCGCCAGTCGGCCGAGCCCCCCATAAACCCTATTTTTTGTTTCAACATTTCGTGATTTAAATCTTGCATGTATTGATTAAATACTACGCATTTAAATTATGCTTATTGCTTAAGCTCGAAGTCTGTCTCTGATACCATTGTTAGGAAATCACTAGTTTAACGCAGCGGAATTTAAAATTTGATTTCCTTTTCTAGATCGTTCTTCGTTTAATGCAATAAACACGTTAAGTAGTATGACTGTTATACCTCAGATGATCTATAAGATCGTCGCTTTGACCGCCAACGGAGAGTAGTTCAATGCGCAAGCCGTCCACGCATCCGGCCTCTATCGCTAATCCACACGAACCCCTTGCCGGAATCCTCCTTGGATTGCTATCAGAAAAACTCCGGCTGCTAGACCGGACCTTTTCTTCCCTCACTATGGATTGCTCTCTATTTTACACAAGAACTATGAGCTCTTGCAATTGTGATGTACAAAAGAGCTTGACACCCACCTCTTATTTATAGTGATAAGAGGCGCCCCATTAGTGTGTAGGAGAAGAAAACCTTTTTCCAATAAAATAAAGAAAATAAACTAGATTGATTTATCTCTTTAATTATAATTTATTTTGCCAATATCTTATATTTATTATAATTATCTTATTACCATAAATCTATTTTTCCAAAAATCAATTAATATCTTATATTAATATTATGGCAATCTCATTAATTAAAGTGCACAATCCAAATGTATCTTATACACATCAAAAGTGGCGCCCCATATCCCAAAAGATTGACTTCCGGAATATTCTTTAATTAACATAATTTGTATATAATTAAAATCTTGTATTTTATTTATTCATAATAAATAAATACCACCATATTAATTTACCACTATAACCTTTATAGTCTAGAGATAAACTTTCCTTATTTGGTTATCAACTATAACCGCATTTTAATCCAACTCGATGTTCATATGTGTGTGACCCGATAGGCTTCCGAATATGTTGGCCGTAGGCACAAAGTGCAATTTACTAAAATGACCTTCATACCTAACAATCACGGGATAGCGTCTAGAAACACACCGTGACCCCCAATCATCGGAAGAGTCAAAAGCAATGACTACCACCTTTCATGTGAAGCAGTTACCGTGTAACTTACAATCCTATCGCTGTAATAATATCCATACGATCGTATCTCGAGTGTCAATACATTGATGATCGTATCTTATAATCTGGATATCATGCTCTCTCGGAATAACACATTTACTCCCACTTTGCAAAGATTCTCGAGAGCTAGACATTCCTTATAAGAAGGCCATTTTGGATATTCGATCACAATCATAGGATACGCGATTCCCGGACGACCATTCATGTATACTCCGCGATGCTTCAAAGATCATACCCAATCACTACCGCATGATCGCCCGTGGTTAGGAGAAATCTCAATAGTGTCAAAGCATGACAATCCACACCGTGATGCCATGAAGACCCGGTCAAAAGGATAATTACACAACCGCCACATAGTGTGACACTTAATGTAAGTGGGTCAGTCTAACGTACGCATTCTTTAATACACGTCCACATACAGTCCAAGTGTCTCTACACTTCGATAGACGAGATCTATCCCTATCTTCTAAAAGATAGAAGACATCCAATACGTGCTAGTCTAATTATACTATCAATGTCCCATTTGATAATACATAAGACTAGAGACATTTAAGTACCAACCTTGTTATAATGATTAGAGATCTCATCAACCATAATCACTATCATGGTTTCTCTATCACAGATTGATACTAGGGACGTTACTATATATATACAACAAATAATATGAAGATAAACAATATATAATAACATAAGTTCTTTTATTAATCATAATAAAGTTATTACATGAACTAAATAGACTGTAAATGACCCGACCCGGTCGGATCCGGTCCAACCCGATTGGGTTTTGGACACCTTTCCAACAAAATGTCTATTCGTGGGTTATCCTAGAGAAACTATAGGATACCAATTTAACAATCTAGAAGAGCAAAAGGTGTTTGTCTCTAGGACTGGCCACTTTCTAGGGAAAGAGTTAATTCTGGATAGGGTTAGTGGGTGTAAGATTGATCTTAAGGAAATTCAAGAACCACTTACGGACAACAGTCAGTGGATGTATGTAGAGCAGACACCGCATATAGATGAGGTGCAAACACCTGCTCTAGAAACACAAACACCTCGAAGATCCACTAGGGAACGTCGTGAACCCGAAAGGTACACTGGCGTATATCTCATGAAAGATGAGGACCCTAAAACTTATGAGGAGGTGTTAATGAGGCATGACAAAGAGAAATGGCTGGAGGCCATTAATTCTGAAATGGAATCCATGAAGGACAACCAAGTTTGGGACTTAGTTGATCCACCTATAGGAGTAGTTCCTATAGGGTGAAAATGGGTCTTTAAGAGAAAGACTGACATGGATGGTAATGTGGTTACCTACAAGGCAAGGTTGGTGGCAAAGGGTTACAGACAAAGACAAGGAGTTGACTATGGCGAAACCTTTTCGCTGGTAGCTATGCTAAAGTCCATTACGATTCTGCTTGTTATTGCTGCATACCATGATTATGAAATCTGGCAAATGGATGTGAAAACAACTTTCCTTAACGGGAATCTGTCTGAGGAAGTGTACATGACACAACCTGAGGGTTTCACAAATGATGATGCGAGGATGGTATGAAAGTTGCAAAGATCCATTTGTGGATTGGAGCAAGCTTCTCGGAGTTGTAATATTCATTTTGATGAGACAATCAAACAGTTTGATTTCATCAAGAACAAAGATGAGCCATGTGTTTACAAGAAGGTTAGTGGGAGTGCCGTTGTTTTCTTAGTGCTTTATGTAGATGACATATTGCTCATAGGGAAGGATATTCCTATGTTACAGTCAGTTAAAGTTTGTTTATCCAGGAACTTCTACATAGAGGACTTGGGAGAAGAAGCCTATAATCTAGGAATCAAGATCTATAGAGATAGATCTAAATGGTTGCTTGGTCTGGCACAATCCACCTATATAGACAAGATGCTGAAGAGATTCAGCATGGAGCAATCCAAGAGAGGATTTTGCCCATGTCACTTGGGGTCTATCTGTCAAAGGGAATGTGTCCTAAGACGGAGGAGGAAAGGGCGCAAATGAGTAGGATCCCTTATGCCTCGGCTATTGGGTCCATCATGTACGCCATGTTGTGCACAAGACCGGATGTCTCATACAGGTTATGGTCACTGGATTGCAGTCAAGAATATTCTCAAGTACATAAGACGTACTAGGGATATGTTCCTGGTTTTTGGGGACAATGATTTGGTATTATCAGGTTACATAGATGCCAGTTTTCAAACTGACAAGGATGACTTGAAGTCACTGTCTGGATTTGTTTTCAGGCTTAACGGTGGGGCAGTTAGCTGGAAGAGTTCCAAGCAGGAGACTACTACAGACTCTACAACGGAAGCCGAGTATATAGCAGCCTCAGAGGGGGCGAAGGAAGCAGTTTGGATGAAGAAGTTCATTACTGAACTTGGTGTGGTTCCCTCTATTGAAGGTCTAGTCCTACTGTACTATGATAACAATGGGGCGATTGCTCAGTCAAAGGAACCAAGGTCTAATCAGAAGTCCAAACATATGCTGTGGCGCTATCACATGATTAGAGAGATAGTTGATGGAGGAGATGTAAAGATAGAGAAAGTCCACACGGATGATCACATAGCTGATCCGTTAACCAAGGCATTGTCACAAGCAAAGCATGAGAAACATGTTCACATGCATGGGCTTAGGAATATGGGTGATTGGTTTTAGACCAAGTGGGAGATTATTGAAATGGTGTCCTAAACCCAATCGGGTTGGACCGGATCCGACCGTGTCAGGTCGATTACAGTCTATTTAGTTCATGTAATAACTTTATTATGATTAATAAAAGCACTTTTTTATTATATATCTTGTTTATCTTCATGTTATTGAATGTATATATACAGTAACATCCCTGGTGTCAAACTGTGAGAGAGAAACTATGATACTGATTATGGTTGATGAGATCTCTATTCACCGTAACAAGTTTGATACTTAAATGTCTCTATTCGTATATACCGTCAAACGGGACATTGATGGTATGATTAGATTAGCACGTATTGGATGTCTTCTGGCTTATTGAAGATATAGATAGATCTCGTCTACCTAAGTGTAGGGACACTTGGACTGTTCATGGACGTGTATTAGAGAATGCGTACGTCAGATTGACCCACTTACATTAAGTTCCGCAGTATGTGGCAGTTGTGTAATTATCCTAAGACCGGAGTCTTAATGGCATCACGGTGTGGATTGTCATGCTTTGACACTATTGAGGTTTCCCCTAGCAATGGGGCGATCATGCGGTAGTGATTGTGCATGATACTGAAGCATGCGTATGATTCATGTTGCTCATCCGGAAATTCGTACCCCATGATTACGAGTGAATATCTGAAATGGCCTTCTTATAATGAATGTCTAGCTCTCGTGAATCTTTACAAAGTGGGAATAAATAAGTTATTCCGAGAGAGCATGATATCCAGATTATAGCGATAGGATCTATTTACACGGTAACTGTTTCACATGAAAGGTAGTAGTCATTGCTTTTGACTCTTCTGATGATTGTGGGTCACGGTGTGTTGTTAGACGCTATTCCGTGATAGTTAGGTATGAAGGGAATTTTCATAATTTGCACTTTGTGTCTACGGCCAACATATTCGGAAGCCTATTCGGCGCTATGAAGGGCATTTTCGTAACAACTCTCACCTTAAAGTCAACCAAATTTTAGGTACATATGAAGCTAAAAATGAGATTCTATGCAAGTACCAGCAGATCTCCAAATGGCTGAGAAGAATTTTCAACTACAGTGAGTTCGTCAGAATCATCCTAGAGAACAACATGTGGGAAGACTACCTGTCCAAACTATCCTCAGAAGAAGAAATCCAGGACCCAACAGTATTGGCCGAGTATCTTGCCAAACCCATTATTAATCAGGCTGAAATAATAGACGTCGAACCAACATCGACATGTTGGGTAGATGAAATCAAAGCCTATATCGAGACGGGCTCCTTACGTGCCGAGGCAGATCGAGCCCACACTTTGACAAAAAGGGCAGCACGATACACCACCGTCAATGGAGTCCTTTATAGACGATCTTACATAAAGCCTCTATTACGGTGTGCTCGCTCAGAGGAAGCGGCAAAAATCTTGGATGAAATACATGCGTTGTGTGTGGGGGCCATCTCGCCAGCCGCTCCATGACCCAGAAAATCTTTTCGGTTGGCTATTATTGGCCAACACTGGCTCAAGATGCTCACAAGTTAGCTCATATATGCTACAAGTGCCAGCGATTTGTACATATCCTCAGGTTACCTTCAGTTGATTAGAGCATCATAATCTCAGCCTAGACTTTCGATATGTGGGGACTTGGTGTCATTGGCACATTCTATAATAGGCGGTATGGTTGTCAGTACGCTATCGTGGCCATCGATTACTTCACGAAGGGGGTCGAAGCCAAAGCCTTGGCTAAAACAACAGCAAATGCCGCGATCTATTTAATGCATGATCAGATCTGGTCCCGATTCGGAGTTCCCCGTGCCATAGGATCGATCACGCCCCTCGAGGAAGCGATTCTGAGTATGGCAACGAGCACAATGTCAAAAATTGCAATCCTCTGTATCTTATCCACAGGGAAACAGCCAGGAAGAAAGCGCAAATAAGCAGATTCCCAAGGCTCTAAAAATGAACCTGCATGAAAAGACTGGCAAGTGGGTGGACGAGCCTCCATTTGTTCTATGGACTATCAGAAAGACATTCAAAACGACAATGGGTGAAACTCCTTTTGCCTTAACTTATGATTCGGAAAACACGTCACCCGTCAAGATGGCATTAGGGTCTTGCATTACAATCACCTCACCAACCACCTCAATAGGCAGCTTGATCTCGACCTTTTAGAGGAAAAAAGGCTACAGGCTTATGGTCGACTCCTAAATTACAAACAGCTCATCAAGCGACATCACGATAAACACATACGGGATCATTCCTTCACAGTCGCTGACTTCATTCTTCGCAAATGAGAAGCCGCTGGGCATCAGGCTGAAAAGGGAAAGCTCTCACCAAACTGTGAAAGGTCCCTATCAGATCTCAAAGGAAGTTAAGAAAAAGACTTACATATTGAAAGATGAAAACGGAGTCGAACTCAATCGCCCATGGCATGCGGACAATCTAAAAAGGTACTATATGTAAAACTCGGAATGGGTTATGGCATTTGTTTTCATTTCTACAATGTGAATGATTATGCTTTCTTCTCTGTAAACACTCAACCCACCGAACGTAGAGGGACGTTCTTAATAAAAGTCCGATTTCACATTTACTTATTGCTCCGCTTATTTTAACACTGTGATCATTTTTACAAAACAAACTAGAAAGATACGCTCGACATTAATTTCCGCCAAGCTCGAAGTCCACGGCCTTGTAAAAAACAAGGCGGGCATTATACTACACTAGCTTGACAGTTTGACATACAACGAACTTAAAAGTTAGAGAAATTTCGGCAAAGTACGGGTCGGAATCAATAAACATTCAAACAGAATTGAAAAGAAAGAGCCGAGCTCAAGAGTTTAAGAAATAAACATTCAAGAAAAATGTCAAAGCAAAAAAGGCCAAAACACACAACCCAATCAAAGTTACGTTACAACGCAATGTTTGGAACGACAAGCTAAAAAGTTCTAATGGTTACAAAGGAAGGACAAAATAAACTACTGCTGAGGCGGGTCAAGTCGGTCCCATCAGTACCGTTTGCTTCTCCCTCAACGGCACTCAGCAGATCATCGACTATGTTTTCCGTGACCAGCCTCGCAGCATCTTCATTTACAAAGGAAGAGATCGACGGACCAATCAGGACCCCTTCATAAGGCGGGGTAACATCACCTCATGCCAAAAGTGCCTCCAACATAGCAGTTAAATTATCCGGCTCGAACGGAGGACGAATCCATGCCTCAGCGCCATCATCATGTAACTTCTTTGCATGATTGGCCAGTTTGGCCGTAGTGTAAGGTACGGAGCTATGAAAAGTTTTAAGGGTTGGGTCAAACAGCTCAGAAGTGGCCCATCTCACCATCTGTTGCAACGTAGGTGCGTGCTCACCTAAGTCTCTCATTAGGCATCTTGCGATTTGGTTGAAACCCTAATCAAAGCCCTCCAGCTTGATAGTGAGCAGCGCATCTTGATAGTCCTTCGACTCTTTAAAATCAGCAACATCTTGCAGCTGGGCATTCTGCAACTTGTCATGAACTTGGGCCTCTGTGTCTTTGAACTTCTAGACGAGTTCATCAGCCAGTTGATTTTCCTCGGCAATTTGTTTCTGGGCCCTCTCAAAGGCCTCTACAACGGAATCCCACTCTTTTTGGGCGACCTCCAACTCTTTGACTTTTTCTAGCAAGAGTAGTGGACAAGCTGCTTTTCTTGCTTTCGGGCTGGATCATAGCCTGATTTGCCTCCTCCATAGCCGTGCCGCGCTCGCTTTCAGCATTGGTAGCTCGTAGTCTCTCACTCTCCAGCTTGCTCTGCAAAAGTGTGGAATTTTGGGCAAGAGTCGTGCAATCTTATGTCAAGGTTTTATTAGCCACCTCAAGTTGTTGGCGAGGTTGAAGAGCCTGTCTCAATGCAGTGGCCATATGAAAATAAAGGGGGACAAGTCAGGTCGCCGAATGCTATTGACTAGAAGAGCAAAAAGATTGGAGATTAAAGCAAGTAAAGTTACCCGGCTTGAAAGGATACCCACGAACCTAAACATATCATCAAGATGGGGTAGGGTAGTCCATCGTCAAGTCTGACATTACAACCCGCACAGATACACCAGCTCCCGTGACAATCGTCACCCCATCAAGACGAGTCATGTCCAAATTCTTCAGGAGATGAAAGTCCATAATCGACTGCGCCATAAATTTTCCTTCAAGGCGAGTCTCGAGATGACATAAATTGGGCCTTATCCACACAGCCCCCTCTCCTGGGGTGGGTAGTTCTTTTTTTCACCGCCTTTAGTTTGATTTGCGCCAGAACCTGGCTCAGTTACCTTACCGGTCTCTTCAAATGGACCTTTTCCTTTTAACCGCTAAAATACCTCTGTTTTAACCTTGACGGGAGGAGTGAACACCGGGTCCACGATGTTCCTACATCATCTGCCATCCTCTGCCTCTTAGCTCTATCTGCATTGCGGTCAATCTCGTCGGAGCTGTCATCAAGGTTTGTAATGCCCTCGTCTTGGCCAATAGACTGAACCAGCTCCCGAATCTGAATGTCAGCATTCCGACCTCTTCTCCGTCTGGAATGTCAGTTCACCCTAGAATCGTTGTTCCTGCCTTAGGTGCACCAGCAACATTCGGCTCAACAGAAACCATAGGCGGATTCAAAGGCTAGCCCGCATCCAAGTGCTCAGTTCATGCATCTCTCTGCTCCCGAGCCAATCTCTACTTCTCAATCTGGAATACGGTGGCATCCATACCTTCTGCAAAACCACGAGTTCGTCAGTGAAAGACAAGAAAACATTTTTATGTATAATATTGAAAGCCTTAACACTATATACAAAGCATTTTATACTTAGAAAAATTCTAAGTGTGAATGAAAGGCGAAAATATAAAAGGGAAAGAGACAGTTACGGGTCAGTGGCCCGATGTCGCCGGTCGCCCTCTCAATGTTCGCAGTCCAAGGGAAAGTTGCCCTTGAAGGATGCAGGTTCTTAGATCTAAACGAATTAGATCTATGCGCAACGGATGGATCACGATTTATACATCACAATACATAAATAAAGGATTTAACTACTACAAGGGGGTTAAGATCATGTTACCAATAGTAGGAAGAGAAGCCAAGATCTTCCGATGTGTTCTCCAAACGGCGGTTGGTGGACACCCTTCTTGATACACGAACCTCCTTGATATGCAACACCAAGAAAAACCCCAAGTTTTTCTTCAACCGGGTGGAGCTAAGGATCGAACTCCTTAGCCTTTTTTTCTTATGAATTTCGTGGCTTTCACTACCCTTAGGGCTCGGGGAGAACTCTCTTTTTATAGGAAAAATCCAAGAGAGAAAACCTATACCCAATCGGTTTAACAAAATAAAAGAGATAATTCTAAATATTATTATCCAATAAAAATAAGAGATAATTATAATCTTATAATAAGAAAATATAATTATCCTTATAGTTAAGAGATAAATAATAAATACATTATTTTCTTTTATTTATCCAATTAATTATTTAACAAATAAATAACTAATTACACAATATGTCATTATCCAGGAAAATTAATTTCTTGGAAAATCCAAGACATATTGGCGCCACACTAAGCCCACGAGCCCACGAAAAAATGTCTTTTGTGTATTATATTGTTTAAATTTCAACTAAATAATATTCATGCATATCAATTAATTAGCCCAGCCAATTAATTATCACTGAGGCCCAAATAACAAGATTATTAGTCCAAATTACAGAAGCCACATCGGGGACCATGGACCTATAACCAGTAGCTCCAATAATTAATTATCATCGAACAGAATAAGTACATTAATTATTAATTCCGGGATTACGCCACCATAAACCCGAAACTGAACTCTACCGATTATAGATGTATACTTATACTCAACCTATTGAGTGAATAAGCCTCCATTGATATAATCACTACATACGGATTAACCCTCCATAGATTGTCCATTCTGGGTGGGAAGTCTCCGTGAACCCGACTCGAATATATCTTATCCTTATTTACCATTAACCCCTAGCTGATCAATTAGTTCACATATCCGACTAGTAGCTAATTAGTCTAACATGAACTGGGCCCATCGATCATTTTCTTAGGGCTAACAAATAAGGGGACTATCTCTACTTCCCAGCAGTGGAATGAATTTCATGTCTGTGAAAATCGAACTACTCACTCATCCGGAGATAGTGCCAATGAGAAGTGGCTTGGAACACATATTTAAGTGAACCGTAAGTAACACATCAAACACTACCCGGGACAAGCGAAGATCCTCGTGATCACCTCGGGATTAAGGTTGATCCATATATGATCATCTAATGATTTAATAAGATTCCTCGATTACGGAATTATACCGAGAAATTCAGATTAAATCGGCCCACCTATATGAATGCCATCATATATAAATGCCCCACGTAGGTACCCTCTGCCGACAAATCCGGATAAGACTATCACACCCTAAGGTGTTCAAGCATTATTGGTGTTTTAATCAAGAGACCCTAAACTCGATTAAGTTCACCACGGACTAACAGCTTTAAGTATATCACCACTAACTCAATCCTCACGTGCATGCCATGCAATCGGAAGTTAAGCGATTACATACCGATATACTTAGGGTTTGCGTGTGATGTATTACTTACAAGCACAAAACAAGTAATAAGGTGCGATAAATTCTGTCATCCATTAAAAACAATCACACAAATTGTCTTTCGGGCACTACACCTAACAATCTCCCACTTGCACGAAATGACAAGCAACGATTGTTTTTAGAGCACACTCTTTCTCATCTTATTCACAACACTCTCCCACTTGCTCTAAAAGCAGGTGAGACATATCCATCAATGCCGTACCCTCCAAGCACTCGACTTGGTACACTGATTAGCTAGGTTGTCGACTCGAGACGATCCTTAGGATTGAAACGTTGTCGGTCCTTCCAATCAGGCGGTACTCTCTCTCAATATGCTTTTGACTTCTTGTGACCGAGAAGATCCTTCTAAGCTATCTCTTCACAGTTTTCACAATGAAGTGATATCGGCTTATCAGACCTGGAATTACTCCCAGACCAAAAAGGAAATTCTAAGCACTATGAGTAAACACTGAGCCCGAGATCAACATAATGATCATCCTTAATCTGACTACAAGTCAGAATCAGTGTCGTCAACCATATTCAAGTTTGCACCTGAATATACAAGCATATGATTCCTCTTTCTCTAAAGATACTTGAGGACATATTAAACCACTACTTATTGCTCGAATCCAAGATTCGATTACTATTAACTTGTGATAACCTGACTTGCCATTATCCAAGAGAGACTCTATCCCATTTTCTCTTTATCCGAAGATTTAGAGAATCATTCCTGAGAGGTAGGGTAGGACTACTCTCGATGAATGTTGCATACGTATATGCACAATAAGATAGGTGGGATAGCCAATGACTCATTCTCGTGAATCTGACCGAATCAGATTCTGAGAATATAGTCCAATTCTCTCATCCAGAGAATCTTGGCCTGTCAGTTTCCAACTTCAGATAGCACACACATGTTGTTTCCAACCGTTTCAGTGTTATCATTTATGAACACTAATACTACTACTACATTACCAATATTGATATCCAGTCAACGAAAAACTTATCAATATTTTGGTCAAGTCCACATATTTTAAAACATGTGACTTTTAAATGACCGAGAGGTTCTCTTAAATCCACAAAGGATATAAGCCATGGCAGGCTTCCTACCAATGGTTCTTTCTGAATAAATTAAGATATCGTTAGTCTCGCAAAAAAGGTATTAGGGAATCACCCCTATCTTCTGCTTTGTAACGAATCCGTTATTCATTCTCAGCTAAAACCCTTCATTCTGAATGAATTCAGATTCCGTTGTTCGGCAAGAAAGTCTCGAGGAATCACCCCTATTTTCTCTTTTTAACAAAATCTAGCAAGGCGAGTGGTGAGAGAGTTCAAGGTATGGTTAACTCTCTACTTGTCGTGAATCACCCTATACCACTCAACTTTGCGCCCGAAAGTTTAAACTTTCCTATTCATTCGACTCTTTTCTATGTAGATCCAATTGCTCCCACTCGGGCTGAGACACTCGGTGGTTCTACAATAGATCAATAAAACTGGAGTACAAAAACTCCATTTACAGGGTTAAGGCTGTCAAACCAACCTCTATGATCAGAATCCTATACAGCCCACTAAGAGCCATAGGTTATCAATCACCCCAGCAGACCGTAAAGTCCACAAAACCACAATGGGTCATTGGTTAAACCATACTCCCACTGCGTCTTGGGTGGATTGACATTCTGATCTAGTAGTATTTATCAGTGTAATCACCAACAACTAATGTTGGATGTGGTCTGATTAAATCAGATAGTAACTACCTTTGGGTAACCGTACTCCAAGGTTTAAGGGTGTTTCTTATAGATTCTATCAGAAGGCTTGTGACAGTTCAACCGTCACTTTCTGATCTCAAGAATCTAATAATCAACCTTCACTCGTCTCATTAAGATATTTCACGAACAGTCACAATCGAGCGTATCGCCAAAATCCCTCCCTACCTTCAAGCATTAAATGCTAAATGCCTACATTTACGGATGTGGTGTGAACCGAATTCACTCCTTATCCATAAACTCACTAGCATCTTCTAGGTAGACTTCTCGGTTTACATAATAATGTTAACCGTTATTTTGCAACAAATTATCTTAATCGAGTTTAGCAGTGTATTGTAGCATATCAATAACTATATAGGGCAAGTCTATGGTTTCTTCCTCGGAGAAACATTCCACTAGGAAGCGGGCCGAGCATCACCAAGACTATGCGATAGCCTATTTCTCGAGCATGGAATACTCTATTCTCTCTAAAATCGAGAGACACCTCCTCGTATTCTTTCGATAAACCAACCAGTGTTTTGAGTAGTTATCAGACAGAATGTCACCACTCAAAATCTCCCACTAGCTTGTATCTCTCACTAGACCCCGAAGGTCATGGTGAGCAAGCTATGTTACCCCTTCAAAACTATTACCCTTTCCCGATTGAAAGGAAACTTAGTCATTGTTCCTTTGAGATAGTGTTCCAAGACTGGGAGATAGGAATCACCCTTAGCCAGTCAGCAGGTCTTGTCTCTAGGATATATGCACTAATTAATAGATATTGAAAGGTCATTTATCTTAATACGGAAACCTTTTACCTTTAATAGTTTTAGATGTGTTACACATACTTATTCAGCTGTTCTAAGTGGTTCTGACTTTATCAAACAAAAGTCCGAGTCTCGGATTCGTACTATAATTGTCATATTCACTTTCTATGAGGCAATATATCGAGTTGAAAGTGAATCCATTTGTTTCAACGAATCTGTAAACAGAAAAATAAATTTTTCTGTGATATTCAAGGATAGAATCCGAAATTCATTTCCTTATATCACTCCCACTATTCTAGCTGAAATTACTGCCCGTTGTTACTTTATTAATGCACAGCTTCATTGTTCTTCCAAAGAACTAAGCCACTGAGTCAAGTTACTCGGTTAAGAAAGTCGCTAAGGATTCATTGGTTAGTGATCCGAAATCACTTTCCTTATCCTATACTTTCTTTAATTAATGTTTCGGTTTAGCCTCAAAACTTTAGTTAAGATGATTAACACTTATAGACATTCTTTCCCATTCTTAACTTTCCTTAAAAGGAAATAGTCTTGAACTAGCAGTTCGTTTGAGTAGACACTACTCGTGAACTGTGGGATGTCTAATGAAAGTGTTACCCAGTGGGACTGATTTTCTAATAAATTAGAAAAACATAATATAAAAGCTCCCACTAGTTTATCGGTTCCAAATACCGTCTAACTAGCGACACTTTAATTTATGATTCTCCAATTTTTCTATCAGAAAATTTCTCGTGTAGACACTAAACAATTCACTAGAAGAATTTTATCGTCCCAATCATCTTTCAAACTTAGTACGGTTGTCTCTCGTTCTGCACGAGTGACAGCAGTGACATGTCTATTTACGTCACTTAAGTTTTGAAGGCTTCAAGAGAAATATCTCTTCCGAAAAATTAATCGCATGTGAGATTAATAAATACAACGTTCTAGTTACTTACCACTTTTTAACGAAGTCATTACTAGTCAATTTTACACTAGCAGTCTAGCACCTTAGAGATATATATAACAGATTGTAAATAAAATTGATGAAAAATAAATCCAAATCATACACTACTAAAATTTTAGGAACATAAACTAAGTACTTATAGTCTATCCTACTGCTCCAAGGATTTAATCTAATGCCTCAATGCCGCCTTAGGGTAGGTCAAAGAGGTTTCGATTAATATTGAAGATCAGATTGAGAATCGAACATCTCATTTGTGATCGTCAATCACCTTTCCTTTTTCAGCCAAGGTACTACCAAAAATACCCTTTATGAGTGTGACCTCATGTCTCAGTTTTTTAGGTAGACCCGAGTGTGCCGCCTTAGGGTCGGTCAGTGACCCGACGAGTACCCAAAATCCTATCCTTTCAGAGACCAAGCCTTGAATTTTGATATCGGTGAAGGCCTTCCTTAGGGAGGCCGGTCCCAAGCCGGCACGAGGCGTCACCATTCTCTCACGTTGCTTGTGTCAACAGTAGAGGCCGTGGGGTCGGCTGTCGCCTCTCCCGCTCCCACTCAATATTTTGAAAAAGTGGTGGGTTTACTGATCACGTTTTTGGACATGATGTTACATTTAGGAACAATAAATCATAGGCCCGAATGTTGTCGGTTATGTGGGCTAGCCCACCCGACCTATTCGTTAGAACATATGTGGCCGTCGGACGGGTCAAGGCTAGGAGAGGTCCGTTGAGCCGTAGTGGCTCTTCGGATGGCTCAATATTGCCAGACCCCCGTGCAAACGCCACACGTGGAGGGTGAAGTCGATTGAGCCGTAGCTACTGTTGACCACCCAACCGTGGTTAAACCACTTTCGAACCTGTTTGCCCGTGATTATCCAATCCTTAAACATCAAACTTTCACGTAGACACTACGGAACAAAAACGTAATCTTGTCTTAGGTAAGGTGGAATTCACCGAGAATCCAACACCTTAACCACGAGGTTTCGGGATTTTACTCCTTATGCTTTCGCAGAGTGGGATTCACCGAGAATCCATCACCCAACCTCGACGATTGAAAAACCCGTGTTCCTCGGTTTTTACCTAATTAGTTTCTAATTAATATCAAACAATTAATTAAAACTAATCGTGTTTTATACATGCCTAACTAATTCCTCGAATTAATTTCTACATGTATGCATATGGAGTGGAATTCATGATATGATGCATGTCATGGCAATTTTCCGGTTCTACACATACAATCTAAACATGTATTCTAGTGCGGAAAATAAACACCGAGATGGACCGTTGGCACCCCCTATCTAATCTATTAGAAAATAAATAACCAAAACCCTAATTAGGGTTTACTATTTTCTAACAAAAATCTGCAGCTGTTCAAACTATTCGATGATCAGGAAACCAAACGAACTCGGATCGCAACGAAACTTTCCAGATCTGTTCTTCACTCCTCGGGCTTGAATATGGACGGTTGGATCGGAGTTTTGACTTGTCAATTTTCTCCAGTTAACCGGCCAACTTGTTGCTGAATCTGTCTCTTGCAGCAGCACATCAGTGACTTCCCGAGGCCGATCGCGAATCGAGATGAAACCCGATCAACCTAAAATTTTTATGCCTCGTCAATGAGTCCACGTTTATCAATCTGACCAATCGGATTTACGTTTTAACGGTCCAAACTCTTCCAGAAATTCGAAGAAGTCACAGCTAGGGTTTCTGTGAATCCTGCGTTTTTCTGTTACAGCAGCCACTTCATTGCAACGAACGGATGTTGAAATGGACTCCCATCGACCCCAAATTTGGATGGCTTGTTCTTCAACTTTTAATCTTGATTCTGACCGGAGAGATCGTCGTTTCAACGGCTCGATCAATGGGAAAACGAAAAAACTAAACAGCTACTAAACAGATCTACTTTCAGGAAATTAAAATTGCAACAACAAATAAATTACATAATTTCCTATACTCATATGAACGAATTTTCTTCGTTTATATGAGTTTACAATAGATCTAACGGGTAAACAGTGCCAACCCCCAATCCATCTCTTCAACCATAGCAATTTATCATTATCAAAGCATAAAACAAAGTTAGAATTTTATCTACATGCAATTCCACTCCTTTAAATCGTTTATTTATGATTATAAATACATAAATCGTGGAACCTGGCTCCGATACCACATGAAGGATGCAGGTTCTTAGATCTAAACGAATTAGATCTATGCGCAACGGATGGATCACGATTTATACATCACAATACATAAATAAAGGATTTAACTACTACAAGGGGGTTAAGATCATGTTACCAATAGTAGGAAGAGAAGCCAAGATCTTCCGATGTGTTCTCTCCAAACGGCGGTTGGTGGACACCCTTCTTGATACACGAACCTCCTTGATATGCAAACACCAAGAAAAACCCCAAGTTTTTCTTCAATCCGAGTGGAGCTAAGGATCGAACTCCTTAGCCTTTTTTCTTATGAATTTAGTGGCTTTCACTACCCTTAGGGCTCAAGAGAACTCTCTTTTATAAAGCAAAATCCACAGAGAAAAACCTATACCCAATCGGTTTAACAAAATAAAAAGATAATTCTAAATATTATTATCCAATAAAAATAAGAGATAATTATAATCTTATAATAAGAAAATATAATTATCCTTATAGTTAAGAGATAAATAATAAATACATTATTTTCTTTTATTTATCCAATTAATTATTTAACAAATAAATAACTAATTACACAATATGTCATTATCCAGGAAAATTAATTTCTTTGAAAATCCAAGACATATTGGCGCCACACTAAGCCCACTGCGCCCACGAAAATGTTTTTTCATGTATTATATTATTTAAATTAACTAATATTATTCATGCATATCAATTAATTAATTTGTAACAATTAATTATCAATGAGGCCCAAATAACAAGATTATTAGTCCGAATTACGAAGCCA